>VWYP01015294.1:0-103247 GCA_013400435.1 Pycnonotus jocosus
GCCTTCCCCATTCTACTGCTTTTGGCTTCTCACCACCACCTTCTTCTTCATGGGACCTGGTTCATCTCCTACCCTCAACTCTGATCTCTCCTTTGCTCTCCAGGACATCCTGAGAGTTTCTCAGCAAGGAAGTTCCTGCCACTCATTGTCCATGTGGGGCAATAACAGTAACTCATACAGTGATCAAGCTCTCTTCTAAAAGTCATCTAATATTTTCTTAGAATAAAATGTTTTCAAGAAAAGTATATGACAAAATCAGTAAATCCAAAATGTGTGTGCTGTTTTCCCATCTTAATGTTTCCTGGATCCAAGAAGGCTGATTATCCTTATGCTCTCTCCACAGACTCTGCCTGTCAGCTTGGCATCAATTTCGGTAATTGACCTTCCATTCCTTCTTCTGAAGTGCTTTAAAACACATTACAGTTCTTTTGAGTTAAGTTAGGAAGTTGATTGCTATCTGCTGGAGCTGGGATGCTTGAAACTAACAGATTGTCTGCCGCATTCTCAGTGGAGTGAGTGTCTCCTGTCTCCTCTTGATAGGCTGTGTAGCTTTTCTGCATGCCTTCCAAAAACCCCAAATCAGTTTTTAATCAGTCAGCTCCTGTAAGGCACAGTGATACTTCACTCTAAGTCTACAGTAGACTGTGTATAAGGAGTTCCTCCTTTTCAGTTCCTTCACTGTAGCTCATCAAGCAATGGAAAAGGCTGTACTGGGAAGTGTTTGAGTCACCAACCTTGGAAATCTTTTAAAATTGATTTCTGGATAGTTTTGATGGGTAACCTCTAGTTCCTGTATTGTGGTACAGTGAATAACACTTCTTCATTCACTTTATCCACTGCTTTAATTATTTTGTAAATCTTTATCTTTCCTTCCATCATCCTGTTGAAGACTTCTGTCCTTTTTAGCATCTTCTCATAAAGAAGCTTCTCCATCACCATGACCATCTTAGCTACCCTCCCCCATACCTTCTCTAACTCTTTATTTCTACCTCTACCTCTAACTTACCTTCTCTACTGCATCCTTCTTGAGTTGCAGGGATCAGAACCTATCACAGGACTCAAGATATGAGTAATAAAATAATGTTCTTTGTCTTGTTCTCAGTGCTTTTCCAAATGATGTCAAAGTTTATTTTTTTATTGATTTGCTGACAGCTGTTTCATAATGAATTGATGGTCTCAAGTATTTCTGGGATCTTTTCAGTGAACTCTGTGTCAGTTTGAATTTTAGTATCCTGCAACCATGGTTCAGGTTATTCTTTCCTTATATTCATTGCCTTGCATTTGTAGCAAAACATACTTTTACTGCTACAAAACATTTTTCTGTCACTCTAATTTGTGATGTTCGAGTTCTGTGCTATTGACCATTTGAATGCTTGCAAATCTCTCAAATCAGGAGACAGCATTCCACCAGAAAGAATCATGTCCCCAGGTTGTGTACAAAGCCTGCATTTTTCTTACTGCCTGCAGCCCTGCTGTACCTTTTCAGGACCATGCTTTTGTGCAGGGCTTGAAACACATGGCCTCAGCAGTTTGACTTAACACAGCTGCTAGAAAGTTCAGCACAAAAGCAACTAAACTTATCCTCACCTCTTTCCATGGAGCCAAAGAAAATTAGAACATGTCTGTGTAATGTCACGCTAATTCTTCTAACATATTATATCCTGAAAACTAAGCATGTCACCTTTGAGTTAAACGTCATGTTTCAGGCTTTACTCTCAGCTCTATTAATCTCTGGAGCTTAATTTTTGCCTTCAAAATTATTATGTATAAAACTTCAACTTTTACTATTGCTTTAATTTTTAAAACAAGCAAAGCACAGGTTTGTAAGTGTTGAGCAGAACAGGATCCCAGCTGCCATTTTAGCTTCCATCAAGGTTTCCATGAGTACAAATATTCCAGTTCTTACCACAGGTGGGTAAAATTCATCATGCTGTTGTGCGATTTTAGCAAAACACGTCAGATGATGCAAAGAGAGCACATTTGGGTGTAACATGCTAACCTTCACAGATGGTTTTGCAATGGTTAGCCTAAGACAGCCCCGCTTTATGGGGAAAAAGAGAGAAGGTAAGTAAACCTGTGATCATGGGGAAAAGCTTTACTGTGTCCTAAAATGCAACGGCCTAATGTAGAAACTCTTTTAAAAGGTCCAGATGTGTTAGCTAGCAGCTGAAATTATGTCTCTTTATGCCTTAATGCACGTGAAGTTACTGTCTAATGTTTTTTCTCTATGGCTTTAGGAGATAAATTTCTTAGTTTTTTTAACAATCAGCAGAAACCACAGCTTTTACACCGTAAAGGAATTAAATGTATGCACTCACTTAATGAATGCATTTCCAGTGACATTTGTCTTTGATGAGCCTGCAGCAGATTCATAGTCCAAAGATGTCTTTTGTTCAGAATGACATGCTTTCTAATTTATTACAACATTCTACCATGCCATGCTTTAAAATTAGCAGGTGGAAATTTTCAGAGCCTCAGATGTCATTTAAATGCCTAATTTCTACAAAAAGCAAATGGGAACGAGTTATACAGTTGTCATTCATGCCCTTGATTTTTTTTTTTCTGCTCTTATTGGTCCTCATAAATTGTTTGGTAAATTTGCTGTATATTTAAAAAGAGGTCCCAGGAACGTCGTGTTACTTCCCACGCAAACGGGTACCTCGTTAGTGGCCTGACCAGAAATGCTTGGCAGGATTTTATGTTTCCACAAGCTGCACTAAACCAACAATCATGGCTTAAATATGGGTCCTGTGTGCTCTGGAAGATGCTTTCCAGGCTGCAACAGGGAGTTGGGCTGCATGTTTACTGTCAGCAAAGACAATGAAGCAGGTCTTGAGAGTGCCTTTGGGTGTTCTGAGAAGACAGCAGTAAGCACACCCCTTGGAGCCATTCCCTGCCTCATTTGTTATTGCTTTGTCAAAAACATTTGTCAATGAAGACTGATTTTCAAAAGAACCACATTTAGGAGTCTGGAAGTAAAGAGCTATAATATGAAACATCTTTAAAGGTAAATCAATCTTGTGGCCTAATCAACTGAACAGCATCCTTCTAGCTACAACATCAGAAATGCTGCTGTACATTAATATGCAGAATTTTTGTTTTATTTTTCTTCTTTCTCAGGGACAATATGTTCTTGAGTAGTATTTCTTTGCAGGAAAGACAGACATATGTACATAACTGTGCACGCAGCAGTAATTTCTAATAGAAATGTAACAAAAAAGGGCAACTAGAAACTCATTTTAACTCTTGATCATTCAGGGAAGAGCTGGATGTCTCTGCTTTGTTAAATATACTTACAAGTAAACAGTAAAAAAATGTAAAAATTAATGAGTTAAACATTGAAACTTATCAGCTTTGGTTTGCCTGCATGTTATCTTAAACTGCATAACAAATGTCCCCAGGATTGATTTAACAATAGTTTGGGGTACTAATTTTGGGGAAATTCATTTTCAGGCAGATATTACTCAGACTTTAAAGGCCTAGACCAGTGAAATTTTACAAATGCTCAATCTATTCTATTCTATTCTATTCTATTTCCTGTTTTGATGCCTAAATGCCTCTCTGGATCTGGTCTCCAATCTGTTAACCTAAGATCTATTGAATGAATAAAGGCCCTTCCATTTTCCTATGAAATTATAGGCTTTCTTAAACCATACATTTGGACAAAGCAAGCATATGGTTTACTTTAACTGCAAGCCTGAATTCCATTGCATATGTGGTTAATTGAAAAGATGAGCTTAACTGGAGCCCAAAACTAAAGATGTTTCTCCTGGATTAAAGCTGTACGAAATTCTACTGATGACATTTGTCAGCATTTCTCACTTAGAAGTATAAAATGGATGGAAAAGATTTTGAGACACCTGCCTATTCATCCTATTCAGAGCTGCTCTGCCCTATAGATTTGGGGTTTTTTTCCTAGAACCCACAGTGCAGTCAGAAGTACATTGTGCTGAAGGAAATGGCTCTTAAAATTTATTAGTCTTGTCACTTCAAATACATAACCTTATTTTATGTTCATATGAATGCACCTCATCAAAGATAGAACAAGATATCTGCTTCAAATTAAGAAAAAAATTAATACGTTAATACTCACTGATCCATATAAAATTGTAAAAGTTGTCACTTATAACAATAACCACTTCTCTGATTTATATGATATTTTCTTTATGCTGTACTAAGATTAAAATTTGGAATTTACCTTCTTATGGGAAATACTAGAAGTCACTACAAGTAATTAGGACAAATTCTGTGTTGCATTACATAGGTAGCCTGCAGAAATTTGGCCCAATTTATTTATTTTATTGGTCTTTCTCCGCTTTTCTACCTCTGACCCCTGAAAGGACTAAGAACACTTCACAGAGGTAGAACTGAATTTCTGAGATAAAGACTTTACTCCCAGCACTTGAGAAAATCTATCTGGGGGAAAATGAAACCTGTGTGTGTTACTTACACGGAAGCCCTGAAAAGTGATCTTGAACAAGACGTAAATGGTACATGAGATTCTGCCTGTTTTGTTAGGTGAAGCAGCCACAACTGTCTAAATTTAGATGTCTTCATGTAAACTTCCCAGGCAGTTCAGTGATTTTATGTTTTTGCTTGCTTGGCTTTTGTGTCAGATGTTTGGAAACTGTATTTCATCTGACCATGTCAACATGGGAAGAAAAAGTCACCAGCCAAGTAAGCAGAAGAGAAGATACTCCAGGTTAGTAAGCAGTGAAAATCCAACTTCTTCCAGTTTTTCTTTCACAATATTAAATAGCTGCTGTGAATTCTGATAGATGCATGAAACTTCAAGCCCAGATCTGCCCTTTCCTGCTCATGCATCCTGGTCCAATATCCATCAGGGCCTTTTAATCAATCTCATTTAAGACTGATAATTGCATATTCTCCAGAAAAAAAAATGGTTTTATCTTTGTAGATGTCTGAGCAGTGCAGCTTGCACCTAAACCACTTCAATAATGAATGGTCATCCTTATAGTCACCTTCTTGTGTTTTCTTCACAAGGCTAAATAAAAAAGCTGTCTGCAGAAGGCTTTTTGACTGCAATAAAAACTGCTTCATATCATGCAGATATCTTTGCTATATGTAAAGACGAACAATTGTGACTTGAGCTGCTTCTACAAAGAGCTATTACTCACTTCCAGAGTGAAATGACAGTTACTGAAATCGTAATAGTGGAATCCCCAGTTTGCAATTAACAGTACTTCTGTTAGAGCAGGTGAGAGTAGCAAAGATTAAATTATTTTGTTGGGTTTTTTTGGACGGCAGTTTTTCCTGGAGAAATTTTATAATCATAACTGGAAATTAATAGGCTTGATTAGCAATTATTCCAGCTGCATAAATAATAGTAAAACCAAATATTGTTATCTAGTAGTGTCTAACTGAATATGTGTAAATATATAAACTGCATTGCCTTGTATACATATATAAGTATATACACTTAAAATATGATTATATTTTGTTAAATAATATCTGATTATATACATTCTAAATATTCATAATTACTTTAGCTAAATGTTAAGGCTGGGAAAAATTCTAAGATTAAAAAGCTAAAGAAAACCTTGTTTAGTTTACTTTTCTCTTGGTGCACTTGCATTATTACATCACATCTTTTTATGTAGTCACTATTTTTATGCTAATTTTGGTGGAAACAAAGTTTGGAGAATCACTCAACCAGAGTGTGATATCACCAACTAAATGTTTTCCAGAAACAGAGGTTTCAAAAGCAATTCTGTTCTGTTTAATTGGCTGAAAAAATGGGCTGTAGAGGATAAGAAACATTTACTTATAAACACTTGTGACATTGTCCTGGATAAATTTCTATTCTCTTGGCTGTGACTGCTTATATGTATGCAGGTAGTGGGAGATACTGTAAGGGAAATAGATTGTTTTAGCTTAATATTTGTGATGTTTAAGTAGACAAAGAAATTGAGGGCTTTGTTCCTACTTTGCTGGAGGACAGTTGGAGCAGGAAGAGAAGGGAAAACAAGTTACCTCAGCCTCATAATCCAGTTATATATGGAGATAAAAGGAAATGTTGCTATAATTCAGTTAAAAAGTCTATCAACAAAGAGCCATAAATCCAGTAGAAACAAGTCTTTATCAGTTTTTGTCCTTGCAGTAAGATTTGATTCCATGGGAAATCCTAAGGATGAAAAAAAATTGCTTATTCAAGTACTGGACCTAATACTAATTCAGTTTTCACTCTTTCTAGTTTGTTGCTTAGTGGGAATATTTCTTCTCTATTCTTCTCTGCCTTCCTCTGACATAAAAAGAATTATTCATTTCCTTGGGGTGTTTTCATGACACAGCCATTCCACTAACTTAGGACTTGGCATTCCTTCATGGATGTAGATGTGCAACATCTCAGTAAGTTGAGGAGAGTTTATCATGCACATCTGAAACAACTCCACTGGAAGTAGAGGGATTAACCCCCCAGTATTTCATTTTGGAGCCTTGTGCTTACTTTCTGCCAATACATTTCTACAGGTTTCCAAGATTTTTTGTGGTAACATCAGATTAATACAAATGTCTGATACTCTGAGGAAATGATATAATGATATGTGCTTTGGTAGGTAAAACAGTGTTGAGCAGTGCTACAGCATTTATCACTTTTTCTTTTCCCACAGGAAAATGATGTGTCGCAAGTGATTTTGTGGCACAACTGATTTTCTCTTTCTTTGATGCTGACTGCCTTCCCCTTGCAAACCAAGGGATTGTATTATACTCCCCTTTCCCTCCAAACCTGACCCCCATGAGTTACACACAGAGATAAATTGTGAATATGTTTGGAAAAAAGTTGGATCAGCTGACCTGAGATCTGTGTATTGTTGTACAGCCTTAGTGTGACAGCACTTTGGTTGTTTTTGTCTCTGTGCAGCAAATGAGATCAACCCTGATGTTTGCTTCAATTACCAACACTTAATTAAAAGATGATATTATCTCTGTGAAGATAGCAAAGCACATATTTAATGCATCTACCATCATCTTTCAGTCCCAAATTCTAGCAAAGCCCTTAAACACATGCTGAGCTTAAGCTTTGCTTTAATTAAAGTCACAACTCTGGGTGTTTCTCGTCCTTTCCTAATGCTAGGTTTCTTCACAATGCCATCCCTTGCCACAAATCTGGACCTTGCTGAGAACAGGGGCTGAAATAACCTATGTTTTTCCATAATTAAAGAAAATAGATGAATTATTTTCTTGGTGGGCTAGGTGAAGTATCACTGCTCTCCCTATTTGCCTTGTATATACATATTTTCACACTGACAGCTCTTGTGAAGAGGAGGAGCAAGTGAGTCACTCCTGTATCAGTCAATGAGACAGTTTCTTGGACATACTGCAGAAAAGACGAGTGTGATAAGAGGACAGCAACAGAGCAGTTAGTGTGTGGTACCTGGGGATGGCCATAGGATGCAGAGAAATGGAATGGGATTTAAAACAAGAAAAAGAGGAGCAAGGAAGTGAGAGTGTTATAAGAATTTAAGTAAAAAAACAAAAAACAAACAAACAAACAAACAAAAAAACCCTCGAGGGCACTTCTATACACACTTTTTTTCACTTTTTTATCAAAGTGTAGAAAAACTTCAGATGTTTTGAGCTTCTTTGCTCTTGTTCTAAACTCCTTGGTGTTCATAATTATCCTTTACAGGTGAAAACAGACAAAAGTGTTAATTGGCATGATTTTTTTGTGTTTATCTTCTGTAGCTAGTAGGTATACTGGAACTGATTTTCTTTTCTGTTTGTTGTTGAAACCTGTTTAAGAGCTGTCAGCTTTGCTGACATTTCAGTTGGAACTTTTTCCCCAAATTACATATTATTGTAAGGTTTCAATTTTTTGTTTTGATGGTGTTGGAATATTTGGGGCTTTTCAATCAGATTAAAAAGTTTGGAAATGAATGTGTAGATGTTCACATAAAAGGCTTGACATCAGGATAAAAACAACAAAAGCTTCTCCTTTATGAAAACAAAATATTTTGATCTGTGGCCATTATTTTACTACTCTGCTGCTCACCAGCTTGTGTTTATTTCACAGCACAGCTGTTTCATTTGTAGTTCTTCCTGCTGGTTGAAAAATAAAATACAGTGCCACTCAATTAAACCTTTTCTATCTGCTACCTGCCCTGCTATTCACTCAGTTCTTGGTCACTTAACCTTTTCCATGTCAGCTCCCAGAGACTACACCCTCGAACACAATGAAGGTCTCATGAGTTCCACCTATGCTGATGCTGAGGTTATAATTGTAATGGAACTCATTTGCAGTTTTGCTGAGGAATCAATTTAGCCCTGGCTGTCACTAAGTGTTCATTTATAGGAATATAAGGAAGAACTTTGGCTTTAACTAAATGTTCAGTTACCTGAAGAGTAAAGTCGTTAACCTGTGTGTTTTACACACTCCTTGGGCAATAGCAGAGACCACCCCACATCTCCACAGATTGGACAATTGCAGTCCTTCTGTAAACAAAATTGGTGAGAGTCAGACACATGGGTAACAAAAGCAGGGCTGCAGTCCAATTACTTTGAAATCATATTCTATAACTGAGTGGAAGGCAATTTACTGTGCTTGAAGAACTTATTTTCCAGCTTCTGTGTAGCAAATGTACCCAGTATGGACAAAGGTAATGAGATCCCTTTTGAGTTTTGGCAGACCTTTTCCTGTTCTCTCTTTCAATAGTTGCAGATGATATTTTTTTATTATTTCAGTTCTGGACTTCTCAACAAAGTAAATCATTCCCAGTCCTAAATTAAGTCAGTGAGAGGATGTTATTTTTTCTAGATCTAGTGATCCATGAAAGTGTACGTCTGGGCAACATTTTAACTGTGGGATCAAATTCTGTGCTTACTGATTTTGCCACAAATTCAGAAAACTCTGTGGTAGATTTTCTTCAATTTATTTCTAGCTATCTGCAACCTGTTGTGTAGCACTCAGATTTTAACCATATATTGATGGTTAAAATAAAGCAGAATACCCTTCTTTCAGCACTTCTTACTAATTATGATATCTCAGCCATGTTGAGAGGCACTATAAAATATTTATAGAAAACACCTTTTATTTTTCATTTACTTCACTGAATACTTAAAAAATGTAATATTTCTTTTTCAGTGAACTTATGAGCCTTTTACTGTGAGGATATAAATAAGAGTACACATACAGAGAGGTTTATTAGACTCCACATGCCATTTCAGTTTCAGGTTTGTCTCGAAGGGCTGACCAAGAACAAGATTCAAAGTGCCAGCAAAGGTTTGGAGAGCTTCCTGGACTAACAAATACCACTGAGAGCAGTTGCTTTCTTTAAGCCTACTTATCAAACAGTAAAAAGCTTTCCTGGGATTCAGAGAAGTGTTTGAAATCCTCAGAAAATGAAGCACAACCAGAAACAGATTTTTCCCTGGTATGTCAGCAGAACAAGCATTAGCCTGTCAGTAACCTGGAGATAGGAAGGTTCACAGAAGGATCTTTTCATCCCTATAAATATCTGATGGGAGGGGATGAAGAGGAGGCAGCCAGACTCTTCTCTGGGATGCCTGTTGAAAGGACAACAGGCAATAAGAAGAAATTAAAATTCAGAAAAGTCAATCTGAATGCAAGAAAACATATTTTTACCATGAGGATGGTCAAACACTGGAATACAGCTTCCCAGAGAGGATTCAGAATCTCATCAGTCAAACTATGAAAAATCTGACTGGACATGACCCCAGGCTGCATGCTGTAGGCCATCCTGCTGGGGCAGCAGGGTTTGACTGGATGACCTCAGGAGCTCTCATCCTATCTCAACTGTTCTGTGTGCAGTAGCCACTCTTCGAGTAGACACTCAAAGTTGCAGCATGTGTTGCAATGCAGGAAAAGTTTTGGTGCCCATGGAAACCCTAAATCTTCTTCAGATTTTGGAAACCAAAATGAGACAAGTGTGTGAGAGAGAGTCAAAATGGTTTAGCATTTCTGAAGCAGTAATAATATTTTATTTAATCAGGAACATAGTGAAAAACTGAATGAAGACAGGGCCTTCGAGTTTCTGCTAAATTCCCCAGCCATCCGAGAAGTTTCAGTGATTTTTGTTTCTTATCCTAAACTAAGTCCAAGTCAATTCAAATTGGTGATGCCTGCCTTTTTGACCATTAGAACATTAAGGTGAGTAATGCCTCAGTATTTTCAAAGGATTTCTTTGCACTGCTTTCTTCTTGTTCCACTTGAAGAGCTCTTAAAAGGCTACAGGGTCACTGCCTTGCTTTCAAATGCCAGCAAATCTCAAGTATTCTGTCTGGAACACTTTCAAAAGTGATAAGGACTGATCTCAGGTCACCTCATCTTTGATAGCCAGGAACATGTGGACGAGTCACATGTCTCTAGCAGCAGCAGAGGAATCCCTTACATTCCAAGAAAGGTGGAAGGGAGGCTGTTTGCATGTGTTGAGGGCTAAACCTGTACTTGGGCCCTGGACACTGCTATGATCTGGGACATTGGACCACTCCAAAAACAATTGAAGGGCAAGGGAAGAGTGATAAGCATGTAGGATATAAAAAGCTGTTCAGACACCTCTGGTAAAAAGCATAAAAGTTTAGATAATTGCTGAGTTAAGTGGCTGTTGAAGGGGCTTTTAAAACTTATTATGTTGGAAAGGAGTATTAACAGGACCAGTTATGCCAAAATCAGATTCTTACATCTTACTGCATATGAAGCTAAATGTCTTGCTCAGAGTCCGTGGATATATCAGAGAAAAATAATACTAGATCTCCTCAGTTCCAACTGGCTCACCTAATCATTTTGTCTGATGTCACTGGAAGTGAAATCTTGTGTTTACAGCCTGAATGATCGTAAATTGCAGAAGATTAAAGTAGCCAAGGTATCCATACTCTTGGAGTTTTCCTGAAAAAAAAAATTCTTGAATTCATTTTTGGTCTCCTTTTTGACACTGTTGGGAGCTGCACTTTCAGCATTTTCTGAAGAAATGACAAATGATGGGCTAATGTCACTAAAAATGAAGACAAGTGTCGTGATCTTCTGAAGACCTTTCTTTTTAAAACATTGGAAAAGAGCATTTCAGAGGAGTGTTACAATCCCACTTTCCAAGGAGTTTTGAAACTTGAAGACTTCATTGCAGTTCAAATCCAGTAAGAAGTCAGTTTACACAAGCTGCTGTGCTTGGCACATTGTCTGGAAAATCCAGAAGGCTGCTGGGAACGTGGTGTTTGCCACGCATTTCATCTTTGCCCTTGGCAGAAAGTGCCACTGAGAAAGTAACTTTGAAATTCCAGAAACCACACAGAAGATGCATACACATCTCCTATTTTGTGAACTCAAGAATTCAAGTCCTACAAAAGTAGAAAATGTTAAAAAGTCACAGTAAAGGGAAGGAGAAAGGGCCTCCTTTTCAGCTCATCTTTTAAGCCATGTAGAGATCATTTCAGTTCTCAGGACTTCAGTTCTTAGTCAGATAGAAGAGCTTGGATGCTTGTAGTTGAAAGGAGGTTGTTGCATGTAAAAGCAGTCTCAATAAAATTATTGCTTCATTTCATAAGAAGTGAGAATAAACTTTAAAATTGCTCAGAAGTTTCCTGTGATTTGATTGATTTCGAGTTTGTAATAAGGAGTTGAGGTATTGCAAGTTATTTTTGTTCCTTTTCTGTAACTGGTCACAAAAGTGGTATTTGTGACCACTGCAAATTTTTAGCAAGATAAGTGACATTCAGAAGAAAGACCTGTAAGCAGTATTGCTGATTTTTTTTTTCCTCAACATCTGGACAATTCATTCTGCTATCCAGTCTTCCACCCTGCCTGTACAAAACAGACTTTCAAACAGAGTTTGGAGTATGATCTGGTCAGATTTATCCTTTCTGATTGTCTCTGTCTACAGAGACACAGTATCGATGTTGGCTGGTTACTAAGGAATTTCTGGGCTAGGAATAAGGTAGAGACTCTTGTTTGTTCCAGAATAATAACCACCACACTCACCCACAATCACTGATAAAGAAATCGATGCAACTGAGGGGGAAAAAAAAGAGATCTTTGCTTTTAGACTTTTGTATTATTACAGTTTAAACACAACATGCTGCACTGTGAAATAATTTTCTGTGGTGCAATCAAACAACTACTTCCTCTTTTGGTTTTCACAATTTCAAACTTGCACAGAGCTCTCACTGCTGTTTTCAAAGAAGAGTAACTGCATCTTGAAGGCTTTCTAATCATCTAAATCCATTGTACCTGGTGATTTCAGTTAAAATCATTAGATGATTCAGATGAGATTGGAAAATAGAAATATTTAAGAAAGAAAACGTGAACTAAGATGGCTGGGTGTGGCCCTGACTCTTGTGAGATTTATGACATTTCTGATCATCATCAGCCTCAGTGACATAACTGAGTAACTTAACTCAAGTAACAGTGAATAACTCAGTGGACTTGAAAAGAAATAAACCAATAAAATATTCTCTACCACAACTGCAGGAGGTTAAATGTATTAGGTAGCTGCCTCAAATGGGCATAGATAGAGAGAGTGAGAGATAGAGAAAGGACGGGCTGGGTGTCCTGTGATTAATGTGAGGGAGGATTTCTCTTGTTGCTGAGTCACTTGAGATAGAGCCCAGGCTGGATATGTGACTCATTCCCAGAAGGACTAAGATGAGGCTGCCTCTTATAGTCATTGCTGTGGTCCAGAGGTCCTTGGAACTTTATCTGAAGTAACGTTAATGATGCTGAGGGGTTTGTGTTATTTCTAGACTGATAGCATTGTAACAACATCTGCAGCACAAAAAGAAATGGAGAACTGGGGAACTGCACTGAGCAAACATGTGTTTAAAAGGACTTGGAGAGCCAAATATCAAGAGGAGCTCTGTAAGCATCTCAGAGTGTCTCATTATGTCCCTCACCATCCTCACTGAACTGCCCCTGGCCTCAGGAAGGCTAGGGGAATGTTTGCCTTCTGGCATGCCTTCCCTTCTGATCATCATGCTGAGCAATATTTCCTCATACATTGCTAAGCATCCATATCTGTCAAGAGATATCTGTCTCCTGTCTTGCCTTAAATTCATTTCTCTGGAGCCAAGAGCAGGTTGAATAATTAGCTCTGCATGGTGATCTGGGTCCATCACTGCTGCTTCTTGTTCCTGTAGCACACAAGGTCAGTAGTCCTTCAGTGAGCAAGGCTGAGACTGTGAACAGCCAAACGGAAAGGGGAGGAAGCCTCCCTGTTGTGAAACATCTATATAGCTTCTGACATGCCCAAACCGTCATGCAAAATCTCTCTGCTTCTTATCAGCCCACTTATGACAGACTTTTGTTATTTTCAGTGTCCCTTCACTAGGTTTAAAAATAAAAGGAATATGACCCACATTAGCTTGACTTCTTTCCATGCTTTGTAGATCAGATCAGACAACCCACTCTATGAAAGGCATTTGGCTTCAACGTGGTTTTAGAGAGTAATGCAATTGCTAAAACAAGAATCAGCAGTGATAAATTTTCAGTCTTGCTGAAGAGTTTTTTTCTTGGGATCTCCAAACTGCTATACAGCTTCCTGAAATTAAACCATATTTAGCTCCAGTTTCTTTTCAACATTTTTTGGGGGGGGAGTGAGAGGTGGGTATCTTTTATAATTTAAAACTGGAAGTACTTAAGCGTGCACTTGCCTTATTGGATTGATATAATTTGGGTTTTGGGCATGCATTCAATGCAGCAAACCCGTAACTGGAATGTGCTGTCCTAAGTTTCAGAGGGATCCATCTTATCCAGTTGAGTTACCTGGCTGGCCTGCCTAAACTTCATAAAATTGATTTGTGCTGTGAAACAGAATACCATTCCCAATCAGTTGTAGAACAGAGCTTTAAAGAGCATTTGTACTCATACAACCAAACAATACATCTCCACTTAATCAGTGCAAACATTTTAGTTTCAGGGGTGCTTGAAACACAGCCAAGATGCAATGTGGTAAATTACAATTTTTGGCTTTTCACCACCATCAGGAACTCTTTTTGGCCAAGAGTTATTGTACAGATAAATATGAATTTGGATGACAAAAGGAAAAATTACATAGGCATTCGCTGTAATGTGTTAACTCCTTTGAAAGTACATTGTGATTATGTTGTATTGAAGTAAGCCTGCTTGGAGAATTACTGCATTACCTGAAAATTCCCTGAAAAAATTCATCCATTAAACTTTATTCTCTCTGGGGCTCACCATTAACTATGTTCACTATGTGAAAAAATATGTTAAATTCAAAATATTTTCACTACTGGCATTTTAATCAAGTGAGAGACATCTCTCATGGATGCTTAACAGGAGACTTAAAAATCTGCATTTAAACTGATATTCTAAACTATACAACCCAAGACATTGTGAGTACCGTTTTCAGTCATATTGTACATGAAGATCATGATGCTCTAACTTATTTCTTGTAACTTACTAGTTATCAGGAACCCAAATTGAAGATTTAGATAAAAAGAGAAAAATGAGGTTTGAGAAAACATTTTGCACTTATCTTTCTCAGCATAAATATCTGCACAATGCGTAGCAAAATGGTGAGCCACTGGTTGTGCAGAAATTTAACTAATATAATATTTAGTAGTTAATATAATTTAACTGTCTGATATTCACCACAAACTGGTGCTGCCCTCCACTAGTATAAACTGGCATCACTGGGTATTGAGCCAAATAGCACAAGAAAAGGTTCTGTCTCACTGGAAATATTTCCCTTAGCATTTTTCTGTGTTATCAAAGTGACTTATTTTGAGGCATTAAATGTTATCTCTTGCAATGAGAAAGCAGTTATGTACTTTGATCTGCAAAGCAAATCCCAATCCCCAAGTGCTTCCCAGCATCATTCCTGGCCTTAATTAAGGTACACATTTAATTGGGAAGGAAAACCAATTCTACTCTTCTTCCAGGACTTTCATTAGTTAGGAGAAGACAACTTAAAACCCAATGAAATGAAAAACCAAACCAAAACAAAAAAACTGACCATAGCTCCATAGCCCTGATCTTCAAAGGGGTCTGATGCCTTGAGCTGGTGGCTTGATATGTTTTCCATAAAACCCTAGAATGACTCCACAGCAATGTCAGGGCTTCAGTAGTTTGATTATTTGCTGTATGTTGGTGCTTCCACTCCACAATACAAAAAAGAGTTTGCATACCTGAGGACTGGAATGTCAGAGAACCTTCCATCATCAAACATCTGCACCTAGGAAAAAAAAGGTAGTGTGGCCCAGAAGAAGGAAGCTGTGTTATTTCTAGTTAATAAAGTGTATATTTTAGAGTTCTTTGAGCAAACAAGTGAATAATTCACAATCATTTAAATCTCATTCACCTGTTCTGCTTCAAAATTTTAGGACAATGAATTTGTTATTGGCTCTAGGATCCCTAGAAGCTATTACAATTTTAATTGGGCATTAGAATTTAATTAAATAAAACCAAAACAACCAAAACAAATTAAAAAATGCATTTGCTTCCCTTGTAAAAATCTGATTGCTTTGGCTCGATGTTTATCTATCCCATCAACAAAGGTATCTGTGAGTGGGTGGTCACAAGAAAACCAAAGTGTTTTCTTCTCCTGTACTGCAGCCTCTTCCTTGGCAGCTAACACTGGATTGTATTTTTGCATGTCCTAGAAGGGACTGGTGATGGGAGTCTCACATTTTTATTCCTGACAGGTCCAAGTGGCAGGTACACTATAAATCACTATAAATCCTAATTTCTCACTGCTTTGGCAATCTGCTCTTGGTAATCCTAGCAGTTAGAATGCACTCTCTGAGTTTTCTGGGGAGATTTACAGGTAAGGCAAAGGACAAGGTTTACACTGAAGCATATAAAAGTCATATTGTGTGTTTATATTACACAGATGTCATCATGTACCTGACAATCATATAAACTATAAAAATAATAAAATTAGGTGTTAGATGTTCTAGTAATAATTAGAACAAACCCCCAAAAAACACAGCAGTGATAAAATCCTCCCTATTGCTTTGAAGTAGTTTAATTATAACTAAGTCAATGACATAAATGTTCAGCAATAAATCTGAGAAAATGTCATTTTTTTATAAGGACTGTGAGAAAAAAAATGCAAAGGACCTAACTACATATATTTTCCTACTTTATTTTAGTGTCACACAATATTTGATAACATATGTTACTTTTTTCCCTTACTAAAACTCTAACCAATGTTTTATTCCACACATTGCAGGCTAATGCCTCTTTAACTCAAATATATTTAACTATTTAGGAACATTATAAAGAAGTCTATGATTTGGCTGCCTCAGTTATGCCTTCTAGCTCTGCAGAAACAGCACCTGATCATGTCCTATTGGTGTCAGAAAACTGTATCAGGCTGGCAGCCATAGTCTTTTTTTCTATAAAGAGTCACTCTATTGCATGTAAGGATTAACCACCCCCCCCACCAAATATAAATTAAAATTAAAATTTCCTCTTGTCTTAAGAAGTATTAAAAAAAAATCAAAAAAAAACCCCACCAAAAAACATTAAAAACCAGAAAAACTAAAAAAAAAAAACCCAAAACCAAAAACAAAATCAAAACCCAAACAAATAAGAAAAAAACCAAAACAAACAAAAAAACCCCACCAAAAATCCACACAACAACAACAGCAACAACAACAACAAGGTAAATTATTAAGACACCCAAGGGAGTAGAAATATATTTCTAGCACCCAGCTTCATTTTCTGGACTCTCACTGTAACTAGGAGTGGGATCCTCACCTGGAGGTGCTGAATTATCCCCTAGAAAGCACTTGCTCTCTGCGCCACTAAGAGAGCAATTAGTGCTCTGATGGCACCTAGTGCCCTAATTCAAGAAGGTTAATTTAGGTGCCTAAAGCTGTGACCATCCTCCTAAATGTGCCGTGTCTCTCACACAAGTAGTTTGTTGCTTATTTATGAGATGATGGTGAGTGGAATCATGAAAAAACAAAACCAAAAAACCAAAAAACAAACAAACAAAAAATAAACAAAAACCAAAACCAACAACAATGAAAAAACCCCAAACCACACACACACCCAAAAATGTCTAGAAGCTGAGAAGCTAGGAGAGAAATTTGGTATAAATGGATCTCTGGAAGAAGAAAGACTGTTCAGAGCCCATGCAGAGGAAAACCATCCCGGCAAGTGTTTGGTACCTGGGCTGGCTGTAGAATGCTGTGCTGCTCCCAAAGCCCTGTTTCAGGGCAAAGGAATGAGTCTGCACTCAGTGCCCAAGATTTGTGAGAGCCAGGAGAGCTCTGCACGGGTGGGGTGCTCAGTGTGGGCTGCAGAATCCATCTTCCCATTCCAGCAGCTTCTGCAGTCCCCCCTGAGCCCCTGCTGCTGTTCTGTTCTTCNCTGGGCTGGCTGTAGAGTGCTGTGTTGCTCCCAAAGCCCTGTTTCAGGGCAAAGGAATCAGTCTGCACTCAGTGCCCAAGATTTGTGCAGGTGCTGCAGCTCCCTTGGAGTGGAGCACCGAGAGCCAGGAGAGCTCTGCACTGCTGAGATGCTCAGTGTGGGCTGCAGAATCCATCTTCCCATTCCAGCAGCTTCTACAGTCCCCCCTGAGCCTCTGCTGCTGTTCTGCTCTTCTTGGGGTGTGTGTTAAACCTGGCTGTGCTTGTAAGAATTTTTTTGCCTTTGACTCCAGCACTGATAAATGTGCTATTAATGACTGTCCTCACTACTGCCTGGAAAATCTTGAAAATATCTCTGGAATGCATTCTCTTGGATTAAGATATGTCGCTTTGGGTAACCAAAATATTTTAATTCTAAGTCTTTTTTCCCGCTGCTTGTTTGCCATGGGGAAGTTGTTTGAATTTTTTGTTTGTTTGGGATTTTTTTAAAAAAAATTTTAAAATAACAAAAGCTTCACCAAAATGAGAATTTTCCTTAGGAATTGAAATATGTTAATGAAAAGTAATTTTTTCCCCTCCTTTTTAAATCAAAACTATCTGCTGAACACCATGCAGGTTGTCATATGATATTGTTTCCCCTCATTCTTTTTTCCAGCTAAATGTTCTGGATCAAACTATGGTTACACAAGTCTAGTATATATAATGTCTATTTTTGAGATGTTGGGCTGGAAGAACAAGCCAGATTAGATGTGAAACTGAATCAGTCACTGTGCAGTGCTCTGAAAAGAATGTTAACATTGATTTTACTAGCAATATGTGAACTTCAGTGTCTCATAATGATTAAAAAGTATCCTCAGATGGCAGAAAGATTATACTAAACTGCAGTGGCAGTGACTTTCCTAGGCCATGTTATGAAAATAACAGAAATTCTTCCCCTGTTCTCCTGAAAAGTAATACAAAAAGAGGAAAAAAAAATTCTTTCCAGTATGTAGAGGAAATATAACAAATGCAGGGCATGAGCATAGTTTTGACATCTTGTAAGGCAATTTAATATAGTTTAGCTCAGCAGAGATACAAATCCTTTTGATGTTAAAATATATGTTATTTGCAAAGGAACAATTTCGCACATTGTTCCAATATTGTCACCTCTTTATAGATTATATTCCAGCAGAAAAGAAAAAAGGGAAAGTCAAAGAGAGGGTGTTTTTGAAATGGTTCATTTAGTAAAGGAATCAAATGCACTGGTGGTTAACATCTGAGGACACCGCTGCATTAGGGAAGAGATCAAGGCTGTCGTGTTTCTTTTAGTTTAAAGGCAATGGAAGTGGAAATTCAGTTTAGTAATCTCGGAAATGTATCCAAAACTAAGCAACCAAGATATGGGAAACTTCAGAAAGAAAATGCAGTCTGTGTATATCTGACATAATGTTTTGTAAGGAAAATAAATGAATGGTTCAACAGAGAGAAAGGTTATAAAACTCTTTTTAGTGTGGTAAAAACAATTCTCCACAGATGAAACTGCAAATGTAAAGTCTTTTATTACGTTTATAAATGAGGAAGCTCAATTAGCTAAAGTGGATCTCATCAGCAAGATTTTCCAAAGCATTAATGTTGATCTGACAGTCCCACTGATGCCATTGCCCTACCTATATTGATTTCAGTAGAGAAGCTTTAAAGCCACTGGTGAACATTTTTAACAAACTTAATCCTCTTTGATTCATTATATGGCACAATCACTGAGAAAGGGATGACTTTGGTTTGACAGTGGGACTAGATAACTTTTAAGCAATGTCCATTTCATGTGTACCCTTGAAATTTTAGTTTAGCTCCTTTGGCTGCAGCAAAAGAATAATTTTTTTTTTTTTGTATAATACCTCAGAAGAGGGGCTTTTCCAGTACTTATAGTTTGTTCTCATTCTCTTCCATAACATAGGTCTGCATGTGCTCATGTATACTGTGATAAAGTGCTTAAATATCTTTTCTCTGAATATTAAAAGTGAAAGAAAATAGATTTCAGGCCACCAGGCCACTCCAGACAGAGGATGAAAAGGTCTCTGCTCCTGAGATCATCTGCAATGTAGTCAGTGATCAAGCACGGAGAATGATGAGCCTGTAGGCATTAGGCTACCAGCCAAGATTTTGAGACCTTCCAAACCTCTTTTTGGCCCTTTAAAAAGTAGATATAAAACTTTGAAGGTGGATTCCTGTCCTTGTGGCTCACAGCTCTACAGCTGTGGCTCTTGGGCTCCACTGACCCCTGCCACTGATTCTATCTGTCTTGACTGATGACTTGGAAGTGAAGTTCAGCCACCTCCTCTGATTAATTCCCTGCAGCAACCACATTCCATTTAAATAACTGAATAGCGGAGAAAAAGAAACATATAACGATTTTATACCAGAAATCAGAAGCTGGAAAATTGCTTTGGAAGGCTGAGAATGCTTTCCTGGAGTCTCTGTTTGCAGTAAATATCATTCACATTTAGTAACGTAGTGACTTTTGGATCTGAGGAGGCTGGGAATGCAACTCAGAAACTGGATCCAAGAAATTTTTAGTGGTTTTGAATGGTTCATTTTTGCACCAGTCTCTGATTAACACTTTAAAGCCAGAGTCATGACATCTCCAGGCTCCCTGAGCCAGTGCAACTTGTAAAACTGTCAGTTTAAACACAGGACTTCTTAAACAAATTGTATTTGATTCCATTTCAGCAGCAGAGGCTTTTGTAGCAGCACATTGAAAAAACACAGAAGCATAGAGGATGTTCTGTAAGTTGTCTCACCCTGTGCTGAAAATCTATCAAATCTAACAGGTTATCAGTCATGGACTGCATCAGTACCCAGGTAGGCACCTCCAAGAAGTGTCCATTATCAGTTCAGCACCTTTTTCAGAATCAGTGAATCCAGTGTGTGGGACCTGGGAGTGCAGGGAACGCTGGTTTTGATTGGGACACCAGTCCAAGGTCCTGTTCCTCTGGCCAGGAGAGGAATCTATACTGCCTTCATAAAAGCTAATTTATAAAAATTCTCAAAGACATAAACTAAGGAATAAATTTAGCACTTTCATCCTCAAAGTATACTACTTCTCCTAGCTTTCAAAGCCAGGCACTTTTTAATTTTAGGGGATTTTTTTTGAACCTCTCTCCTTTCCCTCACCCGTTATTTCACATCACATAATCTATAATCAAATAGTCCTTGCAGTCTCTCACATTCTTTCAGATCTATGCACTCCCCCACATCTTGGTATGCTTCCCCCAGCTCATGTCTATCTATTTAAATAAAATAAAGGAAAACTGGCTTTCTCACAGGAAACTTGGGCAGACAACTTGGACAAAGAAGAAATATGCGTGAATGAGTATGGAAAAGCCCTGCAGTGTCATGAAGGTCAGGCAGGGGAGAAAGGAGTAATCTGTGCCCAAGGACTGGCATCAGCAGAACAGATTACCCACTTCCAATTTAGATACTTTTGCACTGAAAGTGCTGATGGTTGGTCATGTGGATATGCCCAACATCTTCATCTGGGCTGTCAGTAAAAGATATAATCACTTATGTAAGGAAGGACGTCCTAAGAGAGGCTCTGAGGCTGTGCATCTCTCCAGCTCCAGTGTTAGCTACCCTTGTGATATCTTTGTATTGCATTACATTAAGAAAAAAAAAAAGAAAAAAATAAAAGATTTTCAGTTTAGTATGGAATTTAAATTTGTGTCTTGCTGGGAATTGCTCTGCCTGCAGAATCCCTTTTCATTCCCTGTCCCAAGACTATTTAGTAATGTTGATGTGTTTTATTGAATAGCAGCTTTGTTCCAAAGGCTTCACTTTGGAAGAGTATGAAATGGTCTCTCCTATTCATTTGTAAAATAGTTTGTGATGAGAGTTATTGTATGTGGTTAGTCTTATTGTTGATTTTTAAATTTGAATACCAATTGTCTACAAAGGATGTACAATTTGTTGGTTTCTAGCCTGCTTGCCCACATACCTTTCATTCCTCCCAGCAGTTTTTGAAGCTATTGCATTCTCGTTATAATTCAGGAAACTGAAAGATCTTGAATTCCCAGTATCCTTGTGATAGCAGGTTGAGGGGACAGAGACAAACAGTAATAATGCTACTGGCAGAAAAACAAGAAGTCTACCCCTTTCCAATTCAGAGAGGGCAGCCATGGGGCACCTTTGGCTTGCCGAGCCTTAAACACAGAGTCCCCAGGCAGGAGTGGACTAGTAGAGGCTAAAAAAGAAAGCTGTGTTTGGGAACATGGGAGTGCTATAAAAGATATGGGGGTTGACTGCATGTATCCATGTCTTTATCTGTCCCACTGCTCATTAAATGCTCCATTTATCCACATTTAGTGTTTGAATGTATTTCAGTTGGTGCTCAGTAAGTTTATAACTTTTTATGTCTGGATGTGTAGAAAATGTGGCATTTGGAGCTCTAGTTAGAAGAGAGAAAACAGGGATAGAAGTAGGTCAAGAGGCCACAGGAAGACTGGTTCTTACTGTTGTGGGTATTTATCTGCAGGGTCAATCTGCTGTTGAAACTTTAAGGACCTCTGCTCTTTATTGTCGCAATAGGACGCAAAAGGACGAGGCAGGGACGAGGTCTGAGGTCAGCAGCAATGCTCTCTTTTTTTAATTAATTTTGATTCCAACTTATATACAACTGCACAAAAGGACAAGAGATTGGCCAAAGGTGTCGCCACCTCTTGAATCTCATTGGTGAATATCACCATCACTCAAGAAACTCCTCCTAGAGGAGAAAATATGAAAACATTTCTTTATTTACATAAAATCCGTGAGAATCTGAGCTCCAAGTTCTGTAAACTTCAGAAGGCAAAACCAAAACATAGAAGGCAAAGTAAAAACATGAAAAACCAAGGATGACACTCTACAACACCATTCTGGAGACAGAAAATCAAACAATGCAAAGTGCGTAGTTGTGAGGCAGGGTGAGAAGTGGCCATACTGTTCTGCTCACCACCATTGCAGAGCAGCCTTATAAATCTAACAAGAAAAAAACCCTTCTTTTTATGTAGGGCCCTCCTGGTATTCATGAACAATACAGATTTTATCACACAAGTGTAGTTTGTGTTAAATGTGCCCCAATGATTATACTTGGCAGGCTTTGGCACATTATTTTACCATTTGTTTATCTTTGCTGCTATATTCCTCAGCTCCATCTTGGAATGCATGCCCCATATTAGCAGGCAAATGAAATACTTGCTCTAGTCAAGTGTAAACAAATTATTTCTTCCTGACTGCAAAAGCTGTGAAGAAACCTAGAATGTAGTATGTAATTAAAAATACATGTTTTAGATAAACATAGTGGCTCAGTGTTTTTACTGTGTTCCTCATCTCAAATGTGCCATCTGTGGATGATGAGTGAAGGAGTTATATATAGAAGTGGGCTCACTGTGTACAGACTTCCTTAATTTTATGGGACTGCAAATACATTGACATTTCCTGGTGGCTTAAAAGAGGCAGTAAATTACAGTCCCACTTTGCTGGTGTGTGCCCTGTTAACCAATGCCTTAGGAAAAGTGTGATTTTCTTTTTTAGCTTAATGCAGGTTAAGGGATAAAGAATAAAGGAATAAAATACCCAGATTTCTCAGAGCCTGTGAGCAAAGCCAGAGCAGGAGATTCAGTTTATGAAGAGCTGTATAAATGTTGTCCGTGCATTTATTCTTTTATATTTTTGCTTTCCAGAAATATTTCTTCATAAAAAGAGTGAATTTTAAGCACAAAAGGTCTTGGCTTTACAGAATGAGAACTCAAACAGAATTGAATAAGTAATACTCCATAGACCTGGAACTACAAATTAAACTCAAGCCTTTGGGACACAGAAAGGAAAAAAAAATGTACTTCTGATCTTTATACAGGTCAACACATTTCAATGCTGAGGAGTCACAACAAATTGCAAAGAGAAAAGTGGGGATAAAGACCCCTTTGCAGAAATTCTCCAGTCTGGCATTGAAATATTAATTGCATTCAACCAAGTAAAATGAAGCTTGAGAACTAATCATAAACAAAAAAGTCTGAATTCAGACTGAATGATGATTCCTATTCAGTAGGCAATATTTGTTCCCTTGAATATATTGAATAGGTAATTGACTGGGATTGTTTGTGAATATGAAATTATGAGGGAGTGTTTGTTAGATGGCCTGAAATTACTGCCTTTCATGCACATTAGGGTGTATGGCATGTCTTTTTTTTATCATTCAAGGTTCTTGTGTAGATGCTTATATGGCTATCTTCCTCCTGATCATGTATTCTGTATTGTGGAATCAACAGCTAAGTGGTCAGGAATGAAACATAATCCCCTCTCACACAAACTAAAGCATGAAATGAGCTAAGGGCTGCTTTGCTGGGTTTTTTGTCATTTGTGAGTTAGTGGGAAAAGGAGGGGAAATGAGCACCTATGGATGTAACACATCCTGCTAGATGGCTTAGCACTTCTCTGGAGTGGCCACTTCGTGTCCTGGCATTGTGAAACAACTAGGAGATTATCTCAGGAGCTGTTTGAGAAGAACAGGAATAAACCAGCAGGATGATGCTGTGTATGAATGGCGAGGTGCCAGGTATGTCTGACTTTTGACAATATTAGTTCACTTCTGAACTCTGTTATAAGTATAAAAAAAATCACTTGTCTAGGGAGAATAAATACAATTTCCTTAAAATTCCTTTAAGTTGTCTAGTATTTGTATAGTCTTAAGTTTTAGCAAGTGTATTTGCTATGTCCTAAGACAATGAATTTCTTTCTTTCTGTTTAGTTTCTAAGTTTCTGGTGCAACCGAAATTCCTGCTGGATTCAGTGTAGAGCAAAGAAACCAGCTGGCTGACTGAAAGACACAATTAAAAAAAAAAAGCTATAGAGACTAATCATGGGAGACACTGGACTATTTATCTACATTTTTTATACCTGGTCTGAAGACAACAATTAATTTCCAAAATTAGGACCTATCAGTGAGAAGTTAATGTTTGACATCACCCTTGCCTGTGAAGTTAAATGTTTTGGATTTGGACACAGTTTTCATTCATGCAGGTTCTTGATAAAAACCCAAAGTCCTGTCTGCTTTTTTAAATTACCTACTCCTCCTTGTGGCTCTTTTACCAATTCTTTAGTTCACATAGATATCCCTTTGAAGGAGACCTATCAAAATAAATATCCAATATTTAAGTCCAGCCTGAGATTTCATTTTTAAATTAATATTAATAATTGTGAATACTGATATTTTGCTCTCCTGTTTTTTATTGCTGATGTTATTTTGATTCTAAATTCAAGGCAATGGCTTAATACCTGTCCAGAAACAACAGGCTATGAGCTCAGCTGAACTCAGAAAGGTTAGAGTTGGGTGGGACCACATCCAACTTGATGCTGTATCTAAGATCTCAGATTGCCTTAATAAACCTCTCGAGGCAGTTACAGGATTGGGGCCTTTGCATGGAAATAAAAGTAAGGCAATAAATAATAACAGTTTATATGCAGCTACAGCTTAGCGCTATTAAAAATTTACACCACTTGCTATTTTTAAAGCCCTGTACTTAATAACTGTTGTAAAAATTAAAAAAAAAAAAGTTGACTGAAAAGTCTATGAAAATATTGGCATGCTGAAGAAGTTAAAGTTGTCATTTAAGGGCCAATATGTCTGAATATAAAATTTTTAATTATAGCCAAGAAACACTGTTTTTGTTAACACATCTGTGCCACGCGTCTGACTCCGGTTTTGATCTTCCAATTTCCTCCTGTTTCACAGACACTTTCCAACACCTCTTAAGCACTGTAGGGTCATGTTTTAGGAGCAGGCTGTGCTGAATTTTCAAAGAAACAGAGCTGTAATTTCCTGCACTGGGTTGTCTGGGTTTTTTTTTCCACTCTTTGTACTTTTTTTTTCAGGTTTCATAATAGAAAAGAGTTAAATCACTCCATTTTGTCTCTCTTGTCTGAAGCCAAAGCAGCAGGTCACTGTCTCCACTGGTTGGATCTCTCTGCCAGGGATGACTGACACCAGGAGTTGCTGGGGTTTCCACACCTCTGCTTGCACAGTCAAGGGCTTAGAAATGCAAACAATGGAGGTTGACCGGGGATTCAGTTTTCTACCCTTTGGGCTGACGTCTCTTTTGAGAAAATAACCACAACTTTTTCAGGACTTCTAGGAAATAAATGCTACGAATGCAAGAGTTGTTTACTTGACCTGCTTAGCAGCATTATGTAGAAGCTGGTCTGCAGAAGCAAACCCAATGTGTGACCTGTGCTACAGAAGAGGAGGATCCATGCAAGCATGGACAAAAGCCAATTCTGGGCAGTCAGTTGCCTGCTGGGGCTCATGTGGCAGTTTTCTAGTGGACAGCTTTCATGAGGAGATTCTTCTGATGGATAAAATAGCAGAATTAGACTAATATGGACGCTTGTAGAGATTTCCTCCCTGTCACCTTGTGCAACATAAATTTGTCCCCATTTTTTATGGATGGAAGGGACAAAAAGATTTCTGATTTTTGCCTTTTCCAGAAAGTTTTAGCAAGTGCAGTTCCTACAACAGTGGCAATGGCAGCTACTTTGTATTTCTGTGTGTTTCAGTGATGCATATACACAAAGGGAGCAGCCTTTTGATAATCTCTATTTCAATAACCCGGCTGCAGCACACTGATTTGAATCTAGGGAAGAATGGGCTGAGATACTCAGTGATAACAGTTCAATTAATTCCTGTGGTCTCATAAGAGACTGTTAATTTTCTGCCAAGGCCTCAGTGGTGTGTGCAGCAGCAAGCAAGCTTATCTCAGGCTTGAAGGAACAAGAAACTTCTACAGGAAGAGAAGGTAGAGAGGATGTTGGATGGAAATTGCTTGGTGTGTAGCTGCAAGGGCAAGCACCCACCTCCCTTTCCCTTGTTCCTAACCTTCAGCTGAAGAATTGCTCCATCATCCTTGAGCTCTCAAGGACCCTTTCTATCCTAGCTTTCCCATGATCCTCTCTACTGGAGACTGCTTAATGGGTTAATTTTATTTTCTATACCAAAAAGCTGGGTTTCTGGTAAGTAATGTGAGGAAGTCATGCTGTGAGGTCTCCCAACTGCAGTTGGTTTGGGAGATCACAGTGGCAAAAGAAACAGACCTGTAAATAATAGTGCAAGATATACACCTAGGCTTAAATGCTGCAACAATGAGAATGAGTTACAGACACCTGACTTTCCCTCCTCAGCATAAGTGAATTGGTTTGCTGCACATTTAGGATAAAGGGTTTAGTTATAAAAAGTTAGCTATAAGCCTGACTCAGCCCAGGAGCAACCCATCTGAGCAATTTATTCAGTACTTCTAAAATATTGATGTCATGATATGTATAAAGTAGAAGATTATGCTTTTTATTTTTCAGGTTTTTTCCTGAGTCATCATCTTCCACTGCAGTCGGTGCAGAGACAGCAGCAGGTATCAATCAATGCATTATGATTCTGGCCCTATTCTAATACTTCTAAAATTAAAGGTCTGTGTTTCACTCACACCTACATGGCAGCTCTGAGTCACAGGTATGTGGAAGTCCCCCAGGACACCCCACAGGTGTCCCTGACAGGTCACCCACACCCAGCTCCAGCAGCGTTCCAGCCATATGGAGAGGCAGGAACTTTGGCTTTGAGCCTGTTCCTAATATATAGTGTTGCTGTTCTGCTTACCAAAATTAAAGAGTTATGAGGAGAGGGAAAAACAAAGTGCCAAAACCAATAGTCTAGGTTTTAATTTTAGTAATTGGAATTGACTGTAAAACACAGGGTGGGAGTTTCCTTTTCCATTTTGCATAATGTTCACTCTCCTAATGCCATCCAGACACCTTTTCCATAATGTTTCTCTCCTAAACAGCTGAAAAATGTTGAAAAAATTCAGTGGAAAGTATTTGATCTATTTTTTCTAATGTGAAAGTAAACCAAAATTCTCTGTTGTGGTGTTATGATGCTCGGTATACAAATGCCTAGGGGTACACAGATATTAGGGTCAAGGTTGAAGACCCATGGAAAGCTCAGCTGATCAATGATCCTTTTGTCTTCCCTGGCTCTTGGTTGTGTGTGCTTTCATTTAAAAGTCCCTCGAGATGAAAAAGATAAATAAATTTGCATCCAATAAAGCTGATGTTTAGTTTTAATATTTATTGCCAGATAAGCATAAAGTTTGTTTTTCATTTTGTGCTTAGTGAAAAGAGATAAATATGTACATTTTTATGGAGAGGAAATAGGCAACGTAAAATGCATCTGGAGACAGGCACTTTTATGACACGCAATTAGCATATTTCTGTTTCATTACTTGTGTTATTTTAATTGGTTGTGAAACTGCAGCTCTGAGTTTTTGTCATCAGAAAAATCAAGAGGTTATTTTACAATTTTAATGTAGCTCAATGTTTTGCATACATAGTTTTGACCAGGAGCACAAATTCAAGTCCAAACCTTTCCATTCCTTGAGGGTGCCCTACCATGAAGTAAAGGATGATATCGACTTATTGATCATTACTCCAAGGTCCTGGCTCCTGTATTTTTGTATTACTGAGAAAAACTCCATCACAGTTCACAGGCTAAAGACAGCAGCACACAAGTGTGTAAATGATGTTTCTCAGCTCAGAAATTTTGGGTCTTTAAGCACAAGAAAGGCCACTGTGATACAAAGAGGTCATGTTTTATAGGAGGCTCACAGGGGATTTCCAGGCATGTTGAAGGCTTATTTTAAAGCCAAATGCTCAGTATCAGAAATCATCTCACTGTATGAATGTGGATGGAGTGAGGATTGGGTTTGCTCTTCCAGAGCAGGATTAGCCAGTGACCTTGTATGTTAGAGACCAAATTATGGCTAAGGAGCCCTTGCAGTAACTAATTCATTTTACACTACCAGATTGAGTACTCTGGGGCTGAACTAGGTGCATTCTTCAGCTCTTCAGGCAAGCAGCTTGAGTCTTCCATGCCTGAAAGTTTATTTACTTGTTTATATTTTTTTTTCACTCTCATTACTACTGGTTTTGTACAGATACCTACCTGTATGGCTGATAAACTTATTAATGAAGATCTTTGCTGCTGTTACAACACCAAAAATGTTTTACCAGGTGTCTGGACCCACTGGAGGTCACACAGAGACAGATGAGACTAAACACACTCATGCTTTCAGAAATTTTGGAAAATGCTATTCTAGCACCTTCCTTCATTGTTATCTTCTTTTCTTTCATCTCCTGATTTCATTCTGACTTCTTATCTTCACAGCATTTCTGTTCTACTAAGCCTATTGTTTTCTATCTTCTTTTTATTCCTTTTTTTCTTTACTTACACCCCCCCTTCTCTTATCAGCTTTGATTTTATAACAGTCACAGTTGAGAATTGTCACATAAGCAGTATTTTCACCCTATTTATCTGTATTACTCCTTTTCTATGGGGACCCTTCTTGGACTACTCAGGCACCATGCTTGTTTAGTTAAAAATAAAGGATAGGAAAAATTATATGTGAATTTCTCTTTCTTGTTTTCCTCACAGCTATTGGAGTTCAGCTTCAGGTTGTGCAGGATGAGATTCACCAGTGGCTGCAAATTCTTCTGTCCCTGAGGCTACAGCCTGCCTCCATTCCCACTGGGCTCTCTGCTGCTTCTTTGCCCCTCTCTTTCATCTCCTGTTTGTGGTTTTCTCCTGTAGTTCCACATCTCCATTGTTCAGTTCTTCCTCCTCTTCTGCTACCGTCTATTTCCTTTTTATAACCCAAATCAACTCTCAGTTTCTCTGCATCCTTGCCCTGTTCTGCCCTTGCAAGCTTCCTCACTACCGTGTTCCTACTGTTGTGTGAGACCTGGGCACCCTTGAGGGGGGATTTCTGCTTTCCAGTCTGTGCTCAGCCCAGCATCAAGTCACACACAGAACCAGACAGGGATTTATCCTGCACTCAGGGGGGATGGAGCCTAGGCACACAGGTTCAGTTTCCCGTGTCTTTCTGCACCTTTGGCAGGTAACAAAAAAAAAAAAAATAAAGTAAAGAGAATGGGAGCTGAACCACAGTTCAAAACAGCCCTGGGTCCTGCAGAGCCTCTCGGAGGCTCTGCCACAAAACTCCCTTCCTTGTCAAAGAGAAGATGCTGAAGAGAAAGCCCTGCTCTGTCCCTGCAGACCCAGGTAGGAACATTTCACTGCAGACAAGGCTCACTGGGCTTTTAACAAGTCTTGATTGTATCTGTGAACAGAGAGATTTTTCAAAGCCTCTAACCAAATGTGGAAGAAATTTCCAGGGAGCTGGAAGATGCATACCACTGCCATATGCATAAGAGAGCAAGGGAAAAAGGGAAGCAGCTCTGCCGAATTTCAAGCGTCATCTTCAAAGGAACTCCCTATGAAATGGTTTTTAGGGCATATTTCAAATGGGAAAACCAAGTATATTTTCCCCTTCTTGTTCTCTGAAGTAGCCAGGCTATGTTTTGCACTGTTTTCCAAAACTATTCACCTTTTCTCCCTGCTTCCCTGGGGCTAGGTGAGCTTTAGAAAAAGGTGCACATAGGAGTGCTCATAAAATAAAGTTTGGTCAGATAGCATTATTCTTCAAAGACTGTAGATGAAACACCACATGATTAAAGGTATAGCAACAATGCCTAAAGGCAAAGTAATCCATTTTGTCCAAAGTGACATCAGGGAATTTTCTGACTGCTCCTCACTCATCCAAAAGACCTCAGGAATCATCAGGACTCTCAGATTGCTGCAAAACAAGATTGTTTTACCCATAATCCAAGAATCTGGGAAAATCATCCTATTCTCATTTCTGACTAATTGTTATGTGATGGGACACATTTTCTTACTGCTAAATGAATGATGAAGTTGCCTTCATGCAATCACCTGTAAGGAAAAAAAAAAAAAAAAAGACTATTCAGCTGCACAATGCACTGAACAGGAGCAGGGAGAATTAAAATTTCATCTCTTCTTGCAAAGTACCAGGAAAAATTTAAACAAAGAAATTTAAACAAAGAGCTCTCACTCTGGAAGGGGAATAGGGAACAGCACTCCACTACTCCCCTACCCAGGAACACACACATTGTTGCCTCGGAAGGGTAACTTCTCAACATTGTGGGAATATAGAAAATAAAATGTTCTTAAAACAGAACACAAGATCAACAGCTTCCACCCCCGAACTGACTATGTCCTGCTGCTTGGTGGTGCAGAAGCCTCAGTACCTATCACATGATGCTGCTGAGAGAGGAAGGAGAAGACTGAGCATGGGAAGGATGCTCATGTTTGCATTCACTTTCCTCCAAGGAATATGCCTTTGAAATGGAGCTGTTCATGCTCATAGAGACATTTGAGAGGCAGCAAACATGAGAAAAATTGATTTTGGCTCAGTAAATGTTTTTAGTCCATGGTTAGATCTGTCTGTGATAGTCAATAAAGTGATATGGTTTCATGAGAGCACTTCTGTGATCTGGATTTAAGTTTCAGCTGAGCAAATGCAGTTTGAATCAGTTACGAAAATATTGGCTACACAAAACCATGATAAAGATTCCACAGAAAATATAACAATTTCAGCATCATGAAAAGCCAATGTTGCAAAGCTATTACAGAAAAATGCTCACAAATGTATTAGGGTTGTGAGAAATGCATTTCTTGTTTTGGGGGGGGTTAACTTTGACTTTAAAATTTCACTTTTTTATCAAAGTAATTTTTAAATGCAGTTTTAAAATGTTTTATTCCAGGTATTTAAATATTTCATAAGCATCTATCTGAGTTTTTTTAAAATAACATTTCTAATTAGCTTCGTCAGAAGTGCATTTTGGTAAATATTTAATCAGTTCCTAATAAAATTAATAAGAAAATTTTATTCTCTCCAAATAGGACTACATTACCTTCAAAAATAATTTAAATATTATTTTAAAATAAAATGTGAAATAAGTATAGATTATTGTTATAATTCATGTATGCATGCTGGCTCAGGGACATAGATGTAGTGTGGAGAACTATGGAGAACAATCTTTGTGCCCACAGCAGAAAGCTATCTAGGAAAATTGGTGTGGCCTCAGCAATTGTTGTATTGACATCAAATAGGACAAAAATATAATCCCAACCCAAATACTTTTCTGTAAATTTGATGAAATTACCTCATTTTCAGCCACAAGCAGTTAAACCCATTCTGATTATTATGGCTATTTACAGAGCTCTGCTGTGTGTTGAAGCTTTTGAAGATTTAGGCATTATAAAAGTACAGATGCTTTGCTCAACAGCATGGAGCAACAGGCCTCCACAATCCTGAGCATTGTCCCCTCTGATCAGAGCTGATAAACACCGAGAAGATTTTAAAAGGATTACCTTAGGGTGGTGAAGGAGACACAAGGAAGAGTTTCAAAATTCATTTTTATGGCTGTGGTAGTTATGATAAATAGGTAGAATCTGAGTCAGATGGGGCATGATCCTTGCAAAATGACGGAAAACCAGAAAGTTGCATGATTTTGATTTCTGCAATTTTAACAGCATTTTCCTCTTTATTTGTTTTATACTTTAATGACTACCAGACCTGAGTCCTTTTAATGAGGTTTACAATGATTGTTTTCTACTTTTCTAATATCTCCACCTGAGTCACTAAATTAGTGCAGCACATTCTCACAGATGTGAATTGAAGAAGAAGAAAAAGATATCGGGCAGTATCTTATCCCTCAAAAAAAGGCACAGCCCCTCACTTGCCATGGTGAGCACTGTGCAAAGCCTGTTGTTGTAGGGAAACAAAAAATACTTTATGATCCATTTTGCATCCAGCTTGTGCCCCATGTCTGAAGCTGGACTAAGCGTACTATTGTTAGAAGTAGGTATGTTTTTATGATCTAAAAATATGCTTCCACTTTGATTTCTTTTGGCCTATGCAGTGAAATCTCCTAAAATGCAGATGCGATATGTTGTCTGGTCATAACAGTGTAAAAAATACTTAAATTACTTTTCAGAAAATGTAATTGATGGCTTGATGGCTCTTTACTATGAAGAGTAATTTTACTTCCACTCAAATGATTCTCTTAATATTATGCAAAGCCAGATTTGTCTAATAACAAATTAGCCATTTAAATGAACTGGCTCTTGAAACCTTGTAATTATTCTGAAAACAAAATTTCCATGGACACTAGGGCTTGTTTCCTTGTTTCAAACTAAATATTTTCTGGTTTAGTCCCGTATAAATAAATCATAGAAATGTTTGTGTCTGGAAACTAATGCTTGCTGAAAATACCTCCGGAAACCCAGGCTAATGGCAGTATAAAGAACAGATTAAATGGTTCCGATTCCATTTAAATTGGAGACTGGAAATGTGCTTCTCATCCACAAATAACAGTGGATCTGTCTGCCTTGGTGTCTTTTAGATAAATATACTTTGTTTTGATCCAGAACAATACCCTTTAGCTGGCATTTAGATTTATGATCAAGGAGTATTATAGCCCAGTACATTAATTCTATGCCACGTCTACTTTCTTATAAAGAGCCTCTGATTTTGTTTCATTTGTTTGGTTTTGTTTGCTGCTTTGCCTGCTTATATGTGGTGTCCAGAAAACAGAGCAAGAGTGAGTGATTGCTGGACTCTCCCATCCAGGGCCAAGACCTACTGCTGTGCACATTTCTCAGTCTGAAGCACTAATCCTCTTGAGTTCTTGTGAATCACAGGCAGGAGCTCCCCCACATAAATCCCTCCATGTGCATTTCCCATCAGCTGGCAAGAGATGTGCTCAGCTCTTCACAAAAAGACCCCTATTTTTCCTTGAGTACAGCGAAGGGTAAATTGAAATGTGAATGTGAAACACCATCCTTTCAGGCTCTTTGCCTCGGGTGCTTTTAGTGGTTATGCAGCAGTGTGCTGTGCTTTGGATTTAGCAGTCCTCCTGATAAGTTTACTGACCTCTAATATCACTGTATTTTCATTACTTTTTGAGGAATATTGGTTTGGTGACATGTTGAGTTTTAATGCCTCTCACTGGACTTCAGTGTAAGACTATTCCCAGACTTCAGACTCTGACTTTTCCAGGGCAAGGAAGAGACACTTGCCAAGTATCATCACATTATCTGTGTTGCACACTCTGGTGGGAGTCCCCTAGTCCCTATGTTCAGCTGTAGAGAGGTGTTTTTAAGTAACCAATGTTTGATAAAAATTTCATATGAAAAATATTGAGTGAGGAATTTTGGTACAATATAAGTGACAGCCATCACATAGAGTTGCTACAAGCTGCAAAAATATTTGCCTTATATGACACTTCCCTCTGTGGGAGTTGTCTATAACAAAATGTCATGCTGCAATGCCCGCATCTACAGAGCTTGAAGATGCCTCCTGCTGAGGCTACAAGTTTTACTTTATCCTTGTTAGAGTGTGACAGGTTGGAGCTTGGCTGGTCAGCTCAAACCAGGTTAAGCATGCCTAGAGTCCTGCTGTGGCCTCAGATCCTAGCAGGTTTGCAGAGAAAGTCAATATTTTCTTCTGCTCAAACAAAACCAAATAAAGAAATCCCTTCTAAACTGACTATTTTTCTAGTTTGCATGAAAACAAAGGAACAAGGCTTTCCTAATTTGCATTGCAGCAGGAGGAATCTGCCCTCCATGCCTTGCTCAAAATCCTTTCTGTCATTGCTTTATGGAAGTGTTTGCCTTCCTTCCCCCCAGATATGTATAATGAAGATGTAAGGCACTGTGGGATTACTTACACTGTAAGTGGCAGAATGTGTACTTTTAATTATTATTATTATTATACACACACACACATAAGTACCAAAATCAAGAGTAATGATATTACAGTTTCTATTTCTGGAGCAGCCAAATTACACCACCAGCTCTACCCCCTATCTATCTATCTATCTATCTACATGTCTATATATATAGATATATTTTTCAGTGTGTATATATGCCTACACATACAGTGAGTGGTGGTCTATGCCCTGGTGATGGAAAGCAGGCAGTGAGACACTGGGAGGCATGTGTCTGGAAGAGGATAAACATCATCATCTCTGCTTTACAGTCTCTGTGACCCCAGCCCTGGAGAAGATGTATGTGGCTTCTAAATCTGTCTCAATATACAAAGACACACAAATATATCTCTAACTTTTAAGGAGCTGATTAAGCCTCGCTGCAAATTTTATCCATGCATGCTTAGATGATTAAATGCTTTTATAATTTATGTTTATAATTATAAATTAGAATACTTTCATCAATTGCGTTTATAATTATGTTTATGGCCAAAGCCAGCTGTGAATTTGGGTACAAACAAGGTCCAGGTTAGATACAAAAAAAAAAAAAAGCATGTAGCATCTTTTGCATGTAGCCCTCCAACCACCCTTCCTCTCCATCCTGGTATTTCCCATGACATGAAATATGTGAATGGTCAGTAGGTGCCCAATGCTTGTTTAGTGCATGACTGCCTCCTTTGATGTGAGTATTGAATTTACATCTTTCACCATGGAGAGAGGCTGACTGCTGAGCCACTTCAGAGATCTGCTACAATGCCTTTGTGTTACCTTTTCCTTATCAGCTGACAATTAGCACCTTTTAATGATTAGATGGCAACAAAATAGCTGGATGCTATTACAGAATTTCTTCAAGGTGGGCAAAAATAATTTGATAACGAGCATTTCCCTCATCAGTCGTGTTTCCTCTGGGCTGTTGGGAGCTTTGAGGGCACAATAAGCCTCAATGGCTCTGATCAGCCTCACATGGGATCTCTTCCATACCTGCTCATGGGCCCAGGGACAGCTCCTTTAGCCTCTGTCCAAACCATACTGGGGACAGTCCTCCTCTCCAGCTCAGCCATGCCCTGTTGCTGCCCACTGATTCTCTTGACCTAAGCCCCAGCTTGCAAACTGATTTCCTGGGTTGCCTCATCCCCAAGCACTTCCCTGGTGCTCTGTGAACTTGCTTGGACCCAACATCCACCTGGGTGTGCCCAGAGCACACAGCATTGAAGGTTGATTAGCATATGTCCCCTGCCACAGGCAAAAATGGGGCTCATTTACCCGGTGTGGACAAGATGTGGGAGAGAGGGGGTTTGAGGGAGCAGGACCAGGGGACCAGGCAGAAGAAATCACCGGTGCCAGCTCTCCCAGCATGTCCCCAATGCTCCCACCTTCTGTGATGCTGGCAGGGACAATCTGTCTGCTACAGTTTCTGTGCACAAAGGTAACACCAGTTTGTTTCTCACTTTCTGTGTCTATCCCCAGAATCAAGGCTGGCTTTAGCCTTTACTGGGGACTATTTTAAGGATATTTTTGCCCCCTTTTTTTTTTTTTTTTTTTGACTACTTAAATTTCAAAGTTGCCCCATATCTTCAGATCTGGATGCAAACATGTGCTGCATTCACTCTGCACACATGGTGCTATACCTTTCATTTTACTCCATGTGTTGTTAATGAGGAAAGGCATTAGCAGTCAGCATTGGCTTTTACAATCCTCCAGCTCAGAGTTCTCATCCTATGCAATGCTGAGAGTCCTTGGAAGACAGATAGCAGCCCTGGCTGATTGTGGCTCCAGAGAGAATCAACCACCTGTGATAGCTACTCACGCTGCTTGAGGAATACTGGTCCCTGCTAGGATCATGCTCCAGGAGAATACCCAGTCCTTCTGCAGATGGAAAAGACCAAGGAGGATATTACAGGTGATGGAAGGAGAATCTGGAAAAGACATTGTAAATATTCTTTGAAAACAAGCTTTTCTAGTTAATGATACGCATGCAGGGTTTCAGCTATATATTTCTATTTTTCCCTTGGCTATCTGCAAAAATCTAAAAATAACAGTTGAGTATTCTGCAGCTATTTGGGGGAAATTAGGCATGTAAGTCCTGAACAGATGCACATTATTTTGATAGGTGGGACCTTCATCTGCCAAATAGCTCTGTTTTCCTGATTAATTTTATCCTCTGTGGATTTAAAAAAAAATGCTGTGAAAGGAAGGCTTCATGGTAGTAACTAAGGCTGACCTGAGCACAGGCAGGCACCAAACAAGATTTCTACCAATCACCCTGATGTCATTGCAGACTTTTTTCACTCTCACCTGTGTTATTGCTGCACTGGTTTCTAAAACTAGTCACATAATGAAAGCTCCCCAAGAGATGCATATTAAACCAGGCACATTTGAATCAATAAGCAGATGGAATTAGCAAGGCTGAATAGTCCCTACATGGATTTAAATATGCTTCTATCTTCAGTTTTGTACAAAGGCTGGAAATGGTGTCTTTTCCCTGTTCTGCAGGCAGTTTATGCCTGCAGATCTCACGTTTCACAAAAGCTCCTGGACTTCTTGCATACAGAGCTGGACTCTGCAGCTTCCATACAGCTTACTTCACCTTGATTCTTACTGGCAATGACTGGAAAAGTCTTCTGTCAGATTTAAATTAAAGAAATTCTGGAAGTACTTACTCTGGAAATAGGTTTAGTCTAGTTGGTTCAAGCATGGCTTTAGTGACCTCCAAAAGTGCAAGAGAATGAAAAAGATCTTGGTTACAACAAAAAGTACACAGAGAAACAAACAATGAAATGCTTTGCTATCCCAGAAACATTCTAAATGGCACTGCAGCCTTACCCTTTCACCCTGCTAAGTACTTTATATACCCTGTATTCCCCAAGAAATATGATAAGGTTTAAAAATCTTTTCTAAAGTTGTGTAAACAAGCAATGTAGATTTTAGAGGGCAATACACAGCCCAAGAGGGGGAAAGAAATTACAGCACCTTATTTTGAAATTAAAGGTAATCAGATCAACAGATATGAAACCTATCTGCTTGCAGCTTTCATTATATTTTTAGCACTTAAGGAAAAAGGAAGAAAGAGATAAGATAAATGCAGAGTATATTAGTTAGGGAAAATGGTGTGTGTGCTGGAGGAATAAAATTACTCAGTAGAAAAATATAAAGCACTATTTGATATTCTCATGAAAATGTGATGCATTTCAAAGCAGTGCAGAAGCAGGACCATTTGTAGGAAAACTAGGGTCTCAGGAAAGAAAGGTGTTTTATTTATAATCCAATACAGAGAGCAAGTCAGTACATGGAATATGGTAGGGGTGTCAGTTACAGCCCATTGCAGTATGAAATAAAGTTAGTGGCAGATGTTCTGGCTTTGATGGACCTATTGAATACTTGGTTGGATTTACTATTAAACACTAACATTTACAAGCCTTTTCCCTCCCTAAGAAGCTAATGTTTAGGCCCATCTAATAAACAGTGGGCAATACTCACTATTTCCATCAGGTTTAGGGTACTGTAATTTTCTAATAATCAAGATGGTCTTAATCCCTTCTTTATTATACTGTGGGTTACCACTGAAGCAGTTCACATGAGTAATGCCATTAATGCCAAAAGCAAACTCTGGCAGTGTCATATTTGGTATTAGGGGGAAAAGCTATACCCAGACAGGACAAACCTGTGCTGCTGGGAATGCAGGAGCTCCATAGCATGGAGCTGCAGCTGTTGATAAATTGCCTGTCTGGAAGTTGTTGTCCTTTGGCTTCAGTATCATAGAATGAATACATACCAAATTGGATGAATGGGGAGGATGTGTAGAACAAAGAAAGAAACCACTACACAACAAAGCCACCACATGCTGAAGTCATCACATTTGGTCTTTGGAGATGAATAATAAGAAAAAAAAAAATAGGAAAAGACTAAAACCACAGGACAGAGAGAAATGGAGCTTTTCAAGGTCTGTCCAGTATTTAGCATTCTATGAGTTGTTTTCTTGAAAACTCTGCCAAAGAGATGTGAGCACAGAAGTGAGCAGTGAGTTGTTCTTTCAAGAACAAATCCAGTATCTGGTTTTGCAGCTCAAGTAGAAAAGGAGAAGGAACCCACCCATGAACCGTTTAGCTTGGCCTTTTTCAACTGTTCAGGGGTGACAGCATCAAGGAAAACTGAATGCATACAGAATGAGGATGAGTGGAGTTTAGAAATACAATAGCAAGTGTTTCCCAGAAAGGCAGTGAAAGTATGATACAGGGAAGGAGCTCTTCTGGCTATCAGGGGAGATAAATACTCATCAAAGACCTTTGCATTAACTCACGTGAGCACTCCTCAAACACCCCAGTGAAGCTACAGAGTGATTTGCTCACCAGCAAAAGAAGAAGAGAACCACACTAATATTTAGAAGTTTGGTGGAAGCTGAGTGCTCAACTCACTTTGCCACTGGTGAAGTTTCACACCTGTTTTGAGGAAAAATAGAAAAGGTTACTCTGACACAATAGCTAATGGAGTTAAGGCTAGGTCAGGTTGCTCAGAGCTGCATTCAACCAAGTCTTGAACTTCCAGGGATGAGACATCCAGACATCCTCTGGGCAACCTGTTCCAGTGCCTCACCACCTCAAATTAAGGATTTTTTTCCTCCTATCCAATCTAAACCTCCCTTGTTTCAGTTTGAAGCCATTTCCCCTTTTCCTGTCACTACATGCTCCTGTAAAAAGTCTCTCTCTATATTTCTTGTTGGTTCCCTTCAGGTACTACTTGAAGAACAGATGATCTGAAAAAATAAACCATAAATGGGCAGTGCCAATTTCACAAGGTATCAGGAGCTCCAACTGCTGGGAATGGTGAGGGAGGGGAGGGGCAGAGAAACTTAAAATCTCATCCCTGAAGAGTAGCTGAAACCACAAGAAGTGTTTGTAAATAGACTCCCCAATAGTACAGTAATGTGGGACAGAGCTACCAGGAACATGTGTTCTCCCAGAACAACATATAATGCTATCTGTATTAGTAAATTACAGGGGCATGGTCAGAAAAGAGAAGAAGAAGAAGAAAAAAGATACTTTATTAAACTGCCAAGTATGACTTGTAGATGAATAGTGATACTCAATGTCTGCTCTGGTAAAAAAGGTAAAACACCTTGTATGTAATTCCAACAGGAAATGTTAAATGGTTCCAGTTGTCTCCCTGGTCAGATCTATCTGTTCTTTCAGAGTTGCTGGCTTTGTCATCATGCTGCATTAAGCTTTTTTTACACCTTTATGTGCTAACTTTTGAACTTGTTTTGAAAAGCAAGCCTTTCCCGAGGGAACAGGCTCCTGGTGCCAGCAGCTCTGCTCCATACCAACACCTTGTTCTTTTGTCATATAGCCACTCCACATCCTTAATCCTTCAGAGGCGTTGGAGGAAGGTTGTTTGATGGAGCTGGAAAAAGATTGCGTGGTTGCATTTTCCCTCCCAATTGCTCTTCGAGTTGCTTCTTTTCCACTAGGTGCCACTGAAGGCTAGGGGAGCAAATAAACCTTCTGAAGAGAATCTGCCTTGCCTGAAAATCCAGAGCTCCTGGGTTTCCTGGTAACTTTGGAGTAGAGTTTTAAAGTGACCTAAAGCTTGTGGAAGTTGAATTCCTAATTACAGCCTGTAATGTTGAAGGTTGTGCTTTTCTGTGCTAATCCCTGGAATATGCAGTCTTTGAAGGCATGAGATAAATACATCAAAAATCCATATGGGAATTGGACATTGGCAACTTTCTGACCATCCCTTTGTATGATTGTGGGACTGCTGCTCAGGCCCTGGCCAGCTGGGTATGGCTCACAGTTACCTGGAGATGGCTTACAGTACCTTAGGATCATGGAGCACTAGAGGGGGTAAGGGTACTTCTGGCTTTTCTTTATCCTGATCCAGCACTGGCTGTGAGAGACATACCTGACACTTTTTAAATTATCAGCAGGTTTGTCTTGCACTGTGGAACAGAGAGTGACCATGACCATTTGCTAAAAAATTTAGTATCTAGGCATCATCTTTTAATGATGAACAGAAAAGTTTATGGTGTTTAACATGATGAGTAAAATTCAAGTGTTAAATATATTTTTAAATGATAGAAGTATAAAAACACTGACATTGATTCAGATTTCATTTCTCAAGTCTCACAGCTACAGAAAGGCCCAGGAAACTTTTGTTTCAAATTCCCTCACTCCTCCTAAAGAAAATTCCCTCAAATTCAGAGTACTCAAACCCAAGATTTATAACAATCTAAAGTTATGCAGTAAGCAGGGTACAGAGGTATGTGAAACCAGTACATAATCTAAAGTTTGGTATTCAGAAATACCTTCCAAAAATAAGACTACTTCACTTGTGAATGTGAGGAGAGTAAATGAAGTTACCTCGGGAGATAATGAAGTATTTTCTCACTTGCCTGGTGTATGCTATTTATGGTCCTCTGTGGGTCAGTAGCTGCACTCTCAAGGTAACAAGCAGAATGAGCCAAAGGAATAACAGAATTTAGCAGCAGAATTTCTCAGCTTCCCATCATCCTCTAGTCACAAATTGACCAGCCAAGCTCAATCCCCTGCTTTAAATCCTCTTTGCCAGTGGAGTCTGGATGTGGAGGCATTCACAGCAGCCTGTCCAAAATGGCTCTGTCCACTCTGTTTGAGATCAAACTGCCTGAGGACAGCCTGGAAATGAAAGTGCAATTACTCTACTGAGAACCTGACCTCTCCTGTGTGTTTGACTCCTGTAGCTCTGTTATTGTCCTCTAAGGAGAAGTCATGCAACATTCTGGGAAGTGGAGCCACAAATAGGATTTCACTGGCAAGTCTGAAATTTAAAGGAAGGGTTAACAAGGAAAAGAAAGCCCCATAGTCCAGGGATAGGTCAGTGGATACAATGCTGGAGAAGGTATTATAGCACTTGGTTTTCATTTACCTTGGAGAAATCACTGTGCCTCTCCATTCATCAGATTCTCTCTGTATGAGGTGTACTGCTCATAATTTTTTTTCTACCTTTATGCATTGTTTTATGACCCACAGGTGAAAATTGCTCTCTGAAAACTACATCAACATTGTCACAGTCATTCTAATCTAAGGAGAAAATCTAAAGTTTGCTAGAGAGTTTGTGAAACTAAAAACTTACTTATGTTACTCACATTTAATCCCATAGTTACCTGAAAATGTTGACTTTTTCATCATAATTAAAAAAAAAAACCCTCAAACCAACAAGAAAAATATAAATGAAGAGCAACACTTTCAGTGCCACATTTTTTGTTTATTCACTGTGCAGCACCACAAATTATTTTCCTTTTCCTCTCACCAGATTTCTCAGTAGATCCTATGCATGGACTGTTCCTTACAACAGTTTCCATTTCCCATGTCCCTTAACATATGAACATCATCCCCAGAGAAGAGGGTGCCAAGTGCTATATCCTATTGGTTTGCTGGATGTAATTTCTGTTGACACATGGCTTCTCAGTGGGGTAAACATCATAGTGGGACAAAGAGGAATCAAAGTTTCTTAGATATGGTACCTCACCCCCTGGGGTGATTCCTGCAGGAAACAGTGCTTCCCACACACCCTTTTTGGTATGCTGTTAGTTCACATTCAAAGTTGAAAAAATCAGCACAAGACACAGGGATGGACTGTGTCATTTGTGATAGAGCTGTGTTTGGGTGAAACAAGGATGTATGGATTTATTGAGTCTGACATCGTACCCAACAGCTTGCCCTCACAGTCTCTGTGAGCTGTCAGCTCTTCCCATCCATCAGCCTTAACAGCATTCTCTTCCAGCAGTGTTATTATCTGTTTTATCTTCCTTTCTGTTGCACCTGGCAGAGGAATGATGCTTTTTGATGGATTTTCACTTGCCTCTATTGTTTTCCTTCCTGTTCCTTTTAAATAAATATCCTTTTGAGTACGAGCCTGGAAGGATTTCAGAGCAAATTTCACTAACAGGGATAAACAGAACTTTTTTTTACATTTATTCTCTTCAAGCATTAATGGGTTTGTGCTTTGTGTCAGTGTCTTTGTGTTGATGCAGTGTATCTATGACGAATATACAGTGTGGAGCAAATTCAGAATATCTTGCTTAGTATATACTGAGCTTTGTAGACAGAATTAAAAGAAGCTGTGCAAAACAAAGTTTAGGAACTGTATAGCCATAAAAAACTCATGAAGACCTACAAGAGTGTAGAGGAGAAATCCTCAGCTGTGTTGAGAGTACCAAAATGGACTTGTTTTCTGCTCTAGTAGCAGTGGGATCATCTCCCTGCGTCTGTCTTTGGTATAGGTCAGCAGGACCAGAGCAGTGATCCCTGAATGTATGGTAAGAGACTTTCCATGCAGAGGAGCTGAAGATATCAAAGCCAGGCTGTTTCAAACACCTCCTGGTAGCCAGGGAGCAGGCTGGGGCCAGGCTGCTCAGAGGCACAGGTCTGCAGAGCTGATGCTGTGCAGAGTGCACACAGCTCAGGAGCCTGGGAGCAGCTGCCCTGGTGCACAGGCTCTGCTCTGGGCAGGGCAGGGGGGTCGCTGAGTGCTGCTGCTCAGCACACTGACATCCCTGTGCTGGGTTTGTTCCAGCCCAAACAGGAAATTTGTAGCCCTTGGGTGCTGCAGCACCTTGGCAGGGCTGGGGATGTTTGCATGCCCTGGCTGCAGCCCAGGGCAGCCTCTCACTGCCAGTCCCTTTCAACCATTTCTGGCTGAGTTTGGTGTCAGAACCCAAAAGGGGTTTTACTTGCTGTGGGATAGCTTGTAAGAAGCAAGATTCCCCCAAGAGATCTCTGCTTTTCCAACTTCAGCTTCCTCCTTGGCAAGAAAGAAGTCGGTATCGTTTATTTTCTCTGTAAACACAAAATGAAGCACTGCTACAGCAGAGCAGGTTTCTGTGGATTTCTCAATCAGTTTTTTCCCTTTTTTTGGTTGTCCAAACAGACTGAAAGGACAGAGAAAATAATGCAGCAGATATCCAGTATTTTTGTAAGTCCTCTTGACATTGCTTAGGCTTTTGCTTCAAAGGCCCCCCTGAAGCCATTTGGTGGTTTCCAATTTCAAAAAAAGTGGACATAAGCCCTTTTATCGATTCAGATCACTAGGAGCTACCACACATCCCTTTAATGTTTAATCAATGATCTCTATTGCTTTGTTATATGTAAAGTAAAAAGCAAATATTGAAATTGATTAGGTGGAGCACTTAGCTAAGGAGACCTGCCAAGTAATAAAGCTGATTTTTCAGAAGACCAAACAAACACCTTTTTTCTTTCCCTGATAATTTCAAATTAATGTTTTTTTATCAGTATGAACAATTTCTAATATTATGTGTGTGAGAAGATGAGTAGAATAAATAAATGCAGAGATAATATTAAATATTGATTGCTGACATGACTGTAGAAGTTGCCTAAACCAGGTTCTTCATAGATCACTGCTGATTACCTACTGGTCCTCCTTAAATTTCCAACTGAATTTTTATAATAAGAACACAAAGTGGTAGTGGATGAGTGGCATATTTATGCTCACAAACATCAGACTCTTGATGTCCATATGAGAAAGTGAGAGGGAAAAAGTTTCTTTTACTCCCTTTATGTGAGACTCATGCTAATCACAGGTAATGGGGCAGATTCCTGTTTCTTGCAGAGCCCCATCACTCTTTGTCTCCAGCCCTGTGAATGCTGCATCTCAGAAGCAGCTCAAACATTCAGCTCCTGAATGAATGCAGGGAGCACCAGGCTACAGACACACGTTCTTCATCATGTTCAGAGTTTGTGGGAAGCCAGAAACCAGATTGTGGCATCAAATTTTGCTGTAGTCCTCCATCTGACAAACAGCATCGCAGTCATGTTTTATTTATTATTTAAATCCAGTGTGAATGTCATATTCAGGAACTAAAGTGGCAATTTTGTGTCCAATTTTTTTTTTCCAGGTGGACAGATAGTAGAGTCTGGAAAATTGGATCAATGAAGACATATAAGCAAGAGTTAATAGCATTAATCAGAAAGACAACAGACTCGATAATAATTCCAGGCAAAAGCCTGTTGTTAAATCCCTGCAGCTAATTGTGTGTTGTTAGTATAAACTGCTTGCCAACTTCTAGTTGTGACTAATTTCAAGAGGCTCATTTTTATTGCAACCATGTTTAAATTTATTTATTTATTTATTCAGTTGTTGAAATGTTTCAGTTAAAGAATCTTAATTTCAGCTGAAAGTATTTCAATATGCTGCCTTCTCTTCTCTGTCATAATTAGAAGAACCAGCCTCTAATAACTTCAAGGAAGTAAGTTATGTTGACAATTTCCTGTGGTACAGTAATGACTTCAAAGTGTGTGACAATAAAAATGCACAATGCATTTGGAAAGGTTTGTGGTGACAATTATGTGCTTGAAGTATTTAATCCACTGTGGATTGCTGTAGCCAGCCTTGCCTGTGCATGGACTCTAGAAAGGACAGCAAATGAAAACCACTGGCATGCAAAAAGTTAATAATGGACTGTATCTGCAAAACTGGAGCTGTTTTAATCTGCTGGCTGCACATCAAACACTGTCAACAAAAAGATGTTTGTTAAATAAAAAAGAAAATGGACAATCGAGTAAGAGGTTTCAGTTGGTTTGTTGTTTTTGTCATCTGAGGCAAGGAAAAGTAGGTCATCTGCAGATAAGTCAATGGACTATAAAGAAATAAACTTGGTATTGATAGCCCAAAATCAAAAGGAAGGTGAACAGTTCTTCAGTGAATAAACACCTTCTATTTTTGTGTGCCGTAACACTTAACCCTGCTGACATCAAAAGTTTGTTCATCATGCTTCTGAGCACAAACTTTTAAAAAATCACCAGTGACTTGGGGCCTTTATTTTTCCTGTTATTGGACAAAAAGAGGACAGAGCTGTGAAGGAGAGAATTAAGAGTGGGGTACCTCTGAGGCATTTCCATTTGGGCTGCTCAAAATTCAATATCCCCACACTATGAGACAGTTTTGCCAAATTGATGTGATGAGCACCAACACACTCGAAGACTCATTTGAAGTTGCCTTCTGTATCTGGAGAACATTGTCCTGCCAGCTCTGTGCAGTATTTACTGGGAAGTTTATGTTCTACACTGCAAATAATGAAATTTATCTATTTTATTGCTTACTTTTTTTCCAAAGAAATGTGAAATCTGTATCTTAGAACAAACAATCAATCAATCAAACAAACAAACGCATAACTAAATAAATAAATGAGATATTTGCAGCTTGTTTTGGTGCCAAGAGGCAGTTCATCTCAGCACAGTGGCCATAAATATGTAAATTATGATTATTAGCTAAATGCATGCTTTCCTACAGACTTAATATAAGATTTGCAAACCCCAAATCATCTGTATATTTTTTTGAATTTTGTAAACAAGTGTCATAAATGCTAGTTTATGTCATTAGTGATTTCTCTGTTTTGGGCTCACATGCATGTTACAGAACAGCTGCAGTAGGAAGGATGTGAAAATGTTCTTCCAGAGGAAGCCGTGGACACATAGCTGCTGAAGTTTCTCTATCAGTCTCCCTGATAAAGAAATGTTATAGCAAAAAATGTGTTGCTTCTTTCGGTGACATGTCACAGTTAAGGTCATTCTTAAGAAATGTTGTGATTTGACATTGCTGGAATGTGAGGTTTTCTTACAAAGGTCCTTTCTTATTGCTTTTCTCAGCAGTGATTTTCTTGATTAATTTTTCCTCATGCTGATTATTTATGGAGTATAAAAAGCAGTTTAAAGACTGATTTTCCCTCTTTGTTAAAGTTTGTTTGTTGACTGTCCACTGAAGTGGTGAAACTGGCACCAACAGGTACAGGGCAATAGTTTATTTTTATTTGCTTGGTCTGCTTTTATGATTCTTATTTTTATCTGAGTCTTCTTATTTTGTATTTTATAAACTTGGTAACATGGATTTACAAGTGAAGATTACTTTTCAGCCTGTATCTACCATCAAAAGATGTTCTCAGAAATCATATTACATTTTTCGTCTTATGATTTGTTTATCACATACTTGCATATAAACACAGTTCTGAACCCAAATCAGGGGCAGCCTAACATCTATTTGTGATTAATCTAATAATCCTTCACTCTCCAATGAAAATTGCCTTTGGATCTTTCAGCGTGATTTGGCTTGTCACTGCTGTTGCTGTCTCTTCCTTGATCTCCAGACTACAGACTATTGCAGAGTCAGTTCTAAAAGAGTTATTTCTGCCTTGATCTCTTGTCAACCTGTCTGCCAGAGGGGCACCTTCTGGAGTCTCCTTAGGAGCACAGGACAGGAATGCTGTAGAGAAGAAACAGAAGAGCCCTTTGTGGCTTCCCAGACCAGGAACCTAATTCAGTTCCATGCTGTGTACTGCCTGGCTATGTTCCTAAACAGCAAGGGAAAGTTTCTGGTGGGATAGTGTCCTGATCTTTCCTCACAGTGCTGGGCTCCAGTAGGCTGGAAAGGCAGTAAAAAGCAAGGAAGTTGATTGCATGGAGTATAAAATAGTATATTACTAAAATATTATTAGCAGCAATTATCTTCACAACTCCTGAAGAGCCTACATAATAAATGATAAAGATTTTCAAATGGCTCTCCATCCTGAGACCATCAGTAATAGCTGAGTTTGTGACATCATCATTGAAAATATTGTTTATGCGGCTGAACTGATTGAAGCCATGAAACTGCAACGTACAGAAGTCATCAGCTTAAAAACACTGTGAGGGGAATGAAATATGTGACCTGCCTGCAAACCTCATTTGCTTCAATAATTTGGAAATGCCGTGGAGGCTGATATGATTTGATTAATTGTGTTTGAAGAAGTCCTGGGACCAGGAGGTTGAAGTTAGGCTTGTTATGTCTCAACAATCTGGCAAAAACTTGGAATGTACTTTTTTGCTCAGTTGCAGTTTTCCTCTAAATTGGAAAAGAAATTAGGATCCCTGAGGTCAGGAAACCTCACCTCAGTCTCTGGAGGAAACACAGAGCAGGTTCTATTGGAGTTTATTCTCAAATAAGTGAACGGCAAGAAAGTAGTCAGGAGCACTCAACACAGCTTTGCCAAGGGCAAATGCTCCTTGACTGAGCTGGTGAAACCACCCAGCTCTGAGGGTGAAGAGTGTGGTGGGTGTAGTGATTGTGTTACTCATTGTTGTGGATCTAGATGGCACATCATCACTCCCCAGAGTGACATCACCACAAAATCAGAACTCTAATTCTGAGAGATGAGTAGGTAATCACTTAACTCATCCTCCTCAAAGCCTCCACAGCCTTCCCCTATGTCCAGCTGAGATCATCAAAACCCAAGAGTACCTGTGCCACTCATGCCAGAAATGCACTTATTGAAAAGAACAAGTGCGTGTCTTCCTGCCATGTTTAAATATAACCGTGGAAAGTTCTGGTGAGAACACCAGAGCACATACAGCACTGCTGGAAAATCCAGACTCTTCCACTTTCCAGAGCAAATTATCTGAGACTGCAGTTGTGTTGCTGGTTAAGCCTTGCTGGAAATTTTTTTTCTGGCTACTTTCCACAGTAGTTCTCCTGTTTTTTGAACATAGATTTGCTACTTCCTCCCTGGCTACTTTAAATGGACATTACCTAAGGCTGACTAAACCAGATTTGGCTGGTAAATCTCTTCTAAGCAGCTTGCATTGAAAGCTAATGCACAATTCACAGCATTCTTTACTCCTGGAATTAAGTTACTATATTTGTCATTACTCTGAAATTCTACAGGCTCTGGAATCCTGGAGCCTACCTCAGTTTTGACGAGATTAGGGAAACAGGGGCCCCAGTTTCTGACCATACATATGGATGCAGACTCTCTAGCCCCACTTTCTGCCTTTTTTTCAGTAAAGTTTGGGCATCTTGCATCTCTTTAGAGATTAGACAGCAAAATAGCTCTTCCAGGAGATAAGGGTTTGAAGGTGGGATCAGTTCAGTTCTCCTGTTGGTTGGCTGGCAGCACCTTGTGGGGAAATTGTTTTTCCCTTTGTACAGTGGGCTCAGGACCTTCCCTACCTTGCCACAGGCTGGGTTGGTCTGAAAATGAGCCCTGCAGGTCTGTGGGGCACATCCTGTTAGAAGGAGGCTGTGTCACAGAGGGATGTGGTTCAGCATCTCCAGTATCTTTGGGTTCATGCAATGCACAGCCCGAGGCATTGCTGAGTCACATCCTGCTGGACTGAAGAAGGTGAAGTGTGTATTTCACCAGGATATTCCTCAAAACTCTGGGCAAGAGAACGGGCAGCACCCCTCAGATCTTTCATCCTTCGTGTCTCATACTTGCTTGAAAAACCCCGCTGTAATTATGGTGTGTTGAGGGAATGGCCTGAGGCTCCATTCCCTAAGCCAGTGAAGTTGATGGCATGTGAATAAAAGATCATGTGTGCTTGGATAAAAGGTAGCACAGGTGACCAGAGAACTTTTACATTCAAGTAAAAGAAAAACATCAATATAGAGACTACAGCTACTATTACTAGTGCTAATGCTACTGCTCCTGGTTTGTCTGGAAAAATACCGGGAATTGTCTTCCCATTCTTCTTGTTAACAACTGCACAGTTAACAACTATTCTGCTCTTCAGTGGCCCATGCTTTTAAGTCTTTTTTCTATCCACGCTTCTCATTTCTTTGGTGGCAACCCTTAACCCACAGGCTCCTCTGAAGTAAGATCAGTATTTCAGATCGAAAGTGGAAGCACAGGTTAGAATAGGACATTTCCACCTTGTGATAAAGCAAAGCTGTGGCAAAGGCCCAGTTACTCTTTGTCTTAAGGTTACTGTCTTGTGTGTGGTCCAGGTTTCCTATAGTTGCTGTTCCCAGTACTGTCAGTTTAGCTGCACTGGTGGTGTGCAAACACTTGTAACAAACCAGGTGGGAAGGGGCAGGTTTATTTCTATTGCACAGTTCTCCCTCTGGACTAGGAATGTTACTACAGGTTCCTGCCTCAGTCATTGAAGCCTGAGTCAGATGTCATTTACTAAATAATTGCTCCACAGGCTACAAGATGAGGGGGAAGCATTCCTGCCTGCTAGAGCTTTTTCCCAAGATGCCTTATATAGCAGAGTTTTCAGAAAGAAGGGAGGAGGATACGCAACTCCAGTTCTTATTTAAAAGGCAACACCAGTCTCTGAAGACTATAAAGGTTAGGGCAAAGTACTGAGCACTTGGTAGGCAGATTTATTCAGTAGTCAGGTTCTCTCATTTGGAGAGGGAGATGTCTACCTTATTTCTGTCTAGTTAGTCAAAAGCCTTAAAACTAAGTGTTAGCACTGAGTTCTGGGAGCAGTCCAGTCATCCTAGAGGAAAGATAATTGTGCTTCAGAGGTAATTTTAGAAACCTCAGAAGTTCTTGGTTTGAAAGGCATCAATAGTAACTTGATGTTAGGAAAAGAGGAAAGTTTTATGGTTCTTTTTCCCCTGGGAGCAAAGGACAGGAAAATGTCTTAAACAAAAGACACACAGGTATTTCATTAGAAGAACAGAAATTCTCCCTGCCTGAAGAAAAACTGTGTCATGGGAAGGTGCTCTGTTTTTGGAACTCTTCTGTAATGAAGGTGGGGTCAGAGCTTGTATCTCTTTATCTACTCTAGGCAGGCATTTTTATCTTTGCCTTCATTTGGCCTGCTAAATTACTTCATTTCAAATGTATTTTAGGGAAAAGCCATGGTAGGGGAATTATGCCTTTTGTAAGAAATTTGGTGCTAAATCTGATGGATATCATTGCTTACCTTTCTGTAGAAATCCCCTGAGGAAAAAAGAAAGGAAAATGTTTGTGTCTGACACAGCCTTGTAATGTTTGCAACTGTGTGCTTTCAAATAGCTCTTCCTCTCAAGCCCCTGGCTTCTGTGAGATTGTTATTGCCTTTATCTAAGGACCTCAGATTCCTGATTGATAATTCATTTCCACAGTTTCTTTTGAAACTGCAGTCCTTCAGTTTTAGTGCTTTCATTTATTACAAGAGGAGAATTCCAAACATAGAAATTTTCTCTCTTTGCCCAAGGTACAGCAGTGAGGCATCAGATGTTTCTGTTGAGATTCAAGTCTGATTGCTCCATCATGCATGTTAAAAGCTCTAGTAAAAGCAAGCATGTAAACAAAAGTTATTTGAGTAGAGCTTTCTTCCATGAGGCTTTGGGCTGAATGTAAAACCCCAGGATGAAAAACATTCCTGTAGGCTTTTCAATCTTTATCGTATTTCAGGGAAGAACTTTTCCATAAGCATTGTTTCATTTGGAGTTGTATGGGGGAATATTTTCTATTAAATTGAAGACAGTACAGCTTAATGTCAGGGTCATGTGCTGGCACTTGACAGTTGATCCTCCTGTTAGAGCAGACCCTCAGCACCCCTCCAAGAATAAACACCTTAAAAAAAAAAAAAAAGAAAACAACAAAAAAAAGGCCAGCAGCTTTGAAAGAGGCAAAAGCAATTAAATGCTCTTAGCATATGAATAAGTTTTATCATCTTTATAGTTAACAACTTGCTTGGTTTCATGTCATATGTTTGGGGGTCAGAAGGGGAATCTGTAGTGACTGAGAGGCTGCAAAGATGCTGCCAGTTTAATGAAGTGATCAATGGCTGAGATGAAAGCACTCCCTTGCTCATCACAGCCTGTTCTCTTTGATTAAAATGATAAAGTGAACTGTCTTGCACTGCTATAAATAAAAAGATGTAACTGGAGGGATGTTTCAGGCAGCACTACCCCAAGCCACATCTGCCTCGAGGATGAGCAGCTGTCAAACAGTGTAATGTGCTGTTTCCTTTGCTCATCTATACCTCAAGTGAGCCTCTGGGTTGCAACTGGTTGTGCTGTATGTGGCAGCAACAAATCTTGTCCTATGGGTCCATATACCAGGAAGAGGCTTTATTATTCCTCACTGGGATAGTGACTCCCTGCTTCTTCTTGTATTTTTAAATTGTTTTCATCTTACATATTTAATTTTATTCTTCTGTGTTCTGAGTACGTAGTGTGTCCCTAAATGGGTATTTTTTGATAACTATCTTTGTCCTGATTGCTATCCATAGTGATAAATTTCCCTTGCTGTACCCTGGAGGGGTGAGCTGTTTGTAAATATGGGTGTGAAGATCTGTATCTTTTTGTGTTCTCTCTCTGCCAGTGCTTCCTTTTTAAATGGCAGTGTCTGCCCATGGGTTTTGCCTCTGTGCATCAATATTTGATCTCTCCCAAGAGCATATATCTTCTGTACATCTATGTCCACAAGCCTTGCCTATGAAATCAGGTGTTTTTCTTCCAAAGGTCTCTGTATCAGTTTTCCAATATGAGCAGGCCCCTGCTCTGCCACTGTTGTGCACCATTTGCCTGAGTCTTTCCACCTGTGGAGAGCTGACTCTTTAAATCTTAGTAGGTCACATTTTTTGCACCCTTTGTGCAGTTCCTAGAGGCAGCTTTCAATCACAAAGCGAAATCCAGTGAGGGTCAGCACAGAAAGATGTGCTGCCTATGAAACCAAAGGGAAGTACTAATGAACGAGATTGCCTAAGTGAGATCATATTCTACTTAGCAGAAAAGTATAAATTCAGTACATGCAAGGGATTAGGAAGATGCTATTTCATTTTTCAGTCAGAATCAGCAGTCTTTGAGCACTAAGAAGAATGTTTTCTATACGAAGATGTGAATACATGCACTCATAGAAGAATGTGTTTCATCCTAACCTTAACTGTTGACAGTGCCCCCAGAATAAATAGAGCAACCTTGTGTCTATAAAATGTGTGTGCTTATTGTCATTAAAGAAGAAAGCAGGGAAGAGCCTCCATCCATCTTCTCCTCTGCTGTATGAGTGTTAAGTGCACTTTTAGCACAGTGAGCACAGCCTCTGCACTCCATAGTGGAGCTCCATCTTATTTAAGTATGGATAATAACATAAAAAGCTCCAGACTTTTGTGCCTAATTTGCACTTACTGGTTGTACCTGGAACCCCTGGCACTGTGACTGGTATTTGAGATGCATAGCAGGAGACAAGGCTGCAATGACAGGGACAGGATCCAAGAAAAATCACTGCTTCCAAAGTGCTTATCAGCACATATGAATTTCATGCTAAGCAAAAAATGTTGATGCATGCATCAGAATAAACTTTCAACAAAGAATTATCAAACTGAAAAAAGAAGGGTCTAAGAGTGCTGCTGTAGCTCAGGCAGGAAAAGTGATATTAGAATGAGTTTGGTAAAAATGGCTCAATGCTAATAATAAAAAAGGATTAGAGAACGGGGATTTCTCATATTTATAACAGAGACAGATGTGATAATACCTTTAAATGAAGCTTGCTGTGACACTGTAGCACTCCAAATCGATATTTCCAGCAGAATACAATCACATAAAAGATAAAAAGTGCAACAAAATTTGTCAATTTCATAGATAACTATTCCATCTGATACATTTGATAAGAATTTACAAGAAATAGGAGAGGAAAAAGTAAATCAGGATGGAAAAAACTGGGCAGCACATTACCTTCAGATTTTGACCAAAGAATAAAGCAGCAAAATCAGAGAACAAATTGCACTTTAAATCACCATTAAAACCTGTCAGTCTTGGATTTCAGAATGGAAAGCTTAATAAATCACATTACCTAGAAAAAGGAACGCTACATTAATTGCAGTCAGAAAAATTATCTATTCTGGTTCATCCATTCTTCCAAGAGAATTTAACCTAACCTTTCCATTTGTACATCACTTTGGCTAAATGATCATTTATTCAAATGGGAAATTCTGGAGTTATGGGTGTACTATGCTGTAACATTCATGACCAAGTGCACTTTTCCCAACCCCTGGAAAAAAATTTAAACACAGCAGCATCATGAGTATTGTACTCAAGTGGGAAAACTGCCTGATTTTCTCTCTGAGAAGTGAACTATGTTGTTGTGAACTAAGTGAAACTGCTACAAGAAGAATACTGGAAACTCTATGGCCTTGTAAAATTCTTGTTATAAAAAGAAGATTTAAAAAACCCTAACAAACTCACAAACAATATGATGCAAACAAATTACTTAGGAAATAAAAAGGGAATCAAAACAGTTTGTGTCTCCCTCCTGACTCTCATTAGCCTTTATGTGAGTGGTCTTCTAGTCAGACAAAAACAAAAGAGTGAAGAACATCTTGTAAGACACAAATGTGTGCTGTGAATTGAGGAGCTTGTCCTTCCACAGTCTGAACTAGGCTGTTCCCAAAGAAATTTATACTCACTGAACACAACCTGCTCTAATAAGCAATGTTATTTTGCAGTCCTAAAGCAGACAATCAAGATCAAAATCTTAATGCCATCTAGAATTGAGCACAGCTTCTATTCCATAAGCTTCAGCCTCGCAGTATATGTGTCTAACTTAGAAGTAGCTATCAAAACACAGCAAGAAGAAAAATACACCAACCTGTAGGTGGACTCCAGCCCCAGGGAAATAACTCTCTAATATCCAATTCTCTAGCAGAACTGCTTTTGTGACCTTTCTCAAGGATTTTAACGCTCCTCTGACAACATAATGGAATTTGGGCAAATTATTTATGGAATTATAGAACCATTTAGGCTAGAAAGGACCTCATGAGCTTTCTAGTCAAAGTCCCTTCTCAAAGCAGAGCCAATGCTGAATTTAGACTATGTTGCTTATGGGGTCATGCAGGCAGGTCTTGTAAACCTCCAAGGAGAGAGATCCCACCACCACATAGCTTTGTTCCAGTGCTTAATTGTGCCCATACTAATTTCTTTTCATTTTATCTAAACCTAATTAACACTGTGTCAATTCATTACCATTTTCTCTCAGTCTTCTGTGCATCTCAGTAAAGAGCTTGGTTCTCTCTTTCTTTATTGAAGAGAAAGAGAAACTCTATATTGAGTTTACTGGCAGCCTGCTACCACTTCCCAAAAATTTCCTTTGTCCACAGCAATGATCTCAGTTCCCTCAGCCTTCCCCACAGGACACGTGCTTCAGTGACACTGGAAACTCACTGGAACCACATGGGTGCACACACACTGCAGCAGCAGCTTCCAGTCAGAGACCAGTTCATGCTGCTCTCTGTGGGATGCTCACCTCAGCCAAAGTGCAAACATTTCCATTTCCCCACTTCCCAAAACTGTGTGATCCCAAAACAAAGCCTCAACACTTCACACAGCCTCACACACTTTAAGACTTGCATGTCCTCTGATATCACTACCAGCAGTAAATAATCTTAAGCAATGTAGTCTGGGGTTCAAGAACTGTGATTGTCTGCAGAACAAAAATCATATTTTTCCCCACGTTGGTCATTCCAACAAACCAGAGACAGTTGCCATTGCTGGTTTTGCAGCATGTCTGGCCAGCTTCAGTGGATCCAGAACTGAGGATAACAGTTGAGTAATGCCTAATGGACAGCAGATGTAATTATCACTGCTCTATTGGCTTCCTCTGGAATATCAAGTATAAGGTTGATTTTGCTTTGATTTCTAGAAGTTTTTCATTGCATAAAATAAATTTTCTCCAAATTCTCTGTTGCAGGCAAGAGATATTTCCATATTCTGAAACACATCCTATTCCTTTCAACCTATGGGCATTGTGGAACTTTCTTAATGATGAGTGCTCAAAGCATGTCTGAGCAACTTGATTTCAAACTGCATCATTCCCTAGAGTAGTAGCCTAACTCCCTTCTAGTAGTTGCAGTGTTCACACAGTTAACCTTGGACTCCAGGTTTATCTGACAGACAAAGGAAGAGAAAAGATAATTTAACAATGATTTACAGCTGTCTTTTAAATTCTTAATAACAAAAATCAGGTACCACCTTTTGTCAAGATGCTCAATCCTCTTGTTAAAACACTTTTTGTTGCTCTCTTGTTTTTTCTTAACACAGATGGATTGGGAAGGAGTCCCCTAGACCTTTTCTCACAGGAGCTGTGTTATCACATTTGTCTGCTTGGCTACATATAAGATATTTTCTCACGGCTGATTTATCTTTACTGATCTGTTCATATGAATTTGGCCTCTCAAACTGGCCCAGCACAATCAGGTCTGATGACAGTGCCAAGTAATATTCCCATTTCTCAAGTGGGCACACTTCCTCAGCAGTGCCAGAGAAGCATGATGGAAATGGCAATGCAGGTACTGTAAATTGCATGATAAATTTAGTCTGGGATCGAGTGCTTGGGAAGTGATATCTGAGGCAGAAGCAGAGGCAAAATACAAGAAAGATGACATAACCCAAGGGAAAATATGGGAGATTCTGGAGCAGCAGTATTTGGATGGTTTCATGCCTCCATCCTCATTCCAGAGTAAGGTATTCTCTACCATTAACCTCTTCTTTTGGACCACCTGGATCAAATAAGACAAAAATAACCCCATCATTGTTTTTAGTAAGAGGCTTCTTTTTGTTGTATGTGTTAGGGGTAGCATTTGAATAGCAATGGAAGGAATTCTGTGTCTCCTAATTCTGGTGTGCAATTGCTTGTCTGCAGGGTTGTATTGTATAGAAAAGCAACAAATGGATAAAATTAAATATATTTTCTTCATTTTAACACTTATATTACCTTTATATTATCTTTTAGAAGTTCTTAAAATGATACTTTTATACTGCATGCCTATTTTGCCATTTTATTGTTTTGGTATGAGCAGGAAAATGTAACGGGTTAATTTGTACTAGTAATGCCAAGGTACCTGGAAAGTTTCCATGGTCAAAAGGGTAGAAATTAAATTCTACTTGTATTGACTTCAGTCTTATTTTTATTCAGTTCTAATCCATCACGGACTTACTTTTTTTATTTTCTGATCGCTGAGTACTGTGAAGGAGAATTCACAAATCCTTTAAGGGTTATGGTAAGGGCCAAGGTAAACAGAACTGGACTCTACAGCAAATCAATTGGCTCTGAGGAAGGTCAGCCATCATCCTCCTAATACCTGGGATGAGGTTTGCTGCCCTCCTGCCACTTGGAGACAGGCTGGCTGATTAGGAGCTCTGGGCCCAGCCCTGCAACTTTAGTAAATCAAAGTTTCTTTTAACAAATGGAAAGCACTGCTCTGTTTGTTCCCCAGAGAGGGTGAGTGATGTTGTTTTAATAAGAAGAAGCAGGAGCTAATGCTCTAGAGTAGTTGTGCACCAAAATGCAGTAAGTCTCTTAAAACACAGGTAAGCTGGAGCACATAATGTTCACAGATCTGGGTGATTACAGGAGCCTTACTCTTGAAAGGCACTCTAACATCGAATACAGCAAAGAATATTAAGCTGAAAGAAAAGATTTTTTTCTTTTTTTTTCCCTTTTCTTCTTGATTTTTTTAGTTAAATTTCTGTACCTCTCTTGCAGCCCTTCTGTGGTTTTTGTGGCCCCAGCTGAAAACAACATGCATCAAGAAGCACAAAATGTCTTATGTGGGATTACTTTGTCCTTCTTTGATGAATATAAGGCAAATATAGCAGTACATTCATTTGAAGGTATTCTTCTTCCATAATCACTATAAGAATTTATTTAGTGAGCTACCCTTTTTTGTTGAATTATAGGACTGATGAGAGTTATTTATGACAGAAATCAATGTATTCAAACAATCCCTTGATGTGGGTCTCTGTTAATTAAATCTGGATATATTCAAGATGTGATAAGCATAGTCTATCAATTAAACACTGATGCTTATTTCCTAGTCAACGTTTGTTGTTTTCATGTCTTCATTCAGGACAGCAGGTTTTGTTGGTGAGAGGGAGAGTGCAAGACACTGTTTATTTTAGTTTTACAGCAGTATGTACAGATCAGTCTGGATGGCTCTGACTATTTCACCATATACTCTGAGAATAAAATCTGATTTGTGTGCTTCATTGGGTTGTCTGATTTTGTGCTTGCTACCTAGTCATTAATAACCCAAAATTAGATGTGAAAAGTGAATGGAGTTTGTCTAATGGAGTTTTGATACAGCAAAAGAAAAAAAAATGTAGTGGGAAGACTGTTACGTTTTTTCATGTCAGGGAAAGCAGATTTCCTTACAGCATTATTTAAGGAAAACATGATTTTCTGAAACAGAATCACTTTCTGGAATGGGGTTTTTGTTTGGTTTGGTTGTAAACCAAATATCTCAGGTTTACTTACAGCTTGTCTGACTCAATCACAGCCTCAGCCTGAGCCTAGATGGCCTTTCAGAAAATGTGCTTCAAGCAAATGCATTTTGTTGGGTGAGTCCATTCACAAGTAGATTTTGTTAATCATCAGGAGCTTGAATCACAGCTGAGCTAGAATTTTTGTATTTTCAGTGCAACATTAAATCTAACACAAAATCTCAGCTTGGTTGTTTTTTGGTTTTGGTTGGGGTTGGTTTTTTTTTTTTTTTTTGTTTTTTTTTTTTTTTTTGTTTTTTTTTTTTTTTTTGTTTTTTTTTTTTTTTTTGTTTTTTTTTTTTTTTTTGTTTTTTTTTTTTTTTTTGTTGTTGTTGTTTTTGGGTTTTTTTGGGTTTTTTTGAGGGGTTTTTTTGGTATGGTCTATACTCCTCCACATAATTATTTCCATTCACTGAAATTTATGTAGCATGTTCTTTTAGACTGAAATATTTTGTTTGCATTGTACATTTGTGCTGCCTTTGCCTGGGATAAAATTAGCTTTCTCCATAGTAGCTGGCATGGGGCTGTGTTTTGGATTTGTGCTGGGAATGGTGTCAACAATTCAGGGATATTTTCATTATGGATAAAGAAACGCAGCATGGAGTGTGGTACTTCCATTTATTTGTGGAGTTTATGCAATATTCTTCTAGGGAAAGGAAAACAAAATAATTCTGTTTGCATGAGCATCACATGCTTTGAATTATGGAGAAGCATTTTCTCAATTCCTGTGATTTACATTTTGACCAACATACTTAGTTTGAGAAATACATATGCCATCATCATGCAAATCAACCACTGTAAGGAATTCATAAACAAGGACAAAAAAGAAAAGCAAAAAGCAACGAGGAACTGCAGCATCTTTGCATTACAAACCACAGAGATGCTTTTCTTGAGCAGAATGAGCAACAATATATCAGATAGAAATGGGCACAAGGAGTGACAATATTTGGAATTGCCTAGAAGCCAAGGAAAACAAAGACATGGCTCTTGACCCACATACAAGATTTTACAGGATCCCAGATTTTTTGGCAACAAAAACTGTTCATGGTTTGGCTTCAGGTCATAGTGGAAAGACAGCAAGGAAAGTTTTGGTTTGTTTTTTGTTGATTTTTTTTTCTTTCCTCTGGAGAAAAATCTTCTATATTTGTTTAAAAATGGCCTGGATTTCCACACATGCTTACAAACTTTTTCTAGGACTTAAAAGTAGCTCAAAATACTTTGTACAGTTTCTTGCACAGATACTGCAGCATTGATTTTGACTTAGCTTAACATTTTACTTTAATGCTTTAGACTATAAAATTATTCCTCCTTTATAGTCAGTGTGACTCCCAGCAGGGTTTAAGTGGGAGAAAAAAAAAGCTTCAGGGAGGAAATAGAGAAATCAAGTGGATAAGATTTTGCAGTAAAATGTTATTAAATAATGGATACCAGGGACAATGTTAAGATTTATATTCTGCATAGGTATGGAAGGTAATGGATAAAAAAGCACTTGCAGGAAAGATAGATAAGCATGTAATTTCAGTTCTGGCAAACCTACACTGTGACAAAAACAAATTGTTTCAAGTTTGCAGTACCTCAGTCTTCAGTTCAGAGCAGATAGCCAGAGCCTCCTCCCTCCTAAAAAATCTCAGTTCTCCTGAAGGGGTTTCCGTGGTTATGTGAAAACACACATCTGATCTCTACTCTCAGGTAAAATACCTGTGAAAGCACCTGATTATGGATGTGAAGAGGCTGTTGATTAAATGTTTATGTATAGGAAAATATTTGTATGGCCATGCACAATTTCTTCTCACTCCAGTCTTTCAGGTGGGGTAAAACCAGCACAAAACCATCAGGCTGCCTGACTTGGTGCAAGAACTTCTTGCAGCACTAGCTGGAAACATTTGAAATTTGAAAATTTTTTTTGTGTGTGTTTGGTTTTTTTTTGGTGCTTTATTGTTGCCTTTTCTGGCCTTAGCTTTACACGAATTCTTTGTCATCCACAGGTGTCAGGGAAGAGAATAAAATGGAATAAAAATTGAGAGTCAGATAAATGAAATTACTTGTCTAAGGATCTTCAAAATGATGCAGTCAGAAACAGAATCCTAATCTTTGCAGTTATCTCCTGTCCAAAAGGGATAATATATGACCACCTGATATTTCTCACTGTGTCATTCTTTTGAACTGTTCTCTCCTCTGTAATCACTGCGGTTTTCCTAAAACATCCTCTCAAAATCTGTAGTTGAAATCCCAGCTTGACTTTTTTTCACCTGTCTAGTGAGTGATCAGCCCAGTAGGATTTGGGTGCATGGCAATCTTCAAAAGAAGCTACTAATTGCATTGGCTGAGTAAATAGATACACTGTCAAATGCTTAAACTAGGATTACACACACAGCCCTATGTTCAGAGCCTCACTGTGATCTGCAACCTAATTTAAAAAATACCCTAAACTTCTCCCTGTAGACCAGGAAAATCTCAGTGAAATCTCTGTCTATCAGGTAGACATTAATTGAAAACAAGGCCAGTGTGTGAGAGACTGGACATCCCATGGAACATTCTCTCTCTGATAGAAATGAGGCTCTAGTACAGAAATTAAGGTGTCTGCCTTGATGGCAGGCCCTTTGGATCAGAGGCTTAAAAGAAAACTGCAAAGTTAGGTCCTTTCAGAAGGTGATTCCCAAAGCAAATCTGTCACCAGCTGTCACAAAGGCACTGAAGACTGTGACAATGTACTTCTTGCTGGATTGAATTTTTGTGATGTTCAGGGGAAGCAAGCAAGTAGTATCTAAACCTGGCACGTTTGTCACCATTCCCTAAAAGGGGCCTTTTCTAGTAGGAGGAAGCAGACCTTTTGCTAAACCTTTTTCCCTCCACCCCCTGTCTCTCTAGGAGGGATGTTGTCCTTCTGCCTTTGGGGTTGAATAGAGGGAAGGCAAAAGTCTAAACTAAATAAGTCTAACTAAACTAAAAGTCTAACTAAATATCCTTGTCCACATGGTTGGTAGTGGGTTCATACAATATTTTGTTTCCAGAGTAAATTCTCCTACTAATATCCTGCTGGCAAGTTTTCTTCGTGCAGTGAATTTATTGCGTCCCCTAGGAATGCAGTGTTTGGGATGTATCCCCACAAGAAATGCAGAAATGCTGCATCAGAAGGGGCTCCTCAAGCAGAGATGTACCACCTCTGAATGAGCTATATGATACAGGCACCAGCCAAATGCTTAAAGGCACATTCTATTTTCTTTTTGCTGCCTATCTCTTCTCAGAAAACAGCAGCCTACAGCTCTAAACATCCTTTTGTGGAGACCAGTTTTGTCATTTCTCTTGTTAGTACAATTCTTCCAAGATAAAAAAGATAAACCCTCTTATGATTAAGGACCTTCAGTGGCTCTGCAGCAGAATCTTGCCCTCTAAATCAACAACTGCTGCTCAGAACATTCTCTTCCAGAGAAAAACAAAACAGAACCCCCTTCCCCTCACCCAACTAAACCCCTCACAGGTGACATAATTTTAGAGAGAGTTCATTTGCAGAATCCCTGCTCTTTTTTCACCTGGTTCCAGTCATTGAGTCAAGCTAGCAGGTATATCTGTTAAAATATGGAGCAAATGTTTTGTTTTTCTTTGGGGAGGACAATGAAAGATGGCACCACATTTATTCATGCTGTGCTTCTCAGGTTGCCTTGTTCAGCTCTCTGCTCAGGTAGCACTGGGTGATTTCTTCCACTGATGATTTTTTCATCCAACTGTAACAAAAAAACCAAAAAATGTTTTACAAATGCCTAAAGTTAAAAACCACAAAGATTAGTTATTTTCAGGCTATATTGACTGCAGCTGGCTCAAGATCGTGAGAGTTGTAGGAAGGCCGGGAGAGTATTTCCAAATATTGATAAACCCTGGAAAATGTTATTTTGTCACTAAAAATTAGTGCTGAAAGGTGTTTATTTTGTTATTTTCTGTTTATCATTAGTGCTCAGCTTTAAAAAATCAAGTCAGGGACACAAACATCAGCAGGCAACTCAAGTGGCCAAACTTGTAACATAGGTACAGAAAAAATTAAAACAAACACTGAACTTCTCACAAAACAGCCGGAGATTGAATGCCTATTTTTCATGCTAAAGTAAATTTAGAAAGGAAACCAAGATTAAAAGCTTGTGAAATAATATTATGCTAACTCCAGGAAGAATATTATTTATGAAGTTTCTGAACAGGTTGCTTGATGATCCAGTCTACCCATTAGTGTGGTTAGGGTATTACTAATTGACTCACTGTAATTAATTTGTTCTTAAAGCATCAGCAGTGCTCTAGGTGCTTAGAAAACAATCCAGGTGGCTATAAAACCAGGAGACTTGCTGTGAGGAGACTTATGGTATAATTATCTAACAGTAATACATTCCAGGACCACAGTGCCAAAAAAGAGCAATCTTTATCAGGCTCCATTTTAATCTTTCTGTTTAGCGGCTTAGAGATGGTGAAGAGCTAACCACTCTTCATCTGATAGGTGTAGAAAAAAAATTATAAAATTCTTTCTACATTCTTCAGGGCAGCAGTTTGGGAGTGACTGAGAGCATTGCTAGTCACCCTTTATAGCAATATTTGGTGTATTGGAACAGAGGAGGGAGAGAAAACTTCCCTGCTGCTAATGGGATGTGGTAGTTTGGATGGGATATGCATGGGATGTGAGAAATGGCTCTGTGCTGGGTGAGGTGATGTGAGTGAGCTGAAAATGATGTCATCCTCTCGAAATAAGTTGGGAATGTGGAGAGTTTTCTGTAAACTAAACATCTACAAAGCCTACATTTGAGAAACCAAAACAAACCAAAAAACCCATGCATGGGTGTGACCCTGTTTGGACCAGTGCAGTTTTGAATCCCAGCTGGATGTTGTTGCACTGACTTCAGGGCACATCTCCTTCTGGTCACTGCAGACACCCCAAGCATGTGGCCCATATATGGCCATATATTAAAAATTCTAGGGGGCAAATGCGCCATCTGCATGGATTAATCAAGAAGGATATTGTTTATTCATCTGGAAAGGACTGGTGAGGCACAGGGGAGAGTTTATCCCTGACAATGTGAGTTACAGCAAGTACATATGTGACACATGTGTTTAGAAATCCATCCTTCTGAATTTCAGGCCAAGCCCAAAGAACCTTCCTTTAGCAACACCTTGCAGCCCTGGGTAATCTTACATGGCCTTTTTTTCCAGATGCTGAGCTACAGCCTGGTAGCAAAGGCATATGTGCTTGGCCACAGCTTTTCAGAAGGCTTGCTCTGAGAGAGACCCTCAGTGTCTGTGTCAGTGCTGTAGAACCCTGATTGCCACCCACAGTCTTTGGGAAGAAGAGCAGAGGGCTGTCTGAGTTCTCTCCATGGATGTCAGTGGAGTAGAATGGCTCTCCTGAGGAAAGCAAGATGCTTTCCAAGATTTGGGTTTCCATGTCTTTGCACTTTTGGAGATTATACCATTCTTTAAATCCATCACCTCTTCCCCTACTAAATAAAACTTTTCTTCCCTGTCTCCCATTCTTGGCAATTTCTTCAGCAAATTTTCATTTCTGAGCAGATTAAACATATCTTATACTATATTAAAAACATAAATCTGAGCATGAGAAACCCTGTTAAGGTGAACCCTGAACTTTGCTGCTCCCTCCTGAATCAGCACAGTAGAAGTGCTCAATGCTGTGTCTCTGTGCAATGTCCCTCAGCTAGCTGACCTAGAGCTGGCTTTTTTTCAAATATTCTCATTTTGGGCTGTTAACTCACACTTCTGCTTCACAACTGCTGAAGCAGAGAAAGATCTACTCATATGCCTTCAGGGTGGAACATTATTTATTGTTAGTGGGAAATTGCCAATCAATTCACTTTGTTCCCACAAAACCAACCCCCAAACCCTAATTGCAGCATGTACATCCTCTTGGAGTGCTCAGTTTGCACAGAAATCCTTCTTTCTGGTGGTGGTCTGTGCCCACTGCTTATGCAGGTGCACACACAGGCACTGGCTGCTGCTTCTCTGTTGTCCTTCATGATTGAAGAAGCTCAACTGTAGGAGAAAAACTTGAAAACTCTTGGTTTCTATTCCTACAGACAATATGGGTGCAGTTGCACCTGGCTTGCTGTGATGTACCAGAGTTAGCACTGCATGATCCTCAATAATTTCCAGAATGTCCTGCTCTGAGATACCCAACACTGGATAAACCATCTTCATCTCTACTTTCCTTCCACATAGAGCATGACACAACGATTTTTATTTATATATCTGCATATATAGAGCTATATAGCTGTTAATATGTAACCTTACAGCTGAAGAACTTATTCCCTGGACTTTATGAAGCCCCTTTTCAGTTATTGCTGAGGGTGTAGTGAGGTCTGACAGGCACGTTGCTTCTTTAGTTCTCAAACACTTTTACCTTGATAAGGATTTTCCAATCAATGCCTTCCATTATCTTCCAGAAATGTTAATTGAAGACGTATTCACATCAAATACTTCTATCTTATCTGAAGGAGGTGTGTGGAACAGAGTTCCAGTACAATAGAAATAGTAATATTCTGAGGCTGTAATTATATTCACACTTCATGCACTGCTAGAGTGACTTGCAAGTTAAAGTTATCAAAGGCTGCAGTTGTGTCTCTGGATTAGCCAAGAAACATTTAATATCAGCTAGTAGATGGGAATGTCTCAAACTCTGAGATGGGGTTTATATTACTTAGCACTGTTTATAAAATAGTAAAGTCTTACACTTTTCTCAGGAAATTAATATTCATCTAATATGGAGGAAAAAATGGTTTCCTCAGGAGTAAGATTCCTTTTCTTAAAGATCAGGAGAAAACCACTTTTTGGACACCCTTTCTTCTTCAGAGGGAAAAGAAAGGCATGGATAAATTTTTACTCTAATATCTAAGGCCTGATGAAAGTCCTTCAGAGAGTTTTCAGAGCCTGAGTGACACCATCTTCTGCAGTAATAAATTATGAGTTTCCTTCTTTTTTTCATTGGGATCAGACTACTTTGAAGCTATTTAGTTTTCCCTGTGATGATCATTGTTTGATGTCTCATGGGGACAATGAAAATTGCCTGAGCTTCCTGGTCAGAAAGGGAAGCAGAAAAGGTGTTGGGCATGCTCATCCCCATTCTGCTTCACTCTTATATTAGCAGATACAGCCAAAGTCTGACCATGTCCAGGAGCCAGAAGGAAATTCAGTGCAAAATTATTTGGAAGATAGGACTGAAAATGTGATTGCTGTTGCAGCTGTGATGAATATTCTAACTTAGAAATTGTTATATTCCAGTTTCTCCTCTCTACAGAGAGCTGAGTTTCTTCCAAGGTGCATTCCTTTGGGATGGAGGACATTGAAAAAAGGGACTAGGGAGACTACACAAGACAGAGCCTCTTGTTTCCAGGGGAGAAATGGAGCAACACTGAAATCTGAAAAATAAACTCTCAGTGGACCATTTTAAAAGTTGTTGCCACAAAAGCCATGAAACAGGTATGAGCAGAATGTCATGGGGGAGTGTGCTGAACACACAGGGAAGAGTCACAGACCTTCCTTGTTTCCTTCCCCCCAGCAGACTTTGCTGTCTGTGGACTGTAAATCTGCATTGCATGAATTTCTTACAAAGTAGGAGTTGTTATCCTGCCTAGAGTATAGGAATTCCTTTATGACTTTAGCTTTATGAATGTGACCGTGGAATTTCAGAAAGAGAAAAATTAAAGCAGATACAGATCTCTGATTTTTATCCTCATGGTTAAATAAGTAAGAGCTGGGAGAAAGTCAGGACTTTTAGAACTCAAAATAAGTTGGTGTTCTGGATGCCAGTCAGGAAAAGTAAGGCTGACAGAAACTACTGAAATGAAGCAATTGAGGGAGCTGTACTCATTAGCACTAGTAATGAATAGGATTATACTTAAAGGTAGTAATGGACTCACAGAGGTCAGCAACAAACCTCAGATTAACCTAAATGGAAGAGAATCAAACACATTAACGACTCCTGCAGTTCTGTGGAATATTTCAAGCTGCAGCAGCATTATCTCTTGATTACTAATTACAAATTATGGACATACAAAACTCTAATTTAAATTGAAGTCACTCATAGTAGGGCTGCATTGATTGATTAATTCTGAACTCCTCCTGCTGGGCAGATACCACACAACTAGAAGCAAGGCAAATTCCAAGGAAATAATATATAAAATAAGATATTCCTTGTTTACTTACCTTTCTGTAAAAAGCTTCCTCTGCAGCTAAAGTGTATTAAGATGATACCCTTACACTTCTGGAGAAGGATGCCCCAGGTTTGTTGCTGAATTCAGTACTCATAGATACACCTGTGTTTGTTATGCACTGCTCTTTTTGTCTGAAGAGATGAGTTCAATAATGTGTGAGTAACTGCCTCAAGACCATTCAGTTCCCATCCTCTTTCCCAAGGATGCCAAAAAACTGAAGGATTATGTGATGTGTCTGTATTTTTGTAGAAGATAAACCAACAACAAACTTGTCCTAACAGTCAAAGGGAGCTCAGACACTTCTGGCTTCTGGCAGTTGTTGACTTGAATTAGATTCAATTCAGTGGAATGCCCTAAAAACTCTTTGTCTCTTGGACAGTTATTTCATAATTATTTTTAATCTCTTCAAACAAACTTTTTTGGGCAGGAAAATACATGTGCTTTTGGGTTGCATAACTCTGAATTGAAATTGTTTAGGATTTTAAAATCAACAGATCATGGATATAGAGTTTTGATGGGTCGATAAACACTTAGGGAAGAGAGAGCCTTTTAAAAAAGAAATTGGCTCCCGAGTCTCTGGCTGGGAGAAGTTGAGAATTACTCTGAATTAATTCCTAAGATCTAAGCTCCAGAGTAGGAAGCATAACTGCTGCTTTGATAATGGGAATTGCTTTCAAATCCACACTCCCTGCTACAAGAATAGCAGGAGGATGCAGTGCAGAGCCAGGAGGTCGCTGCTTGGAGAGCGTGCCCTAGAGCCAGCTGAGGAACAGAGGAGGGGATGAAGGAGCAGCCCTGCACCGCTGATCTGCAGCTCACTTTGACACAGCTTTGCTCCGAGGGTGCTCACAGCAATGTCACACACTTGTGAAGATAATGAAGGACTGAAACATGCCTTTGCCTTGATCCATGGCACTTCCTCTTCAACACAGAGGAGAACTTCGGAGAAAAAAAAAATAATTCTTTTCTTATCAAACTTTGCCAGTGTTTTTATCTTCCTCTCAGGCAAAGATGATGTGGAGTAAAACATTAGTGCTGCCTTTGCTGCTCTCTACTAATAGACATTGCTGTGCACCACCATCACACTGCTGCTTGATGTGTTGAATTACACAAGATGTGTTGAATTACAGAAGCAAATTTGTGAAACAGTCTTCATGGAAGGTCTAAAGGAAGATGAAGTATTCTGTGAAGCTCTTTCCCAGCTGCTTGTCTAATCTTATAACGTATAGACAGCTGGCAAACATTCCCATGGTTTTTGCAGTCAGCCAGCTCTGATGCTCCAGAAGTCATAAAGCTCTTAATAATGCACATTCTGTTACAACAGGGAATAAATTCCCCTGAGTTCATCCTCCAAGAGCCTTCTTGGCTCCTGTGATCACCATTTATTGTAATACCTTATGTAATTAAGTATCCTATTGACTGCAACAACCCACCTGCTTTTTTTCCTCTATAATCTCATTCCTCCATATTTTTTTTTTTAACTGAAGGGAACTTTGCTTTTTTTGAAGTTGTATTTTAGAGACCATTTATTCTTACAACTCTTCTCCAAAATCTTAATTTCCTCCCCCACCCGATAATGACATTTCAGTTCTTTCTTTGAAATCTCAGGACCTTAAATTTAGATTTTCTTTTCGAAAAAGAAGCAGAACTGAGACTGTCAGGAAACCAAACAATTCTGAGGGATTCAGCTTCAAGAAAAATGCCAGATATCATGAAGCTGGTGATTAAAATTGCAAAAGCTGGCAGCATGACAATTGCAGGTGATGAATATGTATGCCAAGACTTTCCAGACATAGTAATTAACAGATTGAGGTGCCTGAATGCTGCATGCAACCAATTTAGAAATGAGGGTAACTCTTCAGCTTTGGGCTTTGCTGTGTGCTGAACATCCTGCTGTAGCTCAGCAAACACTGGAGTCAGAGCTGAAACGCACAGAAAATTAATGGCAGAGCAGAGTGGTCTGAGCAGCTCCCCACCCTCAGCAGGTGTGTGCAGTAGCTGCCCATTGGTACCAGGGGTTTCTAATTAGAGGAAAGCATTTTAAGATGTGGCTGTGCATGGTTGTAGCTGCTCTCAGCAGTGTTTCCTCACACTGGAGCAGGCTCATGGTGCCCACAGACAGCTGGCACCTGTATTTGCATTTCAAGTCTTTGCACTTCAGAGCCTGTGGCATGGACACAGCACCAAATGTGCAAAAGCCACAGCCTGGGCCTGTGAGCAGAAGCAGTTCCCCTCCCCTCACTGGATATTTGCCTGGTGTGTTCAGTCCCAGATGGCCCCTGCTTTTAGGCAAGCTGGACGTACGGTTACACCATAGGTGTTTTTTATAATAAGAACACAAGAAATGGTGCAAAAGGCAATTGTAATTTTGCTCTCTTCTTTTCCCTTTGCTCCTCTGTGGTACCAGATATGTTAAAGATGCTTTATGTTCACTTACAAATTCCAAATACTTTTTCTTTTCTTTCTGACAATGTTCCCAACAATCATTCACCTCATCACTTCGCCTCTCTGTGTGTAGAGGCATGGTCTGTGAATTTTTCTAGACCTTTTTTGTAGATCTTGTTTGTATCTGCCTGCACAACTTCTACTGGCAAAAAACTCTCCAGCCAGTCTGCATAGAAGTGATCTGTTAGGCTGCTTAAACAAAGCTGGTAGATTCAGTTTGTCTCCCTTGTTACAGTGGATGGTGAATAAGAAATCTGCAGGCATTACTCTTCTCTGGAGAAAGAGAAATCTGATACTCTGGTATAAATCAAACATTTAGCTTGACATTGTGTCAGGGAACAGAAGTGGAAGAAATAATAAAAGTGGATTTTGAGGGAGATTCTAGATTAATTAGTGTAAAGCAGGAACAGTTTAAATTCAGTCAGATAGGCATTTATGAGTGATAGCAGGAAATTATTCATGGAATTGTCAAGAGCAAATCATATCAAACCAATCTTTCTTCCACAATGTGGTTACAAGACTTGTAGGTGGGAGAGAAGCAGCAGCTGATGTGTGGCTTAAAGCCTTAAACAAATCTCACATAAATTAAGAGGCAGAAATATGGTTTTGATGAAACTTTTACTGGGTGAGAGTAAAATGGGTGGAAAGCCAAAGCTCTAAGAGAACAATGACCAGTGCTCAGCAAGAGTATGAGAGGCAAGGGGCAGACACTGATTTCCAAGAAGCTCCCCTTGAACATGGGGAAAACTCTCCTGTGTGGGTGGTCCTGGAACAGGGAGGTTGTGGAATTTCCCTCACTGGAGATTCTTAAGAACCATCTGGACAAAATCCTGTGCAATGTGCTCTAGGATGACCCTGCTTGAACAGGGAGGTTGGACCAGATGATCTCCTGTGCTCCCTTGCAGCCTGACCCAGTCTGTGGTTCTGTGAAATATGTGGAGAAATCTGCAGAGGGAACTGCAGAGGGTGATGATTGTGTTGATGGCCAGGCAGGGGACATGTGGACATTAGTTTCAACCCAAAACAGTTTTCCACAAATGCCTTTCCACCTGCTTCCCACTGGCTGCTTCCAAGATCCAGTGTCAGTGGCCACACTAAAACATGCATCAGAGAGAGCTTTTGCACTCTCAGAGACACGCTGCACCCTGCACAAACTGAGAAAGGAACAAACAAGTTACTGGTCCTTTCTCTTTGGCTTTGCATTACAGCACTTTAGCTAGAGCATGCTGCAGGTGACATTGTGAATCCTCTACCCCATTCTGATTCAGTTTGGGTTTTTTCTTTATTGAGGAAGGAGGAAGAGTCTTCTTAATTTCAAAATCTTAAAAGTTTAGAGTCTGATTATTTTTGGGGAGGAGAATTGATGGTGCAGTTTTTTTGTCCACAGATCAAATTAGCAGTCTCACAGATATTATTTCTTTTGAAGACATTGATATAAATGCAAGAGGAAAACAGAAAAAAAAAAAGCCCAAAACAAAAAACAAACCCAAAACCAAACCCCCAAACCCTACAGAGTCATATATTAGTCAGGCAAAGTCACAGAGAAGATTCAAACAGCCTGGTGTGTTTGATTGAAGAAATAAGATATGTAGATGAAAGAAGATCCAGAAGCTTTTGATCCCTTTTGCATGCTTTTGCTTGGGGGTTGAGAATTTGGATATAAGATCATTTCAGTGTACCTCTGTCTCTGTTTTAAGCAGAAATGAATTTCTACAATAGGAGCAATCAGGAGAAAATATCACTTGATTTTCAGCATCCATATGGAGTCACATGGGATGTGTAAATATGCTAGATAAATGCATGTTAGATTTTTCATCTGCTCTTTCACTTGAAACCGAACACCAGAAGTCACCTGCAAGGGTAGTCTGATGCTGTGGACAAATCATGAAACTCATATTTTTTGTCTATGAACATTTGATAGTAAACTGAGGTTTGAATGAAAGCTGTCTCCTTTTTAAACCAAGAATGAAAAAAGTTCCCTGGGTCCAAGGTGGAAAAAGGGAAATAAAATTAACAGAAAGGTCATATGAAATTCCTCAGGGCCTTAGAGTCATCTTCCATGGCACAGGTGCTTTCCTGTATTGGCTGGAAATTTGATAATATTTGCACAATACATGCATCACATTTCATTACATCTTTTCAGCAAATGCAATAAATTGTGTCCATGTTATGTTTTAAAATGTTCATATCTTTAATAACTGACTTTTTTGGCTGACAACTTGCAGATATTGTAAAAAGAATGAGGTCCCACAAGAGAAGGATAACTGGTCCTACCAATTCTAGCCCTCTTGAAAGTGGGGAAAAAATACTTTGGCTCTTTCTCATATACTCTCAATAAGGAATTATCTCAAAATATCTGAGAATGGGAAAAGTACTCTTGAGTGCTGTCTGTGCCTGAACTGGATGAGGAAAGGTCTCTAGGGAGACGACTTGAACATATGTTGTTTTAAATATATAAGAACGATCAGTTTTAGTTTAGAGAGGGGTTGAGTTCTGCGATCATGATCCTCTTTACACAGGTCTGTAATGTGCAAACCTGGCCCTGTCCCCAGAGCTTTTTCTTTTTGTATATTGCAGACAAAAACATTCATTGAGTATTGCTGTGTTTTTAGCAGAAAGCAGCTGTATTTTTTTCTTGTTTCCCTTTTGCACGGCAGTGGTATAAATCTGAACATATCTAGCTTTTCAGATTAACTAACAACATCTTGGCAAAAACTGTTCAGACATTACCTTGTTTTGTTATTAGTGCTATTATCTATTAATCTGCCTAAGCCTGAAGAAAGTGAGCAGCACAATCTTGAAGATTTATATATTAGGTTCCCTGGGTTGTTCCAATGAAAATTATCATAAATCAAAGCCCTTGAGCATTTTCTTAACAATAGTTTAGCCAGTGCAGGCTAATGAAGTCTCCTCATTTATTTACCCAAAATACCTTACCAAGGGAAAAAGGAAGTGGCAGAGACAAAGCATCATGTTTTCAGGCCATCCTTAGAGATTTTCCAAAGCACCAGTTGCTGCAGGTGTTCTCTGCATTAAATTGCACGCAGTTTATCCAAGGGGAATATTATTCTGTATCAATTGAAAAGAGCAAACAAGCCCCAGCCTTGGAGTCTCACCTCTGAGCTAACAATAATTCTTTCTCAGAAGCCCACTAAAAATTCCAGGTATTTTCCATGATTTATGCATTTTTTTTTTTTTTTTGGAAACCCACGCTTTCAGTCCAGAAAATTTTTTAAAAACCCACATCCCTGGTGCTCATGGAATCTGTCCCAGAAAACCCTCCCTGTGCCCACCCTCCCAAGCATTCCAAAGGATCCACCTGGGCCGATCTTGTGCTCCTTTGCCACCTGCCTGCTGGCACAGCACGTGTGTCACACTGCCCCTGGCACAGGGATGCACCCCAGCAGTTGTTCCTAGGGATGGGCAGGTTCCTGCTGCCAGTGCCACTCCTGCTGAGCCTCTGGCCACTGGCTCTGCTATTTCTGCCCAAGGTTTGCCAAAATGTGCAGCGTGCTGGAACTGGCTTGGGTAAAACTTTGGGGTAATGCCACCAAAAGTGTAAGCAACATAGTGGGTAGTACCAAAACAAGAGTGAGCTGTAATGGGTATTAAGAGAAGGAGGAGTGAGGTACATGATTTTGCTGTCCCCTAGCAGTGTCCATCATTAAGAGCTTGCATTTTCCTGAAATGACTGATTTGTGTTTTTCTTCCCGTTGTCTGCTCACTGTAGTGTTTTGGTTTGCTGATCATCCATCAAAATAACCCCACATCGAGTCCCACATAAGGGCCTGCATGTGAAATTACATTTTCTGAAGTGGGTGAAAATATTCCCCTGTTGCTGAATGGTAGACTACACTTGCCTGCTGACACTGGCATTGAAGAAATTAATAGAAACGAGCCAGTAAGAATTATAGGTAAGATAATAAGTTTTTCACAGTGCATTACTAAAAAAGATTATGTTGGTTGCTACACAGGACATTAATTCTGTAGCTATAGCCTGAGCAGTGCACAAAGTTTAAATTGATTTATCTGGGAATATCCAAGAACAGTCACTTCATAGATTTTTTTTTTTCTTCCTTACTTATCAAATGATGCACCTCATAGCACTCATTTTTTGACCTATTATTCTGCTTTGTTCCACTGCATGGGGGCATAGTGTTATCTAGACTTCAGCAGGTTAGCACCTGTCTACCCTCATTGGTTTCTATCAGATCCTGGTAGTGGGAATTTTTGGGAAATGCTCTAAATCATGACTGCAGTTTGGATTAAGTCAGTGCCATTTGCAGAATACTCTGATATATTTGAAGTATCTTTGAAGACATATACATTCGAGTCCAGTATCTCCAGAATGTTTCTGTCATGTTAACAAGGTGTGTCCTTGCTTTTTAATTCTCCTTCCTCAGCTCCCAGCTCCAGGCTGCAGCTGCCCAGCAGGCGAGCATCTTTCCATGACAGTGCCATGTGCTCTTCTGTCTGCCACACAAATTCCAGATCAGCAGGATTTGTGTTGGAGTTCTTACATCATGCTTCAGCTCTCAGAGTCTTTTCCCACTTTTCCTCTGCTGCCTCTCCCTAATCTCTGTAAGCCTTCTCCCTCGTGCCTCCTCAAATACCAGGCATGGCACCATCTCACAATACTGGACTCTTGAAGAGTTTCTGAGCTCTGCTTCTTACATCTTGATGCAATACAATTGAGCCAGCATCTCTAATCCACTTCCACACAGAATCTTTCCTAGTCTCCTTATTAGGATGCCCCAGTGCTGGCCTGGATGGAGTTCAGAGATAGCAGTACAATTTTGCTGCTGAAGAATACTCACTTTAGAAACTTCGAAAGCCTCTGCTTTTTGTGTAAATCTGAAGTTTGTATTTCTTGTGTGGCTGGTCAAAAATGGACCAGGAAATGAAGGTCTTGTTTAGAAGAACACCGTGTAACATTCCATTCCTTCACATGCTTCTGGAGGAATGTGTCAGCTCTGAGAGTGGAGGCAGTGTGCAGGTTGTGATCCAGCACTGGAGTAGCTGACATGAGCTGCCTGTAACTTTCCTTGATTGTCCAAAGCAAGATGTTCAGCTCTGTGGCCTGGGCTGCCCTTTGTTTATGGCTGCTCTGTGTGACACCATAAAACCATTACTCAATCTTTGTACTTAACATCGCAGCACAAAGAGGCAGCAGAGATATTTTGGCTTGAAACTTGTATTTTAATTTTTAAAGAAGATTGATTGTCAGGATTTCAGAGGTGCCAGTGGGTGAAATGATCTCAGTGCTGGATGAGTCTGTACAGGCGGGGAGAGCTGGGAGAGGAGCACCCATGGCACCACTGTGTGTGATTCCTGCAAGGATAGGGACTTAACTCCATACTGCCTGAGATTTAATTGAAAAAAGGAATGCGCTGCTGTGTTTGTGTATTTAAATGGGTTTTATAATATAGAACAATATATAATTATGTATATTTGCACACTCTTAATAGTTACATATGTGTATATACCTTTCCACAGTGATAGTGGATTGCCTTTTACAAAGATATTCCCTAAGCAGAGGCAGGCTCCCTTTGACTTTGGGTGGGGCCAGAGGGTTAGGGAGATCCATATGATCACAAAGATTTTCTTCTGACCATCAGGTAAAGGGTTATCCCCTGTCAGTCTAGTGGGAATATCTAGAGTGATGCCAAAGAGAAGGTCTTGGCTTTTTGTGTATCTTCTGTCCTGCAGGCAGGAAACAAACCTCCTTTCAAAAACGTTTTGTAGGCACAAAATAAATTTTAAAAAAAAGTTTGGAGAGACTTTCAATAATTTACTGAAGTTAGGAGCTCTGAAATAAGCAAAAGCATCACTTATAAATATATCTAGGTTCCTTGATGATGTTTATTTAATGATTTTTAATATTTAATAAAAATGAATATTGATTAAATAATTAAAAGAATTTATTACGCATGCATAGGTGAATTAGATTGTATTGTTTGAGTATTAGATATTAAAAATTCAAGTCTTCTGCCAATAGCTGACCTCACAGAGTATCACAGGGAAAGGGCCAGTTCCCCTGTCTAAGCAGCTCTATTGTTTTGAACACATCTTCAGTCCTAACCTGTACAATATATGAGGGATGGCAGAGAACATAAATATTCCATCTCTTCTGAAGATCATGTACAAATTGCAATAGATGCTGCCATGGAGTGCAATTAGGCGATAAATAAGACCATGCAAACTGAATAATAATAAAAAAGCGTGGTTTTTCCTAACCACACAGAAATGTTTAATTCCTAGAAAAGGCAAAAGGGTAAGAATTGGACATTTTTGCTGCTAATGAATACGTCTTGCAAAGGAACACTATAATGAAACATAACCATATAAATAAATTGGACTATGTAATAGTCATTTAGGGCATTTTCCAGCAGTTTACTGGTATTATTCCCTAAAATGACCCTTTGTCTTTCCTGTAGACCCCTAGCCCAGCTCTTGGCTGTTTACATGCTCAGATGTACTGTAGCATGATGGAGCAAGTGCCAGTTGCTCCTTCTGCAATGTCTGGTGTGAATCTGTCCCCATAAAAAGAGAAACCAGTTCTGTTTTATGCAGTGGAACAAAAAAAAAAAAACAAACCCATCAGGACTTTCCCCCATACCCCAGGTCATTCCTTGATGGATGGTGTGTGGACACACCATGGCATTATGCAACATCAGTGCAAAGCTTAAAAGACAGCTCTTCCCAAGTGAAGTTCCAATTACCCTGGTAAAAGCCATAATTCCCTCTTTGAGCCTCCCCTGCTGTTCCCACAGCCTCCCCCTAGTTCATACCTATCCTATGATTTTAGGTGGAGAAAAGCATTTTCTACAGGATGCTCATTCCCTGGTGTGTCAGGAACAAAGTCAGGGCTACACCCTCGTGCAGAGTGTGGTGCCCCTTTGGAATCCCTGGGTCTGGGAAACTGCTGGAACCACAAGAACTTGGGAGCTACAGCCATGCAGAAAGAGGCTCACAGGAAACAGAAAGGAAATAATTTGCTCAGGGTATGGTAAGGAAGAGTAGAACATACTTCAACCTCAAGAAGCTTTCCCCAGAGCCCTTTCCAAGTTTTCTGTACTTAGATAGATGATTAAAAAATAAATAACTCTTTCCTCCTGCAAGTTGTGCTTGACAGCTTTGGGGACTGGGGATTGGGTTTGAACTGATGCAGATGTGTGCATCTGGCATATCACTTCTATTTTCTTTGTTCTTAATGTCTCTGACACCTTCAAAGACACACCCTTGAGGCAGATAAAATTTTTGATGCTTTGTTTTGGCATTTAAATGCTGCCTATTATTATTCTTCAACACTGGCACCACAAAGTATACAAAAGTATTTTTCCAAAATTTCTTTAAGTCCACATATGTAGGGAAAATACATGAACAGAGAATGCAAGTCCTGACACTCATACAGGTGGTCTAATGCAGTTCCCAAGGCCATCTACATGAATGTTTTAAAATTAAATTAGACCTATGGCATAAACTCAGAATGTCAACAATTGAACCTAGGCATGCTTGATTTAAGTGAATGTTTTTGTACACCCCAGCATTTTAAGTATCCTTCTCTTAACCTAGACAACCTGTGGATATTCATACAGAGAAAAAGGACAGATTTGGCTGTGCTATTGCTGCAAGCAGTTCACACTGTTCATTCTGTAGTCCTGCTTTAAATCCTGCCTCAGCACCATGAACTAAGCAATTACTCCTATCAAAATGGTTATATCTTCCTCTCTCAGCATGAGCATCTCCCCTCTCCTTCTCATGAAAATCTGGAATCTCATGACCTGGAAGGGCTTTACATCATATAAACTGCAAAGACCACATCCAGATGAACTGCTCCACACTGGTGTCTCAGTGGATCTGGCATTATGCAACCATGCCAACAGTGCTTTCTTTTGGGATCTCACCAGAGTAGAAACAGACTTCAGCAGAGAACAGGAACAGTGAGTGTTTTGAGGTCTGCAGGAGTCATGGCCATGGCACAGGTACAGACATTGGGACCATTCTAAATAAAACAAATCCAAATTAACAACACACCAGGGTCAGGCAGACCTTTGCCCAGCACAGACTCTTCCCAATCTGAGCCAGGGATGTCGGTGGGATTTTTGCCTTCTCATTTTGCTCTTTTTGAAGTTTCCACCTCTCCATCTCTGCTACATCTTCTTTCTGCCACTATTAACCACCAACTTTCTTAGGGCTAGGTTAATAAGAAGGTTGTTTTTCTGACCAGGGTTTATATTTACTCTTATTCTTTTTTGATTGGCTTTTATTATTTCACACATACTTTAGGAAAGCAGACCTTGATTTGCTCAAATTGTTTTCCAAATTTAATTTGTTTCAAGTATTTTGGACTGAGTCCCTCTTAAAAAAAAAAAAGGGTGTTTCTTTCTTTACCTTTTAGACTAGGCTCCAAAACCCCTTAAATGTATGAGAATTTACTCAGTTGTTTTTCTTTCTTTTATGTGTTCAAACCTGTATTCTTCCAGGTTGTGTGGGTTATTTTTTATTCTTGTGGTGTTTGTTTTTGTTTGTTTTGGGTTTTAATTATTTGTCATAAACCTATTCTGCTTTTTTAATAGACTGCTGAAAGTCATTTACACTTTTCACTGTGATGGTTCCACAATCATAATCTCACACTTGATTTATGTCACCTGGGTTTGATTAAAAAAATAAATGTAATATGGTTTGTTTTTCATATCCTGACTGAATCAGTGAGTCCTGGAAATAAGCCTCCCCTGTGACTGTGAAATACATTTTTTTCAGGCATACTTATTATCAGTGTTGCTGCTTCTGCAGTGTTCGAATTAGAATCATCCTGAAATGGTATCTAAAAGAGATGGGATGCAGCTAAACAAAACTGTGTAAAAATCTTGAATATTTGTAATCTGCTGGTTATCAGTTTCAGTAGAACTCATAAATCAGCTCTAAACCAGTTTATTGCCAAAGATACCCTTGCCTCAATGCAGTTTAAAGATAAGTTTTCTCTTGGTTTCTGCTGTATCCTTGCCTTGCATATACAGAATACTCTTGGATTTAGAATCATTCCCCTATGGAGCGAATCAGCTGCTTGTCACTCATTCCAACTCTGGCTGCTACATCCTGTCTGATAAATATATATATGAAACCTAGATACTTTTACATTTGTCTGTAATAACAGAAGAATTCCACCTTGAATTAATTGCAAAGATGCTTAGTGTATTTTGCTTTGGTTCTACGTGCTTCATATGCTGATGAGAACATTGACATTTATGTGTAATCTGTTTCATGTAGAATAGAATTCTGATATCAGATACAACTCAGGAAAGAAAATTCTGAACCCGATCTCTCCTAGGTGGACTTAATCCCGGGGTCTACAGAAACTATTAATCCCTCATCCCTTATCTCTTCTGTCATCTGTGGGTTTGGGTTTGTTTGTGGTTTTGTTGGGAAATTTTTGTAGGGGAGAGGCAAAGGATGGGATGGTTAAAAAGGATTCTCTGGCTTCTAATAGATGAAATTTTGATAGGTGATGCTGTTCCTTGAGCCTCATGAAAGTTCCATGTGTGGATCTTAATCCTATTTGCAGGATGCTTTCTTTAACAATAGTGTGAATAATTGAAGTCATAATTTATGATTAACTTCATCATAAATGACAACGTAGAGTTTGCAAAGAAAAACATTAATACAAATAATAGAAGCTAGATTTTCAGTAATGCTGATGATGATACATTTTATGCTTGGGGATTATCAAATATCTGTTGGCTATTAAGACTTAGGCAGCATTAATTAGCAGATCCTATGAATCTCAGCTGGAAGCATGATGCAGTCAGTAAAAGGTGGCTGCTGGAGTTCAGTGGGAGAGAGGGAGGCATGGAGGGAAAGCAGCAGGACACCTGTTCCTAACCACTTTCTGTCTGCTGTCTTCACTCTTCTAGAAATTACTGCTTTGGTTAAAAAGTAATCACTTATCAGAGGAAGTAAAAATAGAGAAAAGCAAAAACCTAGGGTGACCAGTGGTAAATGCAGAGATTCTACAAATGAACCCACTCTAAAGTTATGTTGCTTGTGAGGGATTTAGTTGGGTGAAGGGAAAGGGGTTCTGTTTTGTTTTTCTCTGGAAGAGAATGTTCTGAGCAGCAGTTGTTGATTTAGAGGGCAAGATTCTGCTGCAGAGCCACTGAAGGTCCTTAATCATAAGGGTTTTTTTATCTTAGTTGGAAGAATTGTACTAACAACAGAAATGACAAAACTGGTCTCCACAAAAGGATGTTTAGAGCTGTAGGCTGCTGTTTTCTGAGAAGAGATAGGCAGCAAAAAGAAAATAGAATGTGCCTTTAAGCATTTGGCTGGTGCCTGTATCATATAGCTCATTCAGAGGTGGTACATCTCTGCTTGAGGAGCCCCTTCTGATACAAGTATTGTGTAGGGAAAGGGAAGGTGCTGCTGGCTCCCGTTTCTGCTCTACAGAAATCCTCCACCTGGAGCAGGGAGGAGCTCTCAGAGATTGTGCTCGTTTAGATTTGAGGCCTTTCCTTTTGATTCTGCCCTGTGCACACGGATTGAAGCTGGCACGTCCAGCCACTGCACCACTATCTATTATTCACACTCAAATATCAGGGAGCTCAACTGAATCAGAAGTCCTGTGGATTTAGCAAGATACAAACACAACATGTGCTGTAGTCCGTGAAACAAAGCAGCAGCATTGAGCTGAACAAAATGGGCAAAAAGCAGAGAGGTAGAGAAAGGACCTGGAGCCTCTGGTGTGATCTCTAGCAAAGGCTGCGTTGAGGAATGAGAGAAGGAGGAATTGGAAAGAAGGAAAAAAGTACAGCAGAGGAATGAGGAAAGCAGTGTATATTGAGAAGAGATTGCATAGAAAGAACTGAGAATATAGGGAAAAAAATGTAGAACTCCAAATTTATTATTATTGCTTAGTAGTCTGGAAAGGAAAAATAAATGTATTCTTTTATTTTAGTGACTCAGAATTTGAAAGGGGCACTTGACTCAAGCATGGATGTTTCCCATCTGTAAATGCAGCACTTTTTTTTTTTTTTTTTTAAAGAAATTTCCTGCATTTGGTAGATTAAAATTAAATTCTAAACTTATGGCCACTTTCAGAAACTTTTCAGGCCACTTTCCCATTCTGTGTCTTGTTTGTGCCACTGTTACTTTACAGCTTGAATGCTGTTTTCCCAGGATTTTTGTGTGACTGTGTCTTGCACTATCCAACAGTTCCAGCATTTCCTCCTACTCCTTTCTGGAGGCCATTCTCCCCTGTGGAAAACCTTCCTCAGCTTCTTCCACAACTGAGTCTCCTCTCCCCACAGTTGATTAAAGGAGTTTGTGTTTGCTGAGTCCACACAGAATTTTAGCAGACATCTCAGATGTGTCTTGTTTGTCATCACATGAAGATTCTCTGTGTGTTATTCATATGCATGTTTATACATAAACTTCCATATGGAATGTTTGCAGATTGTCTAGACCCTTGCTAAGAACTTTTGATTTATAATTTCAAATAGAATTCAGAAATGAAAGATTGCCCCTCCACTAAGAGACCTTAGTGAGGCACTTTGCCTTTTACATCCTCAAGTTACTTATCTCTTCCTTGGTCTGTCTCTACTGTTTTATTCCCTTTTAAGTTGGTGGCCAGTATGGAAAATACTGAGATTCATTACTACTTTTTGAGGAGGAAGGACATAAAAAGAAAAACAGTTTACTAGTTGGCTGGCAGTTGAGACCTGACTACTACCACAAAGTTCTGAGATGTCTGTAAAAAAAAGAATCAATTTGGTTATTTCATTAGTTTTAATTTTTTTGCATTTTCATTAGATGTTGTCAAGTCTTTTAAACAACTGAAAATTATGATTGCAAAGCAAAAAACCCTATACAAATAATTCAATATTTCCACATCATGAAACGTTCATTCTTTATTTAGTTTGGCTAATCTGAAGCAGATTATTTACTCTAACACTCTGGCCTGTGGACTTTCAGAATTTCAAAAATCACATTAAACCTGCCTCATCATTTTCTTGTAACTGATTTTAATTTTCCATGGCTACTCTAAGGAGAAAAAATATTTTGTTCTTTGGAAATTTTGAATAGAATAACTGAAATTTACTAGGAAGAAGAAAAAAAATTAATCATCCCTTTATATATTTTATGTTCCAAAGAAGATGTACTCTCTTGGTAGCATTAAAATTTTTTTTGACTCCTTAAACTACTATATCTTTCTTTTGCCATCAGAAGTACAACCTGGTTATTTTAGAATGTAAGAAATATTTTTTGAGGGAAGAGTTTCTAACCTCTGAAAAGAGCATTTATTTTTCAGTGAAAAATCTAAATTAAAAAAGCCCTCAAACCCTCTTTCATGCTGCTCCCACAACATAGTTTAGATCCATGACTGAAGCAATATCAGTGCCAAATTCTTCTTTCTCTTTGATGTTTTTCCTAGAGATTTTAAATATTTTATTCCACTTTTCTTTTTTCCTCTTCTCCCTATCCCACAAAAACAATTCTGTAGAACAAAATTTCAAAGCTGTGCTGCTGGAAGTTGATGCTGTTATCAGCTGATGGTCAGCCTCAGAACCCATAGGAACACTTATGGAACACTCTTGAATATTTGTTAACATTGTTATTGAAGAGAGGGAACCTCTTGATGCCCCTTTTCCTGTCTTTCCACTTTAGAAATTGTTATATAACAAAGCTGCATGTGGATGTGATAAAACCTATGGAGGAGTAATCTCTCCTTCTCTTTAAAGCAGTTCCACAGAGCAGTTGTCTTTCAAATCTTTATGCCTTGGTGCCTAAATGGGATGAATGCAGATAGAATAGTTCCCACGAGAAGATCCTATTTTCACTCTCTGCCTTCCTTGGAAAAGCCAGGTTTGCCCAGTCCCCAGTGCCACAAGAAACCTTGGATAAAGTACTTGCATGAAAGGACCCAGATTTCAAGGATTAAGCAATCAGCAAGCTGAAGACAGCAGCAAATTACCTTTCCAGTTGTATTGTCTTTAAATTTGTTTTGAAAAGATTAACTAAAGTCATAAAAACAAATCTTCTTGAAATGTTTTCATTTTTCTGTCTGAGAGAGCTAAGATCAATTGAGAGCAATATTATTTTTTAATAATGTTCATCCTGGGATGGATTGAGTTCAGGAACCAAGTAGGAAAATTTTCTGGGCTGCCTTTAACCTAAGACATACCTAAGCCAGTGATGCAGAGCTGAAGGATTTTGAGCATTGCCCTCTTCTAACCTCAGCCTTCTACAACCAGGTTGGGATTTTTTTGTTTTTGGGGTTTTTTTGTTTGGGGTTTTTTTTTTCCCAGTAATTTTTTGTCCTTGACGGGGAAAAAAAAAATGACCAGGTTACCTGTAAGTTTAATATGTTGAGCAGTTTTCCACAGCTTTGTTAGTGTTTGCAGAATTCATTCATGTGTGTGAAACAATCTCTTATTTGTAAGTGGTCTGGTGCAACTGTTGTTTTGGGGTTGTTTTTTTTAAAAATGGGATTATAGCTTTTTTCATGTAAACTCAAGATGATGATAAACAACCATGGTCAGTATTGGATTTTGTTTTAAAAAAGAAAGGTATTCAGCATGAGAAGAAAATGCAATTACACTGACCAAGAAAAACATGTAGGGGCTTCTAGCCTGAGCATAAACTGATCAGAAGCTGTATCAGCTGTGCTCTTGGTACAGCAAGGAGTAATTAGTAGCTTCCTGAAATTTTGAGCTTCCTTTGAAGCACTGGTCATTAGGTATCATTGGAGACAGCAAACTACCCCAGGTGGCCTCAGCCAGCTCCACCAGGGAAGCACACAGGGGGTTTTGTGCTTTGCTCACTTCACATTATTCAAGGCTAATTGGTTATTCTGCCACTTAAAGCTATTTTTAAGCTTGTTGTTTCACTGGACACTACTCGGATTTTGGATTTTCTGATTTAAATGTCAGTGACAGATTAAAAATGCTGAGGTTTTAATATCAGTTTCAGACTGTGCTTTAGCTCCTGCATGCAGTAGTCCCAGTTATTGATCCCCCTCTGAGATGTTCTCCCTTTTTCATGAGATATTAGCTCTTTGATAGATTAATTTGTTCAGTCATCCAGTTAGAGGAATACATTTGGTACTGCCAGAGAGGGCCAGGTGGGAGGGCTGTACGTGTAACAGGGAACTGCCCATGGAGGTCTGTCTGAGGCTACTTTTACAAACATGAAGTTGAAGCTATGAATCAATTTTCATCCAACTGGACATCTAAGTGACCTCTACTCTTTGCCCAGAATGGCTGCAAAGCCAGGCATAAAGAACCTTGAAGCAAAATACAAACCAAGCATTTTTGTTTTACAAATATTTCTTCTGGAGGCTGATTTTTACAAGGCCTTTCCAAGACGTGAAAGGCAGATCACTCTCCTTTCTTCCATCTCCCTTGCTTTCTTTCTCTCCTGATTCTGCTGTTATGAGACAAGAGGCAACAAAACATCTGTTTTCCTTGCCAGAGGTGTTGGTGGTTTGGTTTTTTTTTTTAATCAGAAGAGTAGCTGGTAGCTTGTGCCTAGAAAATACCATGCCTGCTTTTTATTTGTGTGCAGGGAACAGAATCACCTCATACCAAGTGAAGTAGATTTTGCTCTCTCTCATGTAGGAAAATATATTGGAAGGCCACCTTGCTGAGTCTTTTCTCACTTAGAGTACAAATGCTCCTTGTTCTTGATATTTCTGTGCAAATCCAGGTGAGAGGTCTCTGCAGATAATTAGGATATATTCTGCTGAAAGTAAGAGCTGTCAATAGCTTAGTCTTGTTTTATTTATCTAGAGTTCACTAAATCTGCTACCCAGAATGTTAGGTTATGGATACAAGAATAAGAAAGCCTCTTTGCTCACAGAAACTAATGTAACATTGGCTGGCTCATCTGGCTAACAAAGAAATCATGTCGAGTGATGGCAGCAGCCTCAGCCAAAGCAGTTCCTGCAGGGAGGATTGTCCCTTTGCAGCGAGTTTAACACAATCAACACACTGTAACCCTTGAGCACACATCCAGGGGACAGTCCTTCCTCATCTGTCCTTCCTCAGTAAAGCAGAATACCACTGAGGAGAACCACCATTAATGACAATATTGATTTCCATTTGGCACCATTTTTATAGTATGTAAGGATGTTTAAAAAAAAAATAAGTTCTTCCTTATGCAAATTTCTATCAATATGATCTGAGTGGTGGTCATAAGGTTTGTCCCAGCTTCAGTGGCCAGGAATACATAATTGTGTGCCTTTAGATCCAATATTCTTGAGCTGTGAACATAATTACAGAATCAATCATATAGACTTGATTAACCTCTTCATCTCAAGCTGTATGTCAGATTGTATTTTATCCAAGAGATGTTATGAGAAGGTAAAATGTAAGCAAAGTGCTGGAAATGGCATCTGCAGACAACTGGGGAGGCCTGAAGAGCTGCTGTATATTAATGTCTGACAAAGTGTGCTCAGGCAGGGAGCTTGTCAACCAGAAGTAAAATCTAAATGCTCAGAGATGGAAACAGTGAATGAGCTGCTTGAATGAGTATGAGAGCATCCTGGGATCTGAACATTGCTCCCTAAAAGGAAAAATTATGATCATTTAAGGGAACCCAGCAAGGCAGGTAACTGCACATCTCAAAATCAAATTAAATCAGAGGATGTTAAAAGATGGACAACATGAGAGACTGAGAATAGAGGAGGGTTTTTTTTCCCCCTTTTTAATGTCATAATCCTTATGAAGAATACTGGAGGAAGGAAACAAGGTTTGAACCTTGGTGACATTGATCTGAGGAGCCTGGCAGCTTAAAAAGAGTTATGACATCAGAAATTAAGATCCAAAATAAGCAAAATATCAGAAGAGAGAAAATGTGTTTGTTGTACTGAAATTCTGTGCTCTTTCTTTACAATAAAAAGCCCAGAATTTGGTGATTTTCAGGAGACAAACCCTGGATGAATAATGAGTTTCTGGAAAAGGCTGGGGATATATTATGCTTATATGTGCATCAGGACAAAACAAAAGGCAAGACATTGCTTATTTCTCTCAGCTTTATTAACTAAGGCAGAAGTTAGATTATTAAGAGCTGTTTTCTCAGTTCAATAAGAGATCTGAACATAACATTAATTTATGTGATGTAGTAATTCCTGTACAACAGTGTGTGATCTTCAACTTAGAGTTTATGAGACATCCCCCAGTACAGCTCTCTTTTTTCACACTAGCAGACTTGGAATGAATAAAATTAGGACTCTAATTAAAATTTTGTAAAGGTTGCACAATTTTCTGTTAACAAGATCATTTGTTGAGTGCTTTTCCTGCATCTAATGCAGAGTTCTCCAACTCTTTTCCCCCTGCTTTTCCTCAGGGAAAGTACAGCAATCTATCAGGAACAAACAGCTTGTGTTTAAAGAATACTGAAATGTTTATCGGTCATTTTACAAAGGCTATAATCAATATTTATTCCAGTCACAATTAATATTCTGCAAACACAGGACACATCATGTCCTTCTGAATCCAAGTAGACTTTCTTTGTGCTGATATAATTTTATAAACTGTTAGTTTAGCTGGCTAATTATAAAAGTAACAAATCAAGCTATGGGTATGAACTGGTTTCCTGGTAAAACAAACTTAGATGTTAGCTAAGAGACAGAAACAACAGTGAATATATTCAGCAATAATTAACCAGCTAAGTAAAGAGACTGTCTTTCTAGAGTCAAAAACCCCAAACAAACCAAATCCAACACCTTCAGTGAAAGAATCTCAAAAAGTCAATGTTTGGGTCTCAGGAAGAATAGGAATTTTTTTATAAAAGGGATCATTTCACAAAATAAAAATGGAACCTTTGATAATAGAATGGGGTTTTTTTCATTTGTGTTTCACTGACCTCACAGAATGAAATTCTATTCATAAAGCAGTTTACAGAACACATTTGGACCCCATCACTAATATTAAATTAATCACAAAATGAAATTATTTAGCCACGAAGCAGTTTTGTCTTGGGTGAGGCAGATTATGATTCTGATCTCATTTACAATGGTTTTACATCAGTGTAATTTGATTTCACTGAAGCTTATGCTGTATAAAAGAGGAGAGAACATGGCTCATATTTTCTGAGTGGTCATAAATTGCGCACAATTGAAAAAAGAGGAATTTCTACTCTGGGAAGAAATCCATGCAAATGTATTTTGCTAAAAATTTGGCAGCCTTCTTGAAGTGTGCCTTTTTTGTTATTTTTTTAAATAAGCTTAGCTCCAACCAGAAGATGCTATATTTCCAGTGCAAATGACCACAACTCAGTCAGGAGATTGTTTTGCTAAGGATGCTTAGGAGAAAATGGAAAAAAAAAATAATCTAGAGAGGTACTGAAAGAGGAACATTTTAATTAGATAATTTTACCTTGAAGTATTTGTTCAGTCCAGAACTGCTGAGATATTTATCAATAGTCAGGATAGAAAAGCAAGATGGAAGAGGATTCTCAGGCTGTTGGAGACCATCTTAGTGTTTGAGACCAGTTAAAATTATGTTATTTGCATGAGATAGAAAAGAAGGGTTATGCTGTCTGTACTGAATTTCCCCCCAAAGTTGTTGCCATATTTTATCTTGTTCTGGCCTTGTTTTAGCCAATTTTTGGTTCTAGGAGTTCTTTTCTATTTTGCTTTCTAATCAGAAGGCATAAAGTACTTCTGAGAAATCTCTGCTGTGGCTCTCCTAGAAAAGCCTCCCAGCTACAGAACACGAGTGACTGCTTGGCTCCCTTGCAGTAAAGGCTGGAAGCTGCAGAGTGCTGCAAAGACATCCAAAAAGCACAGCCTTGTCTCCTCCCTTCCCCTCTCTTGGAGAACAGGATTTTCCTCTTGAGGGCTTGTCAGCTAAGGAATGTGCTTCTGCACACAGCTCTCTGAATGATGCAGCAGCTGCCAGAGGTACCCTCTAATCTGTCATGCAAGCTACATTCCATGGGGTCTGAGTTAAATTTTACTGCTGGAAAAAAAAGGAGAAACGAAAAGGGAAAAAAAAAAAAAAAAGAGAGAGAAAATAATATTTTGAGCAGAAGGAAATAAATTCAATAATTTCTGGATTTTTTTTCCTGAGTAATGGAACAAGAGCTGCTAAACATGAATGTGGCCTGGCTGTGGTTCTTCCTTTGGGAACACTGCATAGGATATTTCTACCTCCTGTCTATCCCCACACCCTCTGTCAACTCCACTGCTCAGCACTCACCCATCCATCCACCACGGGTGACTCAGAGAAGAAAAGGCTTTCAGATCACTGCAAATACATGCACCTAACCAGGATCAGACTCTTTTCAATGTCTCCAGCTGATTTCATTAGGAAATTTTGCTTTTCACTCCCTTACCTGCCCAAACACACCTTCACCCCAGCATCTGAAGCATCAGCTGGATGGGATTGGCACATGGGTGTCCCCTTTCCTTGCCCACCTTATTCACCACTGTGAGTTTCTCTCCAGGAGTCAGCCCCAAATTCTCTCCTGGTTCTGACCTGCAACCTCCCATGAGCAGATTCATGTCCCTAACAGGGAACAGGGGCTAAATCCACCTGCATGTCCAACATGCTCAGCCACAGCCAGAGGAGATGTAAAGAATTTGGGGTTGGTTCTTAGTCTGAGTGATCTTCTGAAGAATTGTGAAAAGATGTAGTTCCTGCTGTTGTCTGGCACACACAAATGGTTCTGTGATCAATGGATTGCTTATCCACATGGCAAATATTTCCTGAATTGGCAATTTCATTACAAATGTAATGTCAGATAACAATAGGAAGTGTGAGGTTTGATGTAAGAGTTTTCTATTTAAATTTGAATTGATCAAGGCTTAGAACACTGCCTATTCAGTGAAAACCTTCAGATGTGACTCAGATCAACAATGGACATTGCAGAAGAGAGCTTCCTTTTGTACCAAGGAAGCAGAAAGTTTAAAAAAGCATAAAGATGACTGTTCTGATGAAAAGTGAAAAGAATCCTTCAGTTTATAAATTACCTTCTTTATTGATAGACTTTTTTGATAAATTTGGGAGAAAAGGATCTCAGGGATTTAAGGCTCCAGCCTGGCAACATTTTAATGTCTTCATTAACCTAATTTGTAAATAATCAGTTATAGTTCCTGGGGGTTTGTGCTTACCTGGAATTTTTGTTGTATTATCTGCATTTTTTAGGAAGTGGATGTAATGCTTAAAAACTCTAAGAATATTTGAGAGAAACTACAAAGGCATTATTTTTAAAATATAGGTGAAACCAAAAAATATCCTTAGTGAAGTACAACTTATGATATAAGATTCTATTCTACATAAAGAAAGGTAATAACATGAGAGATTTTTTTTAAAAAGGAAATTTAAAGGAAATTTGTCTGAAGAGGAAAATAATTTCTAACAGCTCTTCAGTTGGAGAAATAACCTACAAACCCTAAGTGTGGAAAGGAGCTTGGGGGATATCAGATACCAAATTGAACCAGAACCTTTTGTGTGCTACGGATTAGCCCTGGCTTGTGGGTTTGTGCTTTACAAATGCAAGGATGAGTGACCAGAAAACAAAAGGGTAAGGCTTAGGGGCGGACTAATGGCAGCCCTCCCATACCTGAAGGGAGCCTACAAGAAAGATGGAGGAGGACTTTTTACTGGGGGCTGGAGTGACAGAATGAGGGGGAATGGCTTCACACTGAAAAGAGATGGTTTAGATTAGATGTTGGAAAGAAATTTTTTACTGTAGGGGTGATGAGGCCCTGGCACAGGTTTCCCAGAGAAGCTGTGGCTGCCCCATCCCTGGGAGTGTCCAAGCCCAGGTTGGATGGGGCTCTGAGCAACCTGGGATGGTGGGAGGTGTCCCTGCCCATGGGGTTGGAGGGCTGGAGCTGGGTGATTTTTAAGGTCCCTTCCAACCCAAGCCAGTCTATGATTCCATGTGCTTCTGATGTTGTTCTGCCCTGGGCATGTGGAGACCTGACCCTGTTCCTTGGTCCTATATTCCCAGGAATGTGGTGATTAATGGGAAGGAGAGAGTTCAGGAATAAATACGGAAAAACTCCAAGCAAACAATTTACCATTAAAAAAAAAAGTGGAAACAAACTGGGAAAGAAAATCATTTGGCAATGAGATGCCTTGAGAGCAGGTGGTGGACACAAAAGATGGTGGCCTACAAATATTTGCTGATTAAATTGAAGGGTAAATGCTCTCATTGTGCTGCATAAATATTTCTGGGAAAGGGCAAACAACTCCATGGAGTGACAAATATTCCAATTTATAAAGTAACATTTACCTTACAGATATCATAGGGTAAATATTTTTTGAGTGTAGATATTCCATGGAAATAAGAAAATATCTATGCTCTGCATGGAACAGTAGCTAAGAACAAAAAAAATTCATTAAATAAAAACCAACTATTTGTCAGGTAGAACAGCAGCATGGCGTTGCAGAAGTCTCACTATAAACTCCAACATATTACGGGGAATTTCCTACACAGTCCTCTCAAGGATATGTCAGCTGACCTTAATATTGTTTTGATAGAAAACCTAAACAAAAAGTCCCAGTAACACATAATAATTAGGCATAATAGTAACAATTACATAACAACATTATTTAGCTTTTATTAAATCTATTACATATGAATGTAATTTATAAATAGCTATTATGTACAACTACATGTGTGTATATATAAATATATGTATAATTGTATATAAAATGCATTATGTACAGACATAATTATTATTAAATGTAACAGCAACAAAATAACAATTACGTAAGTAATAACACATAATAACGATAGAAAGAAATTAATTTGCACAGTTAATTAACAATTTATCTTAATATCGTTAATCTTAATTTATGAGATCCTAATTTTCCTCCAAGAGATTACCCTCCCCACCCTGCTCCTGCCAGAGTTAAATGCATAACTTTTACTTCTTGCTAAAACATTCTTAATTCTGTATCTAATACCCACTAATACTGTAAATCCCCATCATTAATTTGTTTCAGTTTCTCCCCAAAACCACATCCCCAACTGAAAGAAAATGCTGTTCTTCATCACTTAATGGCTGAGGTGGGATAGGACTTGGGATATCTCTTCCCCAAGACCCTTGCCCAGACTATCATTAAGCAGAGGAGTGGCTCTGGCCTGTGTCTACCCAATTTTTGAATATATCCAAGAAAGGGGACAACCTTACAGACTTTTTTTAAGTCAGGCAAAGTACCACCAAAGCCTCTAACTTTTGTTAAGAACGGAAATGAATCACTGTGCCCCAACCAGTTTATTGGTCTGATAATTCTACAATTGTCTCTCTTGGACCCCAAGGCTAGCCCCAGTTTAATCTCAAAGAGTGAGATTTCAGAATTAAGCCACAAGGTGGGACATTACCATTTACAATTTAGAAGTCTTATTGTCTGAAAACTAATTTTCTGGGACACTTGGATCAGATAGTGAAATGTAGTTTATATTGTCAAGATGTGTTTGCTTTGCACACAGTGCTCTCAGAAATGAAAATCCACCTGAGCACAAAACATTCACTGGGGTGACTGAAGAATGTGACACATTATCTTTACTACAAGCTTCTTCCAGCTCTCACCCTTCTTTCTACTTGTTCTTTCAGCATTACTCCAGCACATTTATCTAACACACTGTGTTATTTAAAAATGCACGTGACATTTTTCCATATAAAAAATAGTTTTACCAGAGCCCTTAAAAAGGAAAATAACATACAGCTTATAATAACAACAATCAATTATCTCCCTTTCTCCTTATCTAGATGCAGTACAAGGCTTACCCTACTCTAACAAGCCTCTTTCTTGGTTTTCTCCTGTAGGTAAATTACAGGCAAGGAGTTACATGCTGTTTAATCTGTGCTGCTTATTTTACTTTCCAGCCCACCTCTCCATTTCCAGCTAGTTCTTTCAGTTTACCCAGAGGCAAAACTTTCAGATTCTTTTCCTGAGATTCTACTGTTTCAGCATCTCTCATATTCTCAAAAGTATTCCCACCTCATTAAGCATGGCTGAAGCTAATTGAGTCCTGAGAATGCAGGCACACTCACTTCTGCTGGTGTGTCACAGTTAATGGAAGCTGCAGATTGTTCAGGACCTCCAGCAGCTTGTCCAGCTCTTTCTGCTGACTCCAGAGTCTGCCCTTTGCAGGCTGTGCTGCAGTGGGTCTCTTTGCTGGAGCTCTCTATTCAGTGCTATTCTGTGTGGTTTCCTTTCGCCCTCCCCATCTCACTGTTCAGCTCTCCTCTTTCAGGAGCCCATCACTCTGATTGTGGTGTGCAGTGTGAGTTTTTCTGTTTGAGAAAGCACAAGTGCATCAAGAGCAACAAGCAGAGGAGCTCTCCCCAGAGCAATCCCTGAAAACTGGGAGTTAAATGCCTATCAGCACCCCTCAAATTAGGCTCAACAAAGAATTTGAGACTGTGTTTTGGTACACAGTCTTGGCAAGGTAGAGAGGCTTGGGGAATGATGTAGGTGTTTTCCATCTCTGTGATTCTATTATACTGTGACTAATCTCACCTTGCTCTAATATTCTCTCCTGTAACCTGTTCCATGTAGTTACTGTCTTTTCAGTAATGCAATTAGCTAAGAATTGATGGCCATCTCATTCATACTAGATGTTGCAGTAGGATAAACTGTGTTATTTCTGAATCATCTGAAATAATGGATTGTAAAGTCTAGACCTGAATATCCTCAATCTACATAAATTCTACTTCTTAATACCATTTGCCTTTTTTTCAACTAGATCACCACTGTGTGAAAAGGGGTGCCAGAGGATAGAAAAGAATGAAAATGGAGTAAAAGACAGGGATTAAGGAAATATAACAATGCTTTTGTGAACACAGAATTAAAAGCGAAACATGTAAGGGAGGGAAAATTAAATAAAGGTGAAGAAAAATATCCTCAACACAGAAGACATCCTTGATGGATATTAACAGTGGGAAGCAAAGCTTTCATATAAATGTCTTTAAACCAAGTCCATGATATGGATATCAGATTTCACCCATTAGATTTTGACCCATTTAGATTTCATTGCTATAGACAAATTCGCTAGTGACTTTCTAGTCTTTGCTGGACAGCTGTTACATACACATCACAAACCCCAGCATCATCCTAATTTCACCCTAATTGGTGGCCCTGCTGACAAGCTTCAAAAAGATGCCAAATCATGAATAGTGGTAGAGACGCAGCTGCCCCAAATGAAAATCCTTAATGCATTTCATAATGTATAATTATGCCAAAGAGCTGCCAGGGAATTGTTGGTCCATCTCAAGTTAGATGCCAGCCAAAGCTATAGACCTCTGAAAAGGGGTCAGATCAGACAGCCTCATAAATCCTGCACAGGAGGTGAATGGAGCCAAAAATACAGTGGGATGAAGCAAGAGAGAGTTCTTTGAAGGAAAATTCTCAGCCAGAAACGTATTTCTGCACTTTTTTACCTTTCTGAGCTGATAAAAGGTCTCACTGTGTTCCCCTGATGTTTCACAGGAAGGAAAAACCACCCACAGAGTGTGATTCAGGTAAGTTTGAGTAGGCCAATGAGAAAAAATTCAGGATTAAAGTCCCAGAAGGAGAAAGGAACAATATCTTCCCAATATAAATGGTGGCAAATGACTGTACAATAGACAGGAGCAATGTAAAAAAAAATGCTGATCAATGCAGTACCACTAAATACACCAAAAAGATTAAAAGAAGGAGTTAAGGGCAAGAGAAATGGTAGCAGAAAGAGGACAAGGCCAGAGTTAGGGGAAAAAAACAGATTGGTGTCATGGAAAAAAGTAAGAGGCAAGGAGGGAATATCTAATCAAGTGAAACCCAGATATTATGTAGATACAGAGGTTCAATTTTTTCCCACTGTTGTCATGTAGCTCTCCTGGCCAGACTGTACAAATGAAGTGCACCTCTTGTTGCTATGCTGCTTCTAGTCCAATGTGAAAATATTATGGAAATCTCTCTCCCACTACATCACAGGGATTGCACACGCTATCACCTGTTTTGCTTAATTGCTAATTGCTCTCAGAATGTTAATGGATAAGTAATGTGTGTAGGAGAGCCTGTTTTGCAGATTAGATTTCTTAATGGACTTTCTGGAAGCATGAGAAGTAATTAATCTCCCCAGTAACACCCTGTCACCTGCTGCTGTGGGGTTCCAAATGTCCTTTACCAACGCAGCACTTTTTGTTTGTGTGGTGTTGTGTCCATTTGCTCTCTGGAAAATGTGGGGGTGGTGGGGTTGGGAGATGTGGAACTGCTCTTGTTGCTGCTTTTGCAGGAAGAGAAATCAACAATCCCACACAAAGTGTGCATCATTTCCTTTGTAGTTTGCACCAATATTCAGTAGATCTTCTCTCATCCTTCACAATTTTTTCCTGTGACTTCAGAGCTGAAATTAAAAATTCTTTCCTCTCCATTATGTGACAGTTCCACCTGTATTGCCACATAGTGCCTGAAATGTTCCCCAAAGAGAATCCAGAGACCTTTCTTTTCGCCAAAAAATAAACAAAGTCTTGTGTAATCACCTGCTGAATTCAGCAGGAATGTACAAAAACCCAGCCTGGTAGATGAGGTTTAGTGCAAGGCGTAAGTTGGAAAACTTCTGTGCTACACAGATACTTGAAATTCCCTCAATAAGCTAAAAACCAATGCCATGGTTCTTAATGATCTTTTTCTGATCTTTGGCTTGTGACACTGAAAAATACCTTCAGTGCTACTCTAGGTGTGCTCATGGAGTTGGAGGCATCTGGGAATCCTCAGAATTGACTGCATACCACCTAAGTGCATTAAATTTCTATATTTCCTTTTAAGCAGGAATACGTTGGCAAATCTGTCATTTTAGATGGGAGAGACTTGTGGAGGGATATAAGGCAGGAATGCTGAGCCAATGCTATGGGCTGGTTTGAAAAGCAAGGTGAAATTCTAAATTGTATTTTTACATTAGTATCCAGCTTGTTATAAATGAATAAGAACCAGATTAATATAAAAAGACAATTTATTAAAAAACACAATTTTGGAAAAGCCACGAAAATGGGGGTCAGCACAGCTAGCTATGGGTGGGGAGGCAAGCGACAAGGAGTCAGTCTGCTCACCAAACCTCCACACCCAAGCCTCGAAAACCTGGGGTTTTTAAGGCGTTTTTGTGCCCTGAGGGCCAAGTCCAGAGTCTAATGTGTATGTTGATGAGCTTTCTGCGTTGTGAATAGTGTCCTGAAAAGAGTAAATCGTCCTTCCTGAGCCAGGTCCTTGGAGTAGAATAGATTTCCTGAGCTGGGTTGAATGGTCCTTTGCAACAGTATCATCGAGGCAGGAGATGATATCAATCCATGATAGTCCTGTAGATCGATATCACAGATCCATCATCTTGGAATGTGGGTATCCTGTTTGGACGTTGGCACCCATCTCCTCCCGGGATACTCTTTCTGTTGCAAATGTGCATCCCTCCATTCAGGCCCAAGCACCGGTCATCACCACCCTGGCTACGTCCTTTATTTTACAAATGGGTTTTCTGAAACGAGTGCCGAGTTACGGGAAAAAGAGAAAAAATAGAAAAAGTCCCTGCTAGAGGCTTCGGGGTTTGGATCCTAGATTTGATCCTAACATATATTTCATACACGAATTTATACACCATATTCTCCACAAGCTGAAGAAGAATTTTGATTTTTACTACTCAAAATAGAAAAAAACCCCCATTTTAACAGAGTTAGGAAAACAAGGAATAGAACTTTCAAAATAGAATATAATCACAGATATTGCACACTTTCTGGTGTGTACTGCAATGATAGTTAATACTGAGAAGTAAGCTGAATCAAGAGTCCAAAATGAATGTGTTGATTTAGGATAATATTTCAATAGGGAAAAAAAATTTCTTGAGTAGTTATCCTGTTTGTCTGCAGAGACTGAGGCTCTTGTAATGATGCTGATGGATCATAGGGGAAAAGCATCCTTTTGTCTCTGCCGTTGTTTAGACTTGAGAGCAAGGTCTTGACTCCTGCCATTTCAACATTACTTGATACATAATGAGTTAATTAATGAATAAGAGCCATTTGTAAAATTAGATTTTTTTTTTCTTAACAGCTCTGCAGAGAAAAGAATTTTAAAATGGATTTATTTTTAGTTTTCAACTTAATTTTATCTATTTAGAAAAATATGTACTGACAGCTGTTGACAACCTGTTGAGCTGCTAACCTTTTATGACATGAAACCACCTAATGGCCTGCTGGTTTTCTTAAAGGAGAGGACAAGAAAGTCTCTTGCCTTCCCTGTAAGAAGTGTTGTCTTGGGCAGTCTAAGATAAGGAAACTTTTAGCAGAGATAAATTTAGAGACATCTTCTAGGTCAAGAAAACGGAGGGAGCCTGAATGTGTGTGGTTTTGGTGGAAAAAGAAAATGTTCACATCTGATTTATGGTAAATTATAGAGAGGGAACCTACTACCTGGAGGGTGAGTATAATTCAGACTTGTTTTCTCTTAAGAGAAAGCTGCATAGAGGTCTTGGCAATTGATGGATCAGTCACTGACTTTGTGAGAGATACTGCAAAACTGACTCATCCTTAGCAGTGCTCCATCCCCTGGAAGGGCAGAGCTTGAGTGTGGATGGAATAACATCTCTGATGGTACTCCTGGCACTTGAATGTGGGCTATGGGGAAGCTCCTTTGCTCTTTACCTTTGAAATGGTCTCATGAAAACAACAAAACTCCTCTTCAAAGATCAGTATTTTCACTTAATTCCCATTGTGTGCTCTTTGTTTTCAACAGGCCAACACAGACACAAATCTCACACATATGTCATCCCAAAATGCTGTCAATGTGCTGCAATAGAAATTTGTTAATGTTCTAGCAGTAATGCTGCTGATATGCACAGCTACTCCCTTTTTGGGAGCACGCCACTATATTTTGGTGAATATTGCTGAACTTATTTGGGGTCTATTGTAGCAATCAGTTTTGTCTAGTATTTAGTAAACCTCAGCAGTGGTTTCCTTCTTGTGTGTTGGTTGTTTTCTTTGTGATTGAGCCTAATGTCCTGGTTGGGCTCAATAATCTTGGGTTATTGATTATTCCAACACTAATGATTCTATGACAAACATTTCTTCCAGAGACATTGGCACCTTACACATTCTCCCAGCACTGGATCTCTTTACCCAGTTCACATCCTTCTCAGAGTGCAAATATTTTTCTTTGGCAGAGTAGTGAAACACACAAAGAAACTAGGAAAAAAAAAAAGGTTTATAACCCATTCCTTAGTCTACTTCATACAGACCCCAAACTGGCATAACTGAGCAGTACAAAGCTTGGGATGAGCATCCAGGGATTATTTAGCATAGCAAAACCAAATACATCTATCACTGTGGATGTGGGATAATTTCACTGCCCTGAGAGTAAAAACTCACTTGAGCATCTTGTGATAATTGATGCTGGTGAAAAAGTAGTTTCTCCTTTCTGTCAGCTCGTACAAAGCTAAGCGTGATCCCAGATAGGGCACATCCCATCTCTGTGGGGTTTTCCAACCTATCTACAACAGGGATAATGTATGCACATCTCCAGCCACTTTTTGTAAATGATTTTGCAGACCAAATGCATTGTATCATTGTTAAATAAGTACATTTCCCTTGGAGTCCTGAAACAACCAGAAAGATTTGTAGCAAAATATTAGCTCATCCTTTATTGGAGGACTGCACTGCTCAAGGGTCCTGGCATGAGGCTTTTCAAAGCAGCTGGTTCACAACAGAAGCTGGTGCTGATGAATTAGCCCTCAGACAATGGATATGGGATGACTTGGCTCTGAGTGGGTGCTGGGGGAACAAGGTGTTGAGTGAAGCCATTGAAACTCCCACCAGAGCTGAAATGCTCTTGTAGTGTGGAAGAGAAATGGAAAAGGTTAAGCCGGTGTTTCAGTCTCAGACCATAAGTTGTAACAGTCAAGAAAGGAAAAAAAAAGACAAAAATCAACCTTTATTTTTGATGAGAATTTGTTCTTCTGTTAACTTGAGCAGAAGCTGTTAAATGTGTAATTGTAGTATTGGCATTGGAGCACTCTGTTCTTCATAGAGATAAAATAGGGGAGTGCTGTGACCACATGAAAACAAGCTGAAAGCAGCAGATCTCCCACAAGGTTTGCATATTGAAAAAAATTAAATGATCTGCTAAAAGTCTAGATTTTGAGAGGAGAGAACATATCTAAGATATTTTTTTAGCCTTCTAAGAGTTAATTTTTCATGATAAATCAGCATTTGCTTAACCAAAAACAGTCACTAGGCCAAAACAATTTTTATTGGGTGTAGGATAATGAATTCACTTTATGGAATTCTCTCTGTCTCACTGTGTATCTCAGCAGAGATAAAGTTGCCAGATTTGGAGCTATGATAGGTAGTTAATCACTATAGAAGGGAGCACAGAAATTTACACTTTGAGTGAATAAAAACCACCTAACTTCCAAAAGTATTTATGGTAGAACAGTAATGAAAAACAACGTTTTTCAGAGTTAAAATATGTTTTCATGGAAAACAAGTATTTTTCTTAAAATAAAAACACTGGAATTATTGAAGGAAAGGGACTAAAAAATCCCAACACACCCACAGCTCAGGGTTTAAGATAGTTTCTCTTCTTGCAAAGTTGAGACAAAAGCAAAAACAGTTCAGAAAATAATTGTTTTGGGCATGGTAAAGAAGATCCAGCAAAGCTCCGAGTTCACTGGAGGGAAAAACATTATATTCCTTTGTCTTTGTAAGGAAACAAACCAATGAAATATATGCATAAAATGGAATCAATTTCCATTTCCTGTGAGACAGAGTCAATCTCAAAAAGGTTCCCAACATATTCGAAGCAGTACAGCAGGTCATGGCAACAAGGCTGCTTCCTTGTTTTGCAACATGAATGCTGTTTCACATTTCAAATACATTATGGGAAAATATCAAACCTTTCTGATGGCACACAAGGATAGTGAACTCTTTGCAGGTAGCTCTTCATCTGCAGAAAAGCATGCCCAAGAGAGGAGTGGATAAAAAGAAGTATACAAGTATTTGATTAAAAAACCCCCTTGTCCAGATGCCTTTGAAATTGTAAGCTGTGATCAGCAAAGAAGCAAAATAAAATCCTGTAAAAAGGCAATTAAGAGATAGACAGCGTGACAGGCATAGCCTATTCTTCACCCCTAAAACCAAAGTACTGCCAGATGGGCTGTTATTTAAAGGCTGCAGGATTATGAGTAGTGAGAGTTGCAGAAAGCTTTATTAAAAGGACATCTGGAGGCCAAAGAAGTCCTGACACATCTCTGAACAGTGAAGGATACTTGACACTGTCACCTTAGGAAGCATCATTATGAAAAGACTAAGGATCCATTGCATATGCCAGGAGTCAAAAATCAAATGGAAGAATCAAGATTAGTGGCTGTGGGTGAGAGAAATCTGACTGAAGTGAAATAGGCTGTGGATAGATATAGAAATCTCACAGGGCAGAGCTAGAGTGCTTCTCTATATTGAGTTATTGATAAATTATTGTGATTTCATAAATGCTATACATTTTGTTACATGTACTTAAAACTGAGGTCCCATTTTAAGCTCCAAAGTATCACCTCAATTGTCTCCTAAACAGGAGTTACTTTCTTTCCCTCTTGTAAGACAATAGTGGGAAATATCTGAGAATGTGTTTTCAGATGTCAGGGAATCAAAGCTAAATTGTGTGAAGATATACCTTTTAATTTTTTAATAGGAACTAATGAAAATAGTTATTTTAAAGTACCTGCTCATGAGAATAAATCTTCATTAGCCTAATTTCAAGCAGACACTGTCTTCCCATCACAATAAATTCAAAATGGTTTATTAGCTTCTATAAGAGGATGAAATGGATTATTTTGTTAAGTCTGATGATGGTTTAAAAAGTTGATTTGTCTATGTGTGTGTTGGAGCTTGAAGCATATCTGGGCAATAAAAAATAGTTAATCAATTAAGGAATTGTCTGGAAGACAATGAAAGAGGCAAAACCCATATTTCCTGCAGATCTACATCTTGACTGAAAGCTGAGATGGGGTTTAACCAATGTGACTGTGACTATGAACTTGTGGAAATGTCAGCACTCACTTGAAAGGTAGTACCTTTCTAAGTTGCAGTAAATCTGATGTTTTCAGGCACAGAAAGGAGTGATTTGATTTCTCCCAGTACATGAAGAAAATGGAGGGGGGGAGGAGGGGAAAAATAGTGAAACTGTTCTTTTAGTATTTTCATTACGATCACAAAACCAGCCTTGAAGATACAGCACTATCATGGCATTTATATTCTAGAAGAAAATGTTTCATCCCTAATGGTAGCTATTGTTATCTAACAGGAAGGATGTGATCATTATTTTGCTCTATCTGCTCTGCTTTTTCTCTCTTTTGTAGGGATTTAAGCACACTGTGGGCCTCCTGAATCCCCCCATCCATTTCCCTGGCTGAGGCTGGCTGTAGTCAGTGGATGTGATGGAGGAATTTTATCATGGACCTGGTTGTGCATGTAAAATAGGGATTCCAACTAGGGAAGGACAAGGAGAGAGGAAAAGCTAGTGTAATATCTGGAAAAGAAATAGGAAACATCTCTGCTCCAATTCTCTTCTTTCTTACTTTATCTTTTCTAAGAGAACTTTATTGACTTCACTGACTTTTTCAATTTTTTTTTTTCCTGAACATCTGAGAAGAAGAGTCAAGGTCATTGTTTCCAATTTATACCTTCAGACTCCAACTTTTGCCAAAGATATGGGATGCTATTTTATTATTTATTTTGGGGGATAATCCCTGATCATTGTAAACTCAAAATACAATATAGCTCACTTATGAGAAAGTAAGGTTAGTTTGGGGATTAAGTTTTCCTTATTACACTGCTCAAGCTCACATACTTGATTCTGCCCCTTAGTTCTATCACTTAGACTGGCTGATATTTCCAAATCAAGCAGGGAAAACTGCCACTCAGGTTTACAATAAAGAAATAAAGATATTTCTCTTTCTGGTCTTATCTCCTTGCAGCTTCTTCCTGGCTTCTGGTCTGTTTTAGATCCTATCTACTCCAAGGCAGCTCAACTGAAATTCACTTAGAAACACTCCAATTTTCCTTCAGAGTGTAATCCTAGTGCCTATAGGGAGGGCTGTGTGCTGTGCCACTGAAACCCAGCTCACCTCAATGTCAGGGTGTCCTGGGCTGCTCTGGCCCATGTGAAAGAAACCTGGAGAAGCTTCCTGGGCTCTCTGGTGGGGCTTTTCACACCTTATAACCCTCTGGTGGGGCATCAGCAACTCACAGACTCAAGCAGTGATGTACCAGCTTCTCCCCCACCCTGATATGTCAAATACAAGATGTAGCTGGCTGAATACTCTTGGAGTATTTGTAGCCAAGTTTTGCCTCTGGGCAGCAGCTCTCTACTCAAGTGATGAAATTAAAGATGTTCTCTGCCACTCTGCGTGGCCCAAGTGAAGGCAAAGGGCTTCAGTTCTATGTGGACAGCCCTCTGCAATATTTTCTATGACAAAAAAACCCTGTTTAGACAAATTGTAGTAGCTTTCCATACCTGCACCCCTCCCCAGAGGCAGGGCCTGCTCCAGCCATCATACTGATGGTGTAGCTCTCCCCCAAAACTCTGAAGTTTCCTGTGCTGTTAACACATAAATGCTGGTGGATAATCCATTTCTCCTGTCTCACCTGTCATGCCAGAATACAGAAAGCCTCTGGGGTGTGCATCCTGTGAAAATTAAGAGGAGGAGGAAAAAGCCCATATCCCATATATCTTGGATAGCTGATCATTACCACTCTGACAACCATTCCTAGGTCTTTTTGTAAGGTAGGGTTGCAGGACCATACAAGCCAGAAGGGCTCACAGGCCTTTTCCTGACCAGAAGAGCCTGTGTTTTCCCACAGGACTAGTGGATTCATAGGTACTTGTGTTGCAGCTTGTGCTCCATCTCATGGAACACCCAGCCCTGAGGACATTTGCCTTTAGGAAAGACATCACCTCTGTCTCGCCTTCACAGGGCACACAGGACTTCAGCCTGTTTCTGGTTTTTTCTCCTAGGGTACAACACAACTTCAATACAACCCCCCTGCCTGATATGCTTTATGGTATATTAATTTTCTTCCTCTCTACATGATGTCTTGCTCCCAGCCAAAAAGAAAAGAAAAAAAAAAAAGGAGAGAGAGAGAGAAGAAAGCTGTATAGAGGTATCAAAGTGACTGAGAAAAAGCTTTTGTGGCCCTCTAAAACCTCATCCTTTTTATTTCAAACCACAGGTTCTGTAATGACACCGCCATTTAATTCTGTGGAATTAATTAGTGTTGGTGCTCCCAACTTCTGTTACCTTAAGCCTTTTCTCCCTTTAATGAAAGTAATTGCAGCTCCTGTCCCTGCTACCAACAGCTATTAACTGCAGCTTACAGAAACCAGGCTGATTTGTTCACTCCACCTGCAGTCCAGGAAGGATGGACCCAGGCAAATCACAACACTCTGAAGAGTTTTGTAAAAAGGTTGCAAGTAATTTGTCAAAATGTCTGTTGATTTCAGTGTGATTGCCTCTCCTGCCTCCCTTCAGCCACAAAGCTGCTCTGCAGCCACCCAGTTCAACGGCCAGGACACCTCTGTGTGTCTGTGGATTTTCCATGCTGTTCCATAGGATGGGGAAGAGGCTCAGTTTTGTTGTTTTTGTTTGGCCAAGGAACAGCACAGCTGGATCTTTTATCATGTGAGCTTCAGTGGCAAATGGCAGGAAGTACAAGATCATATAACGAAAAAATCTCAGGCTCAGGACAGTCTGTGGAGTATTAATTTGCATGTTAGCAGGGGTTTGGAGCTGTGGAGGATGATTCTCAGTTATTATTCTGATGTCAGGGTCACTCCACAGACTGCCCTTGGTCTCAGCTGCCCCTGGACACAGAAGCAAAAATGAGGCCCAAGCACCAGCAGTGCCTGTCAGTGGAGAAAGGGAGCATGGAGAGGTTAGGAATTGGTCACCTTGGACCTCCAGAGGCAATGGACATCCAAGGTGTCCTTCACAATGGGATATTGCAGCAAGGACCCTGCACAGGAGAAAGGCGAAGTGCGGTGATCATGTGCTCCACAGGGATCTGAGAGCCAGCCTCAGGGGGAAAATATTTATGATGGATGATATTGAAGAGAAATCAGAATTATTAGTTTCACCCAGGGCATGAGTTCTTAATCCCCAGATCAGCTGTTGCAACATCCTTTGGAATGCTCAATATGAATCCAACTCCGTTTTGTACATCAGCAGTGTCTGAGCAATGTCAAATCCCAAATCTTTAATAAGGTTGTTCTTGTGTTTTATGGGATGCAGAGCAGTAACCTACTTTCTCCTCTGATTAAGGAAAGAAAGTGACTAATTTTCAGTGTTGCATCATTTATTAAAAATAATAAAAAATATGAAAAATCCCTTAGAAGCCTAATGTGGAAAATTAAAGAAATCTGGATGAATAAACTTGTCTCCAATTAACTTAAGCTGTGCAAATCCTTTAGATGAAACATTGAAATGTTTTTGAGACACTATTGGTGAAGTCTAGTAACAGCATCAGACTTTTCAGAACAACCTGATTTTCGTGTTACAGATGTGTCAGCATAAGTAAGGATGCACTAATCATTCTGGTATAATTAACTGCCTTGTGAACTGTCTCATTAGCATGGGAAGATACTGATGAATAATTTGTCATATTCTAATTATTCCTTTCTCACCCCCCCATTTTTTTAAAAAAATACATAATTATAAGCATTTAGGAAATAACTTGCACAGTGCTAAAAAATCCACCTCAGGGTTTTGATCCCTCCAACTTTTCTGAAGTGCTGACTTTATGCAAAGTGCTGAGAATTAAGGTGGCTGTGGAAATATCTGCTCTGTGACACTGCAGCAGTGCACAAGGTGCATCTGCCATGTACACCATGGCTCTGCTCCATAGTATTAAGCTGTCCCAAGAATCTGCACTCATGCATTGCATTCTTCTTCTACTTTTATTCTTATTTGGTCTGAAAAAATGTGTTGAAGCGGGGGCAGGGAGTAAGCAAAAATGTTCAATAGTGTTCTTGTGTTTGCTCATAGCCAACACTTCCCACGGTGAGGATTTTCACCCCTGTGGAAATATAAGTTTGTAACAGCTTCACTAGAACAGCACTACTGCATACCTTCCCATCTTTCAGGGCTCTTACACACTCTGTGCAGTGCTGGACACAAGGAATTTACAACACCATGCAGCAAAAATTGATCCAGGAGACGAGAGGGAATTGCAGCACTCACTCTGACTGCTTGGGCAGGGGTAGGGATGAAGGGAGGGACAGCTCATTGTTCATGGAGGGTCGAGTGTTTGCAGGTTGTTTGACTCTCCAGACATCTGCTACTGGTCAGTTCTCTGGGTGAAAATGTGAATCTCAGCATCTTGGAGCAGGAAATTATCCCTAAAGGTAAATTCTTTTTAGCTCCATCTCCCAGACAAGTGGATGAGCTGAGGATTTGCTCTTTGTAGTTGCACTGCAAAGAAAGATTCTACTACTTTCTTTCTCTTTACTTTCCTTTTTGAAGCAGAAAAAGTATGGCTATCTCTAATGACTGAAAACAAAACTAATAACCCTTACATTCATTGTCCAAGAGCCAAAGACACCTTTTATCTAAGGAAAAAAAAAAAACGGAATCAAGGATCTTTCATAACCTTGCTTTAGGAGCAGTGAGAGTAACTTGAGAATATTCATCAGATCCCTTTCCTTTTTTCCCTAAACTGGCATTAATTTCTGTCACAATTTTCAGTCTCAAAGCTGGTTAACATTCTCTGCCAGTGTAAAATGTTTCTCCTGGAGTCTCAGAAGTCCAGCTCTCATTATTACTAGCATGGTCCTACCCTTTAATTAGCCCAAAGAGCATTTTATTTCTGAACATTACTTTTGTAAATCTGCTGAGCACAAAATTCAAAGAAATAGATGAAGAATTGCTTTCTAGCTACAGTTTCTTTTTTAACAGCCATAGTCCAAATTTTGTATTCTGGTATTGACTGAGAGTTTTGAGGTGATAATAATTCAAATCAAACTTTTGAAGCAGAGAGAGTGCTTTCTGTGAACTCTGCCAGTCTCTCAATTGTTTCCTATTTAATCATCATTCTGTGTTTCTGTGAGTTTTTTTGGTATGTCCCACATTTTCATAGTCAATCTCAAAATGCAGAAAGTGAAAATTCAGTGGAATGGATGAGCAGCTGGTGAAGAACAGAAAAGCTAAAAGCCTTGCTCACCTGTGTTTATGCACATATTTAATCTCTGTGAGAGAATTCAGTATTGTGAGGCAAAAGCAGAGACCACGTGGGTGAAATGCCTTCCAGCACATATTCATCCATCTCTCCTATCCCTGAGCCCTGAAAGGGATGGTTATGAAATCAGCTCACTGGAATCATCCCTGTTTGCATTCAGCCTGTTGTGGCAGCCCATGCAGTGACAGAAAAAAGGCAATTTCTGTAATATATTCACGCCTCTTTAGAAAGCCAGCGTGGTCATGCTATTAAAAGAAAGAAGCAGGACCTAGGTGGGCTTCATTCTGAAGCTGAGCCACACAGGTTTAGTGTGACTTCAGTCTCTGCATTTAAATTTAACCCACTGTGCCTCATTTTCCCTTAATGAAATTGGAATAGCAGTGCTGCCCTTCTTCACAGGGAGCTTTTGAGGCTTTTTTTTT
>VWYP01015294.1:103476-117890 GCA_013400435.1 Pycnonotus jocosus
TTTTTTTTGTAGTTGTTTTGTTTTGTTTCATTTCTCAGTGCTTTTTAATGAAGGTATATAGAAATGTTAAAGTAAAATATCTCAAATAAATAAACAGGGGTTAATACAAGGACTTTCATTCACCTCTTTCTCCTGTATTATTTTTTATTTTATATCAAAGCATTCTTGTTTCTGGCAGGGACTGTGACTGCTTGCACAGCATGTAACTACACAGGGAGATTATAATGCAATCAGTGAACTTCTGGGAAAGTTTGTGTTGAATATTTTCATTGCATGGAATACTTCAGGTTCCCAGACAAGGAAATATCCCACTCTAATTTAAATGACTGCTGTTCCCAGAAAGGATAAATTTAAAGGTAGACTTCAGTATTTTTGTTAAAGGGAAGCTTGGTTGCCCTTTGGACCTTTTCTTTCTTTCCTTCTCCAAGAAGGAAGAGCTTCAGGAGCACAGAGACAGCTTTGTGTCAGGTGCTGTGGCTGGCAGAGCAGGAGGATGGAAGTTCCTGCCTGTGGCACCTCCAGGTCTGTTTGGGGCACTGCAGCACTGTCAAACAGCAGCTATGTCCCTAGCAGTAAAATTTGGCTTCAAGTGCAACCTATCACACTCCCATGAGTGATTGGCTGATTTAACAGAATAATTGTGTTACGTGGAAGGCTGTTAAGGTGATCTTTTCATGCAACTTCTGTCCTTAAATAATCAAATAATTGATTTTTTCCTAATCTTTGGGGGAGCTTAGATTGTTACTGTCATAAATAAATAGACAATGAGTACTTTCTGGAAGTATCCTTCTCACTGAAGTGTGAGACTTTGCCAATATACTTGATAATAAATGGCATCCTGGTTATCATTACAACAATAATATGTTTGCTCTGAGAATTTCATGATGGCTTTATTTATAGCTTCAGCATAAAAGTACATGCTCAGGTGATAAGACAAGCTTTAATAGAATATTAGCTGGGAAATATGCAGCAGAAGCCTACTGGAAACTTTGAATCCTGCCCTGTCCCTGACTAATCAGTGCATCTTTATACAGATGGAATGAAATTTCTTTTTCACTCCCTTTTGTGTTTTGATTTGCAGGCTGGTATTGTTTGTCATAGCAATCCTGCCTATGTAATTCATATCACCTGTAGTTATTTCCCAGTTGGTTGCTGTGGAAACAAATGTCATATCTAAACCAAAGGGCTGCATTCCAGGTACAACAGATGCAACACGTGATCCCTGGAGAAAGGCAGCCCTGCAAGAGGGATTCCTCTGGCACATGATTGATGTCTGGACTCTGTAGTTTGGCCCATTTGTGCCCAACATAGCACTAATGACAGAGAACAAAGATGAATTTAAACCCCTTTTATGTGCCTTTTTTTTTTTTTTTTTTTTTTCTCCTGTGGACAGGTATAGTTAGGACAGTTTTAAGCGTCCTTCAGCTCTTTCCTGTCATGTTATGACCCTTGGGAGCTGATCTGACAAAGAGAGAGCTGTTTTTGGCATTACCTCAGCCCAGCTCCCCAGAGAGGTTTATCTGCATAAAAGGGATGATCAAGGAGTCAGTTTGACTCGTTCACGGTGCTGCAGGAGAGCTTCAAAGAAAACACAGGCACAACTCTGCCTTTTGCTTCTCTGAGCTGAACACCTGTGGTTTGGGTCTGTTGGGCACTGCTCAGCTGCTGAGACTGTGATGTAACAATTGCTGACCCCATACAAATGGGTCAACAGAAATTATTACTGATTCAAATAGCACAATGAATTTATCAAGTAGCTCTGGGTAGAAAGAAAGAATATTTGAAGGAAGACTGTTCTTTCCTCATGTTAAAAGCTGAGGATGGAATGTCCTGAATTGTCATTTCAAACCATTGATTCTTTCAAAGTTCAGGTAAAAAGGATAAAAGGACATTAAACCAGAAAAATAATCAAAAACCAACAAATAAAAAACCCTAACACCCACCCCCACCCTCCCAAAAAAGACAAGAAATGTTTTGCTTGGGATTGGCAGATACATTTGAGATTACTTCAACTGATGTAATTTGACAGGTTTGTTTCTGCCAATAAACTGAAAAAAAAAAAATTCTAAAGGAAAGCTTTGTTCTCCTGCTTCTTCCTTGGTTTTACTTAATCCTGTGGCACAGTGATATTTTAAACATATTTGACAATGTTTTGGGATAAAATCCTCCAAGCAGCAATATTTTTTATTGCCTCTGTAGATTGCACTGAAGCCCTTTCTCTGCTTTTTCAGTCCTCCAATCCATAACTATCAGACCCTATTCTTTTAATAATAGATCCTATCCATTGTTGACTTCATCATTTTGTTTTGGTTTGGTTTTTGTTGCAGGGTTTCCCTGGAGTATAAAATGCTCCCTGACAGATGCCAGCCAGTCCTGATCCACCTAAGTACTGTGCAGCATCTTGATCTTTTTGTTTCTTGCACAGCCTTAGCAATTAAGCTTGATTAATTTTTTCAAGGATACCAGGAATTAAATGGTTACAGATAATTATGCAAATGTTATAACCACATTTTCCTTATAGTATAAGTTCATTGAAATAAAGGCATCCTTGTTTGTACAAGGGAATTCATGTTATGAGGTGTTAATCAGTCATTAGGGTTTTAAATGTAGCATTTAAAAGTACGATGACATAGAAGAAATATTTCTCTTTTTTCCCAGAATGAGTGAACATCAATTACAAACTGTGCTCATATAATGGTCTTTCAGAATTCTCTGTTCTGGTTCTTTTTATTTTAACTAAAAGACAGAAGGGGAAAAAAGGCTTTTTATTACTAGTGAAATTTGAATGACCATTACCGGCCTCACCAAAGGGGGTAAATGGATATCAGGAGTGAAAATGGATCTAATACAAACTTCTTGCCCACCAACCCTCACAGACTGTGTTTGCAGCAGGATTTAACATGTGATGCAGAGTGGCTGCAAATCTCAAACTCTGGAATGGGACACTTAGAGAAGTTTGTCTGGCTTTTCTGTGTGCAGTTCCTTTACGTGAAATGCATTTGGCTCTCGAATTCTGTCCTTATGGATGAGTTCAGAAAAAGTATGAACAGTGTCTTTTTATTTAGTGCACATCAAAATTCTTAAATGTGAACTTGAGCTTTGAATTTGCCTTTGTGTGGGTTTTTTTTCATGTTTCTGAACCCCATAGGAAGATTAATAACTGGAGGGACTCCTGCCAGCTCTCCCAGAGAATGACATAGCTCTGGTGCTTGCTTGACTGCCCCTTCTCCCCAGTCACCTGTGTTTGCTAATCCCAATAGTTGTGCTGTTCCTAATGGCTTTGTTTGGTGTTCCAGACTGATGCTGCATCAAATTATGAACTTGTTTGTTTGTTTTCTGCAGGAGTTCTCTTGTAAATTAGCTACAGTTAATGGGAAGTTAAACCATTCTCAAACTTGACTGTCAAATTCACCCAAGAGGGGAAAAAAAAAAAAGACCTTTAGAGCCAATTGACTGTTACATAAACATACCCCAGGGATAACCCAGAGTGACACATGAGGAGTGGTGGCCATAGGGGAAAGAAGTTATTAAAAGTATTTCATAACTGGCAAACTATAAATCAGAGCCTTTTTTCACCCTTTCAAAAGTGATTGTCTCCCTTCATTGCTCTGGGTCATGCTGTCTGATTTGTTACTGGCATTTAGAAATAAATATATCAACTCTCGGGTCCATAATCTCACTGTGGTGCTCCCAGTAGGATACTGAAGTTGGAAGTAAGGAGAAAAGGTGAAGTTATACACAACTCTCCAGCAATTTGTGTCTTAAATTTTCTCTCTTGAGTTACTGTGAACTGGATCAGGTACAGAACCAGCTGGAAATGAGTGAGCTACAGACGTGTCTGAACCATTGTCCAAAGCTGTAGCTGATGATCTTCATTCTGAAATGTACACAGAATTTTCCTGTCCTTTAATACCTCATTTTAGCTTGCATTTTTTTTGTCAGAGAGCCCAAAACATGATGAACAGTGTTCAGTCAGTGCTTCTAGGCCTATCCAGAACAGAGAAGCAGTAGAAACATAACCCCAAATATTCTCTAATCAAGAAACCTGGATATGCCATCAGTTCAAGATATAAAATATACATTGGCTGTCATGGCTGATAGCGTTATTTAACATCTAAATCTCATTTTCTAAATGGCAGAATTTTACAGTTTGCATAATCGTGTAAACTCCTTAGCCTTGAAGCAAACTGCAAATCCAGATCTATTTGAAGGTTTGTCCATTGCTGAATTAAAATCCTACCTCATATTCAGAAAAAAACCCCAAGGGTTTTTATTATGAACTAAATATTTTTTAGCATGTGTGCCAGCTTTACTCAAATATCTTTCTCAGCTACTGTCAGCAACCTCAGACTGTGAAAACTGTCCTTTTACTTTCCAGTTATGAGTAAGCTGAACCATATAGGTTTTCTGCAGCACTGCTTCTGCAACACTGTTCCAGCTTCCTTGTGCAAGTTTACAACTGTTTAAGATACTTGCTGTATAAAGTGAACATCTAACATGTCTGTAAGGCTCAATGTTTGAAAACAGTGTCATGAGTCTTGGTTTTAAACTTCTCGAGGAGAGTTTGGTAGGAACCTCTTCCCTATCTTGAGTTAAAAAAAAAAAAAAAAATTACTGAATAGGATCACAAAATGTAGGATAGGTTACATCTTCAGATTTGTCAGCTTATGCATCACTGAGAAGATTCTCTTTAAGTTAATGAATCATAGACTCCATAAACTTAATGTGTTTTCTACTCTAGTCTCTTCTACTGCTCAGTTGGAAAAGGTTCAGCATCAGAGATGTTTAATTCAAGCCCAGATCAGTGGTGTGGGCTTTATAGTGATACTTCTATTAAAGTAGCAGCTTACAAAGAATGGCATAACAACATGAACAACCTCAAGACCATTAACTAAGCAGTCCAGCAACTTAGTTTGGGGGGAAAATAACCCATGTAATTGATCAAACTGGAGAAAACCCCATATTAATCAACATTATGAAGTTTACAATTGTGATAAGACTTCAAAATGTTATAAAAATGCACTGTAGACCAAATCAAGAAAGAAAACTGAAGTTAAATAATTCTACCTAATATATTTTGTATTTTTATTTTAGTGGGAAACAAACATCTGTGTTTCAGACTGCTGGAATCAGGTAAGTGATTGTAATTCTTTCCCTCTCTCTCTCCCATTCCCTTTTCTTTTCTTTCGCAGAGGCACAAAATCTTAGAGTTGAGGGAGATATCTGATGGTCATCTTCTCCTGTCCCTCTTCTTATGCAGCCTGGGACAGGGTTAGCCTTCTTTACTGCAAGGTAAAGTTGTTGGTTTGTGTAAATGATGGCTTCTCCCTTTTTCTATTTTTTTTCCCTCACTCCAGACAGTGAAACAAATAAACAAACAAGCAAAAACCCCAAATGCCAGCTTTTACAGAGATGTCAATTACTTCTCTAAAAAGGCATTGACCTGATAATTATGATCTGAGTAGATTGTTTTAGCTATGAGGATACTCATAAACTTCAAATACTGTATTAGCTCTTTTCTGACAGGCAAGTCATTCAGCTTCATTCAGCTGTGTCACTTCCTAGCTCATAATATCCTTTGAATAAAACGTGTGCTCTAGGCTGTGACTGGTGACAAGGATAAATCAAGGGGTCTTAAATCAAGTACCTGATGGATCTCATGAGTCTTTCTCTAGATCACCAGATTCAGCCTCAGAGAGCAGAGATAACTTCATGAATACAAGTTACAAGTATTAGTTGACTATTTCATGGCTTCTGAAAAATAATTGAGTTTATTTCTGGCCAGTTGTAAGTGTTTATATCTCATAAATATTTATACTGGAGAAAGTTGCACTTGTGTTCTCTTCACCCTAGATGACTGGAGAACAATTAAACCTAGCTCCAATTAATTTTAAAAAGAAAGAAAGAAAGAAAATCAGCTAGAAATCTTACAGCGTTACAATTTTTATTAAGGCCTTTATCCAAATTCTTGTCAAGGGACCTTTTTGCTCTTGTTTCCATGATTAGTTGAAAGATAAATGATTTAACTTTTGTGTACATCTAAGGTGACATGTTATAATTTATAGAAATGCCAGTGCAGTGAAATAACCCAAACACAAATTAATGTCCTGACAATTCCTATGTAATTACTTCAGAGCTGTCACTTTTCTTATGTGTGCTCAGTGCATTAGTGCATAACAAATGTGAAATAGCCCAGTAATCAATATTCCTTGTCAAGAACTGCTGTATTGTCAGGGACTTATTAGCATGTTATTCCTTCTGATTTTTCTTTTCTATATATTTAATTAATTTAAGTGCATTTAATTTCCATTCTTAACATATAACACTGCATTTTCAGTTGGATCCTTAGCAAGTTCTGGGCAGAGTGACTCCTTTCTTTTGCAAACTGTTTTTAAAAAAAGCTTGGTAACAAACCATGTAATTTACAGCACACAATGGGACACGGAATTCTTGCTGAGATTCTTCTTGTTAACCCAACGTGGACACAGGTTGTGCTGGATTGCCCAATTTCTTGTGTGCTCAGTGTATCTCAGAGGGAAAGAACAATAACTGCATTTACTGAAGGGCTGCATGGATTTACTGAAAGGACAATTTTGTGATGAACACTCTCATCAAAGATAGGAGTGTCTTACCAGCCTGTCTAAGTTTTTCTCTGTGATAGTTGGCTGTTTCTTACAGTGCATTTTTTCTGTCTGTGAATCTGGAGAATGTGATCTTGTTTCATCAAACTTTCAAATCCATCCCATTCTGGAATAGATGTAGATTAGAGATCTACCACAGGACTGTAATCCATCCAATCCCCTCAAAATTGTCTCTCTTATAGCTGCTACTCAATCTTTATTTATATCAGGGCACATCTACAGTGTTTGAGAACTTAGAATTCAATGTTATTGATAGATACAGAAACATATCACAGCCATCCTTTGGCTTCACATCCTAATTTTTGAAATGAGTTGTTTTTTTCCTGGTGCTTGCAGATGGGTTAGCACTGTTACCCATCAAGTATTTATGTTATTGACACAGAGGAGTTAAGACAGATGTTTAATAACAAATAAAGCATGTGAATTATTGAGTGGAATGGCTAAAATTCAGTAAATATGAGCTCTGCTTTACTGTACAAAGTGAACAAAGCACTGCACCCGAGGCTTTCAACAGTCCATAATCTCAAACGTGTTTTGCCTGGAAACAAAACACAAAAACCACCAAAAAAGCAACAATTCAGCCAGAAAATTCTGGCTGTCTGTTCCCTTTGGAACTCACCCTTTTGGCCTCTGCACCTAGGTCCCATTTCTCTGGGTTTGTTTTCTTTCTTGTTACCCATGTGGCACAATACAGTGAGCAGAGGCATATCTGGCAGAAAGGTCTAGGGAACCCATTCCTCATCAAAACAAAATGGGCTAGAAGGAGGATGGCAAACAGTTCCAAAATCTTGAGGACCTGAGGCAGGAAAAGAGGAAAGGACCCAGCTAGATCCAGGAGGAACACCACAGGCTCTTGAAGTGCCACCAGGGAGACAAAAAGCTGACACTGATCTCTGGAGAAACCATCTCCACAGATGAGCTCTGGCACTAGCACAGGCAATCTTCACACAGAAGAGAATTCAGCAGCCATGGAAAATACTGAGATAAGTTGTAAATTTCTCAATCTTTGAATTATACTTGGAGCTTCTTTCTTATGATTTTACATTCTGTGTCTCTTGAAAAGCTTGAGCATCATGTTTTTAGCCTTGTAACTGATTTTTTTAACTTCCTGAAATTTTCTAAGCAGAAAGCCAATAACTAGTTTTTTAATGCAACTAATTGACAATTTCTATTTTTGTTGCATTCTTATAGAGGACTGCTCTTTGTATATGTGAAATCTTATTTCACTTTAACTTATTCAGTTAAAAAGTTTCAAGCTCAGTTAAACAGGAAAAAAATCTATTTTACCTGAAAAATGCTGTCTGCCTCTATAGGCAAGTTGTTTTGTTTCTCAGACACAAGAGGTGGTGAAAAAAATAGTAACAAAGTGGGAAAGAAGCATATGATGACAGCTGAAGCAAGGTGTTTAATCTGCAAAGGGAAAATCTACCCACTTCCAAGTGCTTCTGTTGTGATTTGCACAAAACCTTCCCAGAAGAGAGGGAAGAGATGAAATATGGTTTTGTTATATGGGAAACTGATGATCACTGCACACATGTCAAGATACATTTTGAGACTCCATTTTAACCACATTTCTGGGTTTTGCTTTACCACTCATTTTAATGCTTTACTTCAAATGAAAATGTATAAAAGGGCCAGCACTAAGGGTACAGGGTAATTTATTTATGTGCCATATATACCTAAATGGAAACAATCCAGCTGTGAGTGGCTTTTGTCAAAGAACAAGGTGAATGCATGGTTTGATCCAGAATGGAAAGCTGTGTTTGTAAAGGGGGTATATTTGTGCCCTGGGATGCATGGGATCCTAGGGGAATACCCAGGTGTGTGAAAACATGGTAGTGGGACCTGAGGTGAATTCACAGCCACAACTGGTGCTAGGAGATGGAGGATTCTTCTAGGAGGGTGGGGAAGTGGTAAAAAGGATCACACCAGCTGTTTGACCTCTTGAGAAACTTCATCAGCATGATGAGCTTGTGCTGATAAGGTAGGGAAACAATCTTTTCCAGACTGCAAATACATCACTGGTGTATTTCCAAAGAACTATGCAAAGTAAAGCCTAGGGGGAAAAAAGAACCAGGAAAGAAGTGGATTTATGCTAACCCTGAGTCCTTCAGTAAAGGGAGGAACTTCCTCAGAATATCTCTGCAAAGCTTAGTCAAACTTCTGTTAAGATGCTGTCCTTCAGGCTGGGTGGGCTGAAGCTGCAGCTCAGGGGCTCACAGTGTCACCATTGTCACCCAGGAGCTGCTCCAGGCTGCCAGGGCTGACCTGTCCTGTCTGCAGGAGCTGCAGACACAAGCAGTCCTGTCACAGGGGTGGTGGGAGAGGCTGTAAGACACAAAATTACACTGGGTGGCTCAAGACAAAGCCAGCACATTTAAAGGCTCTTTAAATCCTAGGGCTTTCAAAGGGTTGAGATCTTCCCAAGTGGTTTGTGGTCAGCAGAAAGCTCTGGGTCAGACCCTGCCACAGGAGGAGCTGGGGCCAGCACCCTTCCCTGCCTGGTGTGGGGAGACATCTCTCATCCCATGAAAACTTCACTAACACAAACCTCTGTCTGGCACCTGAAAATGTTCTTTCTCTACTTTTCCATAACTTATGTTGGCATTCAAGCCTTAAGCCATGCAAATTATAGAGTACTTAATTATAGTGAGACCATTTTGCAGTGCTGCTGTGCCATCATACAATAAAACCTGTTAGCTTGCTACCTTGGTAAAGCTTGAAGACAGTTTCTTATTCTCCTTTGCGCTGATTATGTAAATGTTTGTTGTCATTATGTTAGAAAGGGATTTTTCCAATCCTCTTCTTAATAGTTTTGTTAATCCCCACCAACATTACTGGCAAACAAAACATGTATTTCATATATTCAGGGACTTAATGACAGAGTCTGGAGGGATTTCAGGTGTCTCTATTTTCGGGGTAGATAGCTTGAATTCACTTTAAATATAGTTTGCAGTTTTTCATAAGGGGCTGAAAATCTTCCTTCTTTTAAGTTTCTCATGCTAAGCATTCAGAATTATGTTCCAAAACATTACCCTTTCGTGTGTGGAGCATGAAATCACCCTTCTTTCCTATGAGTTCCAGGTCAAATAACCAGTGGCTCTGCACAACCAAGGGCAGTATGTAGTTGACATATCAGATTTTTTGCAACAGGTGAAAGTGAGCATAAATCCTGCAGCCCCTGAAAGAGGAAGGCGAATCCCATGGCAGAAGTGAGTCTCAGTCTGAATGAGTCTCACCTCCTGCTGCCATTTCAGCCTCAGTGCTGTGGGAAGGACCACAAACACTGCTCTCAGCCAAGCTGCCAGCCATGGCAGCAGTGAAACCCATTGCTGTAATGGGCAGGAATTGTCCATGCTGGATTGGTTATTTGTACCTGCAGCCTCCATCCCCATCTCCCCATGGGCTGCTGCAGGCAGTGAATCAGTGTGATTTCTGACTGGTTAAAGCCATTTGGATCTCAGCCCTGTGTCCTGTAACTTGCTCAGGGTGTCCATAACTAGCTGGCAGTGCCTGGCCTGTCAGACCTGGTTATTTAAAAGGGATTTACAGGCAGAATTCCTCCCCTGGCTGCAGAGGCCCTGGTGAGGGGTAAGTGGCTGTGCTCATGGGCTGCAGTAACAGAGCTCAGGGTGTCACCACTCAGGGCACAACACTGCTGAGCAGCAGGAGCCACAGGATTTTAATGACATTGTCTTGTGGGAGTGACTGATGGCTCTAGACAGGAGGATGCTGCAAAGCTGTAATCAGTGCTGCTCTGAATGCCATGGGCCTGTCTCACTCTGTCAAGGCTTTCAGCAGGAACTGAGTAAATCTATGCTAAGCTGTAAGATTTTGCAGTTGTGTGGTACCTTGCCCTCACAAGAGGTCTGAGATGATCATAACCCCACATCCTCCAAGGTGTCCCTGCATGCCCCCTGTGGAATGAACTGCATGAGCCACAGAGTGCCAGAGAAAGGGGAGCTGAGCAGCTTGCCTTTGATCTGTGCTTCTCTGGAACATGCCATGGGCTCTGCAGATGGGTTGATTTTCCGTGCAGCAATCTCAGCCCCTCTGCTGGTAACATCCACATTGTGCCACTGCAGATTTCTTTAGGAGATGATTTTACTTCCCTACCCATCAGCTGGCTCAGCAAGTCAGGATGTCTCTACAGGTAAAGGGAGTTTGTCTGCCAGATTAGGATTAAGCTGCAGGGGACTGCAGTGGGATGGGACCTAGAAACAGCAGAGTTTACTCAGACATGAGGAATATTCTGCTTTCCTAAGTCCAAAGAGCAGCTGCAAAGGAAGACAGGCAGAGATGAAAATAGTAAAGCAAAGACATAATTGAACACATGGAACAAGCAATGAGGCTAGAACTGGGGTAGCACTAGTAAGTGTTTAGGAATGGCTCTTGAATATTGCTGAGGGACAAGGAGTCAATACAGTGTGCTGTTAAATTTTCTGTATTATAAAATATAAATGGCAGGTGGCAGCCAGGCACAAGTGAGGGCACAAGTTTTCTGGATAGGAGAAGCTTTGGCTGCAGCAAAGCCAACAGTGCAGGAGTTTTTATGAGCAGGAACCACACACTCTTGTATCTCACTGTATCTTTTCCCCACTCTCTTGGAGATGCTTTTTGCTGTGGTAGTAGAAGAGTCCTTGGGCTGACAAGTGTCATGTGTGCTACCTGACAGGGCCCTCTGGGAAACCAAAGCCAGTGCTGAGCTCTATCCGTGCTCCACAAAAAATCCCAATATTCAGGAGCTTCAAATATAAAGCAACTAAATGAACATTTTAAACTAAAATGTGAGAATATCCTCTATTCCCAAGTTATATAATTGCTACAGAATCGTGTTTTATTAATAGTATCAGAAGGAAACAGCTGGAAATTGCAATTCCCCCTTGCTGTTCTTCCTTTCTTTCCTCTGTGTCCCACAGTCAATGGAAAACATTCAGACAGGCAAGGAAAGAGGAGCACTTGAAAGGGCTTTCATCCATATGAGCAATCTCAATGAACTGAGCACTGAACCCAGAAATACACAGAGCTTTTTCTTGATGATGATCAATCAGAGGAACAGCAAATTGTGCACAAGTTTCAGTCTTTTTCTCTGATGGAAAGGATTTTGACATGAGGAGTCCCAAGGCATCCAAAAAATCTCACTGTTAAAGGGGTAAGCAACAACTGCATTTAATTCTGCTACAAATATTCTGCATGGCTTTGAAAAGTCTGGGAAGAGGCCTGAGACTCAGCAACAGAATTACTGGGTGTTTTTCAGGTCTTTCCCCAACTGATATCTCCTCTTCTGTGAGAGGTGGTTCCTGTGCTGGCTTGTCTTGACACCTTTTTTATACAGACAAATTTCTCAATGTCAATGAGATCAGTGAAACTTTCTGTGGTACCTGGATGAGTGCCAAGGACACTTTGAGAAGCCCTGTTGGGGTATTTCTCAGACCTGACCTAACTTAAGAGAAGAATCATCACAGACTTGACTTGTTCACAACACCAGAAGTCTGTCTGGAGGATATTTCACAAGCTAGTTAATAATGTAAGTTCATGAAAGATATATCAGGGCTATGGGGAAATTAGCCTGTAGTCTTACAGCACATCTGGCAAAACCACTGAGTGAGCTTTGGAGAGAGCTAAAAGAATGGGCTAAAATAAAAAATATATAATAACAAGTTTTGTACATGGCATAAGGAAAACTGAAACTTTGTTTAGCAAAACAAAAAAGGACCACATTGGACACATGTAATGAAAAGAATTAACATCCCAAAGAGAAAAAGAAGTTAGTTTTAATCAGGTAAAATTCTTCAGACTTAGTTCACCCATTCAGACTAATTTTTTTTGTCTTTTTGTCACAGTGCTTGGTTTTATTATGATGTTTACTCTCCCACAGAACTTTAACATCTCTCTGGAATCAGCTGTAGTGTGAAAATCTTCCAATACATGAAATACCATCCAAAGAAGCATCATTAAACTTTGGCTGCATTTACAGGCCATCAGACAGCCTCAAAAATAAACTAAGATCTAAAATTTTAATCCATAGTACATTACAAGGATGATATATTCCATGGCATACACCACAGAGACACATTTAATACCTGCTTGTTTTTCTATGCTTTTTTTTGGTACCAGACCATGGGAATATGCAGCAAATACCATGGTTACAGTTGTCATAATGCCAAAATGAAATGCATCACTTGAAATTTGCCAATTTCCAGGCTCCTTGGGTAACCTGTGGTGGTTTGATTTCTTTCACCAGAGCAGATTGACAGCCTCAGCTCTAGGAATTGGATTGGAGGGGAGAAGGAGATGTTTTATTTTGAGACTCAATGTGGCTGTTTTGTTTGGAAATGTGTCAGTCCCACACTTTGAGGGTGTCTGAGTTTTGACAAGTTCTCTGCTGGTGGGAGTGCATCAGACACTGACAATGCCCTTAAGCTCCTTGCTCTGTTTCCTCAGCATGTTTTGATCAGGATGTGCCACTACAACCCTCAGTTTGTTACCCTGTGCTAATAAGCAAGCTGTGGCTTGTGGGACATGGGGAAAAGTGGAGTTGATCCCTGCAGGACCTGCTCAATTTGTCTTATGATTGTCAGGGAAATTATTTTAGGGTACAGTTTCTCCCCATCCCCAATGCCATGTCCCTATGAATACCATTTAAGCACTTTGATCTTTCTGCTTTAATGTCCTTTAAAATTAAGGGACTGAACATGTCCAAGTTGCTGTCTCCCTAAAATTTTGCCCTCTCATCTCATGGAATTCATTAGCAAAAGGGGCACACTTGGAGCTCTGCTGTGCAGGAGCAGGAATTCTGGTGAGGAAAGGCACAAAGCAGAACATAACTTTGGTTATGACCCTTCCTCCATCTTCCTCCTCAACACCTACAGGCTTCAAATTCTGCTTCTTTCCCTTTCACCCCACAGTTGGATTTCAGGGGAGATTTCAAGGCAAAATATACAGAATTTCTAGTCCCTTACACTGGAATATCTCAGACTGATAATAACAGCAACCTCAAAATATTAATTATTAGAATCACTCAATGTCAGAGGGAAATTAAATCCCAGAACAGTATTTGTAATAAAAATAAAGGTTTCAGGACTACAGAGAATAACAAACATAACCACTAAGCTCTATTGGAAGCTTTGTAGACATGTGATTTTGTTTTATTTTAGTATGGTAGGAAATAATGACTGTGTTTGAAATGTGTAGATTTTACTTCAGTCAGAACTTCTGATCATTATACTGATAATTAAAGAAATTATTTTAAATGAGAAGGAAGAAATTCTAAGGTTATTGATCACTCTGAATCATTTATTTTCTGCATTCATGTTTACTTAGCTCTTGAAAGATTTGCTCCAGGTATGCAGCAGGGCTAGTTAATACAATTGTTGGCTGTGCTATAAATGAGAAAATAATTTCTTTCCTTAAGGAAGATGAAGCAAAGAATAAAATATGCACATCCAAAAGATAATGAGCATTTATACAGCAGCTAATGAAACTTGAGTGAGGAGTGATGAATCACAGAATCTCTGGGTCATGGAGGAGAGCTCTGTAAATCATTGGTTTTTCAGTTTACTGTCAAATCTGAAAAATGAGGAGAAAAGAAGATTTGTTTCGTGTTAACCTCAAATGTGCTGTTTATCTGTAGTCAAAAGAAAAAAAATAAAATAAAAAAGAGGAAAATGATGGTTTTACACTTAGAAATATGAACACAAAAGCCTTTCTTCATCCTGAACCTAGAAGTTTTATTTTGAATTTGAATATTAGTGCTGTGTATCTTTTTTTTTT
>VWYP01015295.1:0-13812 GCA_013400435.1 Pycnonotus jocosus
AAGGTGCATTTGCTGTGATTTAAGTGAAGTGCCTTGTTGCATGAGTCTTTTTGCACTCTGAGATCCCTCAACGAACCATCACAACCTCCCCTTGCCATAGCGGTTTGTGACACAGTCCCACCCCCTGCCATGGGCAGGGACACCTTCCACCAGCCCAGGTGCTCAGAGGCCCTTCCACAGCTTGCAGCAGCCAAAGGCTGAAACTGCAGCCTCTGACATCTCCAGAGGACAGAGTTAAATACAGATTTCAGCTGCAGCACAGGACAGGGTTTGTTCTTCCAGCAGTTTGTTCCTGCCTCTCCACCCACATTTGGCAGTTTTTTTTCCCTTGTCAACAAAGACCTTTCTCCCAACTGAGAAGGATGTACCGAGGATGTAGTCACCCACAGCCTACAGCCCTGGGCTGCAGGACAGGGAAATAACCAGATTTCTCTACCCTGGGGCTCCTCCTGGTGTCCTCTCACGGGAAATTCAGCATTAGCAGCTCCCCAGCTGTAAGAGCAGGGAAAACACAAAATCATGGAATTATGGAATGGGCAGGGACATCTTCCGCTATTCCAGGTTGCTCCAAGCCCCATCCAACCTGGCCTTGGACAATTCCAGGGATTCAAGGGCCTCCCCACCCTCACAGGAAAAAATTTCTTCCCAATATTCCATCTAACCTTGCCCTCTGGCAGGGGGAAGCCATTCCCTGTGTCTTGTCCCTCCATCCCTTGTCCCAAGTCCATCTCCAGCTCTCTTGGAGTCCCTTTAGGCACTGTAAGGGGCTCTTAAGTCTCTCTGGAGCCTTCTCCAGGCTGAACACTCCCAGCTCCCCCATCCAATCTCCAGAGAAGAGGATCTGTGTTTAACTTTCACCAGTCTTTGTAGTTTTGAGCCAGACCCTGCCTGAACATCCAAGGTTGCTCTGTGCCAGCACAATACACACCCACCCAGAGACCTTTAGGAGGCTGCAAACCTGCAAAATTCCCTCCAATCCTGCTGTCATGGATGAGAGGAGCTCCAAAATCTGGCTTTTAGAGCTCACCAGGCAGCTGAAGCCCTTCCACAGCAGCACAAATCCCACCTGTGTAACTGCAGCTGTATCCCCACAAGTGGGAATTCTACATCCCCCTGAACAGCCAGGCATGGGGTGAACAGTACAGACACTTTTACAACCCAAATAAAGATTTATGGCACCCAGAGAGAAGGGAGCAGGAGCTGTGCAAGTGTCTGGAGATGGGCAGTGACAATAGCAAACCTGTTCAGGGGTTTCTCCAAAGCTCAAACTCAGCAGGACAAAAGAACAAGAAATTAAAGGAAAACCCCAACCTTCTGCAGCTCTGGACCACAAGCAGCAGATCTGGTCTGATTGTGTGCTCAGCTTTTCTTGAAAGTTTGCCATCCCCAGGACATGATCCCAGGCTAAAGGCAGGAGCAGGAGGAGATGGAATCCATCTGTGCCAGGGACACATTCCCTGGGAAGCTCTAAGACCTTCCAAGGTCCTTCCTTGGGGGCAAAACGGCCATCAGGGGTGTGAAATCTGGAAATTCAAGCTGACCCATGAGGAGTGGAACAGGTCAGACTACCCCTGGCCCTCCACTGCCAAGAATCATCCCCCACAAAGGGGGAAAGGGCAGAACCAACAGGACAGGCTTTAGGCACCTTTCCCTGTGGGACAAGCAGATCTAGGCTATATAACAGGGGCAAAATGGGGGGAAAAAAAGGGAGAAATAAAAGCTTCACTAGCAGTGGAGCTCTCATATTGCTTCCCATCACCACTACTGAATGTTGGATTCCTAAATCCAGATTTTTTTATTTAAAAGCTGGAACTCCTAACATCAAAGCTAAAAACAATATATTAAAAACACTGACTATTTGCTCCCAGGTTTTTCCTTTTGTCTCCTTGCAGAAACCTTGTCCCAGATACTCCACTTTGAAGACAGCCAAGATCTTCCAGAGCTCCTGGCTCTTTTTCAGTGTCAGCAATGCCTAGCAAGGAAGTGCAGACTTGAGCTCCCCCAAAATCCAGCTCAGCCACATGAAGCATTCAAACACGAAGAGTCTCCAGGCTGAGAGTCCATGAAAAACTTGGGCTCCTGCACCCAGAGGCTCAGATTAAGAAGATAATGTCATCAGACACCATGACCTGGTTGTCATCCTGCATGTGAGCCAGGGCCATCTTCACCTCGGCAGTCGAGAAGGGCTCGGGGTTGTCGCGGTTGATGGATTCCATCACGCTCTTCAGGCCCACAGACTGGGCATGGGAAGCTTTGAACACCTCCAGGAGAGCAGCTTTGAATGCCTTCAACCTGGTCAGGGGAGAGGGAATCACCCACAAATCCTTCCTTTCCCTTGTTCCCAGCACAGAATGCCTCAGCCCTTCCCCATTCCAGCAGCAGCCCTCAATAGGAAAGCCAAAAACCGGAGCTGGGAGCATCACAGATGCACCTCCAGCATGGGACAACAGCCTGGAGCCACTGGGGAAGGTGGACACACAGGGACAGCCCCCACTCACCTTGGCTCAGCCAACTCCAGCTTCTTCCCTTCCCCAGCTCCTGAGCCTTCGGGTGTTTTCGGAGGGTGTGCCTGAACTGGAGCAGAAGGAAGAGTTACCTTCAGGCTGTGCCTGGTGACCAAGTACTCAGAGAGCAAAACTCTGGGCTCAGGACAGGGGGTGATGCCAAACTGCCTCCCAATACTGTTATTTATGCTGTAGTTTGGAGGTGGATGGAAAAAAATTAATGATCAATAGAATCACAAAATGGTTTGGGTGGAAAAGGACCTTGAAGATCATCCAGTTCCAACCCCTGGCATGGCCAGGGACATCTTCCACTATCCCAGGTTGCTACAAGGCCCATCTAACTTGGGCTTGGACACTTTCCAGGGATCCAGGGACAGCCACAGCTTCTTTGGGAACCTGTGCCAGGGCCTCACCACCCTCACAGACAAGAATTCCTTCCTAATATCCCATCTAATCTTGTCCCATATGGATTTGTGGCTCTGAATGATACTGTACCACACCAGAGACCACAGGTAACAGCAGCATTGCTGCTTCCCTAGGCTGTGCAGACCCAGCAGCATCCTCAAGGAGCCAGGTGTCATCAAACCCAGGGACTCACCCTGTGGCATCTCCTCCTCAGCATCACTGAAGTCGTAGGGGTCATAGGAGCCCTCCTCGCCTTCCGTGCGCGCCTTCTTCCTTCTGGAGGGGAAGGAGAGGTCACCCAAGGGTTTGGGTTGGGAGAGACCTTAAGGATCATCCTGTTCCACCCCTGCCATAGGCAAGGACACCTTCCACTATCCCAGGTTTCTCCAAGTGCCATCCAACCTGGCCTTGGACACTTCCAGGGAGCCAGGGGCAGCCACAGCTTCTCTGGGTAACCTGTGCTACCCAGCCAGCTCCTCATCCATGAAATTATGATGTCCCTCCACTACAAATGGGGTGGGACAAACCACCTGGCTAAGCAAAACGTGTTGTATCTCCCCAAGGCCTGTGGCAAGCTCAGAAGAGGCTGATGCCCTTGACACCGTGTCCCTTCCACTCCCTTGCTGTGCTCCTACCTCCTTGTCCTGCGCTCCTCCTTGTCCTGTGACTCCTGATCTTCCTCTTTCTCAGTCTCTGAGTCATCCTCCACCGGCTTCCTGCGCTTTTTCTCCTTCTCCAGCACCTGTGTGGCAAAGGCAGGATGGACTCTGACCTCATTTTCACTCAGGTTGCTTTTAGGGACCAACCCTAAGCACCCAAAATTCCAAAGGGGTGGCCTGATCCCACACTGTGTCCAGTAAAGTTCACACCAGCAGCCCAGGGTGCTCAGCTTGCACCAAGTCCAGCCTTTCCAATGACAATCTCAGGACCCCCTGGGAACAGAGGGACACTTTTCACCCACCTTTTTGAAGTAGGCAAACTGCACCAGCTCCAGAGCTGCCTCAGCATCCTGCATATCCACAGTTTTGTTCATCCTGGCCTTGGCGTGGGCCGTGGAGAGGCGGATCAGGGTCTCCAGGGTCCGGGCTGTGATGGGGGAGGTCTGGGGGGACAGAGAGAGGTGTCTGTGTGACCCTCACAGTCCAAGGTGTAAAACACCCTCAAGAAGAGAGGCCTGTGCCTCAGTTTCCCTCCTGCTGGCCCAAGAGGGAGCAGCTCCCAGGGCTCACCCTGGCCACGTCCGAGTTCATCTGGCTCTGGCTGCGCAGGCGGGAATACTCCTCGGCGATGTAGCTCGCCGACTCCTCCGTCAGCACGGGCTTGATCATCTTTGCTACGTGGATGTACTTCCTCATGAACTCCATGCTGACAATCTTCTCCCTGCAGGAATGCACGTACACCCACATTATGCACAGTGGGGATGGGCTTCCCATCCATTTATACCCCTTCAGGGAGATCCAGCTGTATGGGGAATTCAGCTCCAGATGTTCCCCACCTGCCTGGCACAAGAGATCAAGCAAGGCTCCCTTAGCATCCTACCCAAGGATCAGCTGGAGCATCGCTGGCACTATCTGGATCCTCAAGCCAAACCCACAAACCTGTTGCAGTGCATCCTCACACCCAAGCAAACGTTTCCAAATGAGGAAAAGCGTTTCAGTTTCACCTCAAGACTTTTAAGGAAGAAGAACTAGAATCTTCCATGCCCTTCCTACAGTGGTTGGCCCACTGCTAAGGCAAAGGCACCTGTCGGTCTCTGTAGCTGTTCTTCAGAAACGTAGCTAGTTTCTACTGGGCAGCCAGCCAAAAGCCCTCTTAAAACATTAAGTACTTAAGAAGGAGCACAGAGGTGCTCAGGGCTTTTTGGGGTGTAGTAAGGACTTCCCTGCACCTGCACACAGCTTCTGTTTTGTTTTTGTATCATTTGTTATTTTCTCATTTATTAAAACCTTTTGATTTTCAAAGCACACCTGATCAGCCGTCTTGCAATTATTCAAAGCCATTCTGAGAAGTGCTGGACACACTCAGAGTGTATTGAACCCTCGTGGAGCTAAAACCATCTGGCTCAGAGAGAAATTCAATATGAAGCCAGTGCTGGACACCCCCAGGGAGCTCCAGGGGATGCAGGACTCACTTGCGGCGGTTGGGCCCGTGCAGGAGGTCATCGTGTTTCTCATAGACCTGCAGCTCCTGCTCCTCCTCCTGCACAAAGTCAGGGTCATCCGTAGCCAGCATGTCCACAGCACTGCCCAGGGGCATGGCTGGAAAAGGGAATGTACAGAGAACAGGATTTTACCCTCTGGAGCAACTTCTAACAGTCCCCAAGAGCTGCCACCAAGGGGTGACACCTGACTGAGGAGGGATGGACTCACCATCGCCATCCTGCTCGTTGGGGTTGCGGTAGCGGTGCATCCGCAGGACGTGGTCTGAGATCTCCCTGTCCTGCTCGGGGTCCATTTGGTCCAGCACGATGAAGAGCAGGTCGAAACGGGAGAGCAGGGAGTCCTGAAGGCCGATGTTCTCCATGGGCGTCTTGTACTGGTCATACTGGGGAAGGACAGAGGGAGGGGTTAGAGACCCTCAGGGGACAGTCCTGGCTGCCAGGGAGGCTGAGGGGACCTCCTTGAGCAAGGCCTGAAAGGATGGATAGATGGATGGATGGATGGATGGATGGACAGCAGACCAAACCCAGCCTGCTGTTGCAGTACAGCCACTTTTCCCCATCCTGCAAGGCTGTTTCCGAGGAAAACAAATATTTTTTGCAATCCCCGATGAGACACCAAGACCAAGGCTCACCACCAGCATGAAGGTCCACTGGGCTGCCCCAACACCCAGGCAGAACCAAAACAGAATGAGAAACTCCAGGAGTTCCTCTCTCCTCCTCCAGGAAAGCCATGACCACAACAAACACCAAACCAACAAGTTCTTTGCTGTGCCATGCACCCAAGTCACTGGTCTGGGGGATCTTTTGGATTTCACCAGCTGCCTCCTCCCAGCATCCTCCTTTCTCCAGGGAAGGGTAACACTGTTGGAATCTTGGAAGCTGAAAATTTCAGGCTTTCTGAGCTGAGGGGTGCTGACCCTCAGGCAAGCCTTGACTTGAAGCCTTGGAACTGATTCCGAGATTATGTGATAACACAGGGGTTATGGGTGTGTAATTTGAATGGTGTTGTGTAATCTCACAAGGCGAAAACTTAGATTTGGGGTTTTGGTATATAGTAATGTATATAGGCCAAGATGGAGGATTCAGGGTGCTGCGTGAGTTCTTCCTTCTTCTTCATGGATTCGGGTGGTTTTCTCTAAGTGGGTGAAAAATGTCTGCATTGCAGACCTCGGGTGATCATTATTGGGTCAAAAGTATAAATAATATAGGTATCACCTTGGTATTGGGTAATTATCACTTAAATGGCTTTGGTAAGAGTTAGAATCACTCCACTTTGTCTCATTTCTTTAACTGGCAAGTTGGAGCTCACACTTTGTGAGCCTGTAAATACTGTAAACAGACAAGATACAACAAACAACCAAGACCAAACTGGACTCTACGTTTCCCGTGTCTTTCATCCTGACCTCAGGCAAGATAAATCAGGCAGAACTGGAACATAACACCAGCACTCACCCGGCCATAGACGGGGTTGGCAGCAGCCAGGACGCTGCAGCGGGAGTTGAGGCGGGCCTGGATGCCGGCCTTGGCGATGGTGACCCGTCCCTGCTCCATCACCTCGTGGATGGCCGTGNTCACAAGGCGAAAACTTAGATTTGGGGTTTTGGTATATAGTAATGTATATAGGCCAAGATGGAGGATTCAGGGTGCTGCGTGACTTCTTCCTTCTTCTTCATGGATTCGGGTGGTTTTCTCTAAGTGGGTGAAAAATGTCTGCATTGCAGACCTCAGGTGATCATTATTGGGTCAAAAGTATAAATATTATAGGTGTCACCTTGGGTAATTATCACTTAAATAGCCTTGGTAAGAGTTAGAATCACTCCACTTTGTCTCATTTCTGTAACTGGCAAGTTGGAGCTCACGCTTTGTGAGCCTGTAAATACTGTAAATAGACAAGATATAATAAACAACCAAGACTGAACTCAACTCTGTTTCCCATGTCTTTCATCCTGACCTTGGCCGAGATAAAGCAGGCAGAACTGGAACACAACACCAGCACTCACCCGGCCATAGACGGGGTTGGCAGCAGCCAGGACGCTGCAGCGGGAGTTGAGGCGGGCCTGGATGCCGGCCTTGGCGATGGTGACCCGTCCCTGCTCCATCACCTCGTGGATGGCCGTGCGGTCGATGTCGGACATCTTGTCGAACTCGTCGATGCACACCACGCCCCGGTCAGCCAACACCATGGCTCCCGCTTCCAGGCGCCGCTCCCCTGGGATGGGACAGGAGAAAACAGGGTTAACCACCACCCACTGGCCCTACACATCTCCTGCCTTGCCATACTCAGCACCCCTGGCATGAGGGTGAACCTCAAGGAGCAGCAGCATCCTTCTGGGTTGCTCTCTGACCCAATGCTACAGCAAAGAGAATGCTTAGGGTAAGGATCAGGATTAGGAATGTCTTCCCATGAGGATGGCTGCTGCTAGCCCTCAGAGGTGGCACCAAGTGGGAGAGAAGTCAAGAAAACCACCACCTAAGAGAGGTGGAGAAAACACCCCCAAACACAGGATCCCATGATCCAAAATGATCATTACCATAAAACTTCTGGTGGAGCAAGTCCTGCAAGAAGTGTCACTGCAGAACAAACATCTTAAAATCACAAAATTGGAAAAGACCTCCCAGATCATGAGGATCAGCAGCCTTGGGGTGTCACAGAGTCCCTGCCAGGAGTCTGAACAGTCACCACCCCAATGCTCCTCACCTGTCTCCTGGTCCGTGGTGACAGCAGCAGTGAGGCCAACACCGGAGGAGCCCCTGCCGGTGGTGGGGATGGCCCGGGGTGCCGTGCTCAGCACGTACCTCAGCAGCTGGGATTTGGCCACAGAAGGGTCCCCTGGGATGGAGAATGGCACATTTAGGAATAACTCATTGCCTGGATACCAACTGCACCATCAGCCTGTGTCTGGTTTGGGGGTGCTCAGAGCAGGGGCAGGTGTAGGGGAAAGGGGATGGAAGGGTTTTGTTCAGGCTTCATAAAATAAGGTAAGCAGATGATCTTCCCACCATCATCAATATTCCCATGGGAGGAAATAGAGAAGATGGAGATAAGAGACTTAGGGTGATGGGGATGGGACAAGAGGCAATGGGGACAATTCAGACTATAGGAAACCCCAATGAGACAGCAGAAACAAAAAAAGTCTCCTTGACCATGGGCAAACACTGGGATAATGGCTCATGGTCATGGGATCCCCTAGAACCATGGAATGGTTTGGATTGGAAAGGACACTAAAGGTCTCCTCGTTCCAACCCCCTGCCATGGGCTGGGACACCTTCCACTATCCCAGGTTGCTCCAAGTCCTGTCCAGCCTAGCCTTGGACACTGCCAAGGATCCAGGGGCAGCCACAGCTTCTGTGGGCAACCTGTGCCAGGGCCTCACCACCCTCCCAGTGAAGAATTTCTTCCCAATATTCCATCTATCCCTGCCTTCTGGCCATGGGAAACCATTCCCTGTGTCCTGTCCCTCCATCCCTTGCCCCCAGTCCCTCTCCAGCTCTCCTGGAGCCCCTTTGGTTCTGGAAGGAGCTCCAAGGTGTCCCTGGAGACTTCTCCAGGCTGAACAACCCCAGATCTCCCAGCCTGGCTCCAGAGCAGGGCAGGTCCAGTCCTTGCACTCCTGTCCAAGGTTTCCTCTGCACTCACTCTAACAGGTCCACATCTTTCTTGTGCTGATGACTCCAAAACTGGACACGTCTCCATCCCTGGATATGTTGAAAACCAACTAGACAAGTCCCAAAGCACTCTGACCTACCAGTGACACCGGCTCAGCCCTGCACACATCCCTGGACCACGAACCTCCAGATGTCCTTTCTAACCTCAGTTACTCCACAAAACTAAATCCAGAATCCTTCACCTCCTCCCCAACACCACCACCCCAGGGTGCCTCTGCCCAGCCCTCCCAGACCTATCAGCAAGATGTTGATGTCTCCTCGGATGCGGCTCCCGTTCTCCAGGATCTTCTCCACCCCTCCCAGCAGCATGCAGAGAATGGCCTTCTTGATGTACTCATGCCCATGGATGCTGGGAGCCAGGGATCTGGCCAGCTGGTCAAAGATATCCTAAGACAGATGAGGGAGAGCATGGCCTGTCACACGGGCTGGAGCAAGCAAGAACAAGCAATACCTCAAAAAAGACCATATCAGCCCAAAATTCAGCTTACTCCTATCACAAAGCCACATGGAAGAAAAGTGTTTGGAAAGGAGAAGACTGTTGGCCAGAGTTTTCTTTCACAGTGGGATTTATCTCACAGGACCATCTTGTCATTGTCACACAAAAAAGCGCTGGAAGGAACGAGAGCAAGGCTTGATCCTCTTTGTGCTACAAAGGAAAGCTCTGAGCATGAGAGGCTGGGGCAGAACCCCATTATCTCAGTTTGGGGTGAGAAAAGAGGTGCTCCTCCTGCAGAGGAAATTCCCTGGAAACCTACTGATAGGATCAAGACACAGAAGAGCTGCCAGCAGAAAGGCTGCTCTGAAAGCAGTACAGAAACAGCAAGAAAAACAACACGGCCTGATCAAAGTCTAAGCAGAAAATTCAAAGAAAATGAGTGAGAAAATCCAACAACCTGCTAGGAGGGTTAGTTACTTGCAACCCAACAAGAACCTCCTTAGCCACATGCCAAGCTGAAACTTCATGCCTGGACACAAGACTTGGATACCTTGGAGCGGCTCTTGCTGAACTTCTTGATCTTGGCCACGTCTGAAGCAGAGTAGAGAGGTCGGACATCTTTGCTCATCTGCTTCACATGGCAGGCAATGAGGATGGTCCTGCAGAAGGGACACAGCTGTGGTCAGCTCTGCAAACCCCACAGACACAGCAGAAGCTTCCACAGGGCCATCACCCACTCCAGGAAGCCCTGGAAGGGGGTGGGAAGCTTTGAGGGCTGTATCACTCTCGATCTGACTGTGCTGGACCATCAGTGGAGCATCTTTTAAAAGCATCCAAACCCTTCTGGGCACAGCTGGAAGTCACAGCCGCACATTGTGAGGGGAGACCTCAGCACAGTCTACAGCTTCCTCACGAGGGGAAGCAGAGAAGCAGCACCAATCTCTCTCTGGTGATCAGTGATAGGACCTGAGGAAATGGCTGGAGTTGGGTCAGGGGAGGTTTGGGTTGGATATCAGGGAAAGGTTCCTCCCTCAGATGGTTTTGGGACACTGAACAGGGCTCCCCAGGGAATGGACACGACCCCAAGGCTGACAGAGCTCCAGGAGAGTTTGGACAATGCTCTCAGGGCTGCACAGGGTGGCATCACTGGGGAGTCCTTTCCAGGGCCAGGAACTGGACTCAATGATCCTTGTGTGAGTCCTTTCCAACTCAGAATATCTGGTGAATAGGATCAAGGTGCAAACCACTTCCAAGAGATTTAAGCCACTGTTTGACCCAACTCTCTGATGGCCACCTGCCAGATCTCACCCTCCAGAGACCCAGCCAAGCAGGGTGAGAGGGCTGAAGCCCAAGGAAGACCCACCTGAAAGTTCCTGAGGTGTAGCCCCCTTTTTTCCCTGGCAGGCAGCGGTACGTCCCCACCACCTGGATGCGGTCCCCAGGCTTCACCCTGTCCACCAGGTCATCATCCAGAACCACATCCACCGAGCGTGGCAGCTGCCCTGCAGGGGCCTTCTCAGGCATCTCCTGGATGGTGATGGTCTGGTGGTCCTTGTAGACAGAGAGGCCAAACTCTGTCTCCAGCGGGTTGTTCTCTTCGTCCTAAAGCAGGAATCCAATTTGAAAGATGAGCGCCTTTTTTCAGGAGAGCAGGGAAGAGAAGTGGGGTCAGCTGAGCAGGGAGGAACACAGGCTGCATCACTCAACCTGCAAAAGGCTGCTGGAAAGCAACTTGAGTGCTGTGCCCAGTTCTGGGCCACTCAGTTTAGGAAGGACATTGAGACTTGAGCACGTCCAGAGGAGGCAACGAGGCTGGTGAGGGGCTTGGAACACAAATCCTGTGAGCAACAACTGAGGGAGCAGGGGTTGTTTATCCTGGAGTAAAGGAGACTCAGGGATGACCTTATCACTCTCTACAACTCCCTGAAAGGTGGCTGTAGCCAGGTGGGGTTGGTCTCTTTCTCCAGGTAGCAGCTGACAGAACAAGGGGACACAGTCTCAACCTGCACCAAGCGAAATACAGGTTGGATATTAGGAAAAAGTTTTTCATGGAAAGAGTGATAAAGTACTGGAATGGTCTGGGGAGGTGGTGGAGTCACCATCCCTGGATGTGTTTAAAAAAAGACTGGATGTGGCACTGAGTGCCATGGTTTCATTGAGGTGCTAGGGCATGGGTTGGACTCGATGATCTTGAAGGTCTCTTCCAACCTAGGGATTCCGTGAATTCTGTAAAAAGGTTGTTTAGCAGGACTGGAGGCTGGAGCTCACCAGCTCCATACAGAAGCTGGCACATTCTCCATCAAGGAACCTGCTGCTGCTTCACCTCACCTTTGTAGGGTAGATGGAGCTGGATGGGAAAGCATCCAGGGAGGTCATGTCCGTGTATCGGCGCTCAATTGTTTTCTTGGTAGCTGGGCAATAATGCACACTCCGGACAACCTTTGGACGCACCAGAGAGCCTGGGGTTGGGAAAGAGAGGACTCAGGGGCTGGGATGTACCACCCTTGTCAGCAGATAGCCCCCAAAAGGGTCTCCAACACTAAAATTACTCGGGCCACAACTCTCTGTCAAACATGGATAGGATTTGCTGATTTTAAAGACCATCTCAACACTCAAGACCTTCAGCCAAGCTTCCTGTTTCCTGGCCCAGGATGCTGGGACACAGAATCATGGAATAGTTTGGGTTGGAAGGAACATTAAAGATCATCCAGTTCCACTCCCTGCCACAGGGAGCAGGGACATTTCCACTATCCCAGGTTGCTCCAAGCCTTGTCCAACCCAGCCTGGCACTTGCCCAGGGATAGAAGCTTCTCTGGGCAACCTGTGGCAGGGCCTCACCACCCTCATAGGGAACAATTCCTCCCCAGTATCCCATCTAATCCTATCCTCTGTCAGTACAAAGCCATTCCCCTTTGTCCTGTCCCTCCAGGCCCTTGTCCCAAGTCCCTCTCCACACCACAGCTCCTGGAGGGCTCCAGCTCCTCCACAGCAAACCCCTGGCCCGTCCACGCCCACAGCCCCTGGGTGTCCCCCAGTCTCACACTTTGTCACGATGCCCTCCACGCAGACGATGCAGCTGAGGAAACAGGCTGTCAGTGTCCGTGGGGACACGTGCTTGGAGCCAAAGCTGCCCTCCAGGCCAATGTAGAAGTCCTCGTACTGCTTGGCGTAGGTGGCATCAACAGAAGCAACAAAATCCTTCAGGGCGCGCTGGAAGGCGATCAGCTCCTCGAAGGCATTGCTCAGGAGCCTGCAGCACAGGGAGGTGACAAAGCAGGTGGGTCAACCCCTTCCTCCTCAACACTTTTCCCATATCTCTCCTTGCTCCATAAGTTTATCAGGAGCAGAAGGTGAAAAAAACCAAAGTCCATCACAGCTCTGTGTGAGGTACACTGGCACCAACAGCCAGGAGGAGAACAATTCCAAGCATATCTAGAAAGCCTCACATGACCCTGGCCAGATTGGCAAGGCTGGTCCAAAATATCCCTGAGCATCCTCAAAAAGGCTGAGAGTGGGGTTGTTCAGCCTGGAGAAGAGAAGACTCTGAGAAGACCTTTGAGTCCCTTCCAGTGCCTGAAGGGGCTCCGGACCAGCTGGACAGGGATTTGGGACCAGGGATGGAGGGACAGGACACCGGGAATGGCTTCATGCTGCCAGAGGGCAGGGTTAGATGGGATATTGGGAAGGAATTGTTCCCTGAGAGGGTGGGGAAGCCCTGGCTTTCACCAGAGGACAAGGTTTGGTGCTTTCTTGTGACAAATGACCTGCAGAACCAGAGCTGAACCTTTGAAACCCCTGTCAGGCCCAGTGCCCCCGGTGCCCCCCCCTCACCTGCTGGCTCTCTTCTCGTTCTTGCGCCGCAGGTCGTTGATGTTGACGATGAGCCGATACTGGTTGTCACTGATCATGTCCCGGACCTTGCTCTGGTAAATCCCTTGGTCTTCCTGCAAATGGGAGTGGGGGAAAAACACCCAAAAAGCAACTCACTTGGTATGTACACCAAGTGTGTGAAAAAACCTGTATGAAAAAACCCCCAGGAGGCCATTCCTGCAGAGCTGGATCCCCTTTATCCCACCAGCTAAGCAGGAAGGAGCAACACAGGGACCAGACGCTCCCTAACCCCTGGTACGAAAGTGGGGACACAGGGACCGGAACCTCCCTGGGGTACATGGCAGGGAGGATCAGGTGGTTCCCAATTCCCGAAGACATGGACTTGTGGGGACGGACGGGCACAGGGACTAGGTGCTCCCGAACTTCGGGAGCAGACATGGGGCTGGGGCGCACAAGGATTAGATGCTCCCCAATCTCCGAGGATACAGCAGGGAGGGGACTTGGGGACACGGAGCAGGTGTTCCCCAACCCCGGGGGGCACGGAGGGGAAGCAGCACCCACGCCTCCCAGTTCGTCTCACCTCATCGTCCAGGAAATCGAGGTAATCGCGCTGCGCCTCCCGCAGCTCCGCATCCTCCAGCCCGCCCGCCGGCGCCGCCATTCTGCTGGCCGCTCTGGGACGGATCCCTCCGCTGCTGCTGCCGCTCCTGCTGCTGCCGGGGAAGGCGGTGACAGCCGAGGGGAGCTAGGCTGGCCCCGTGATCCGCTCAGGGACCCCGCGATCCGCTCAGAGCCCCGTGATCCGCTCA
>VWYP01015295.1:24430-44373 GCA_013400435.1 Pycnonotus jocosus
CATGAGTGCGGGAGGGTGGTCGGTGTGCAGTGCTTGCAGACACCCCTGGGATGCGGGAGGATGCGGGATCTTTCCCTCTGTGCCACGCACAGTTGTGGTTCATCAAGCCGGGGTTGGTCCAGTGCTCAGGTGGGTGCTGGGAGAGAGCTTAAGGAAGGGAGGGATGAGCAGGGAGACACGGGTTTTGCCTTAAATTCCCCCGCTACCGGTATCTCAAGGGCTTCCTGAAGGAGAGAGGTGGGCAGTGGTTTTCCTCCGTGTTTGTTTGAAATGGCTGTGGGCGGATTTTCCTTGAATGACTTTGACACCCGGGGAGCTCTGGAGGCCACGGGAAGGAGATGCATAGTTCAGCCCTGAGCTGGGAGAAGAACCAGCTCCCGGTGTTTGCCTTGGAGCTGCCGCCTGCTCCTTGCGCAGACACGAGCTGGGGCGCGTCTCCAAAGGGTCACCGAAGGGTTGTTCCCTGCTGATCTTCTCCAGGACGCTTCGGGGTCATGTCCCCTCTATGTCCCCTCTATGTCCCATCTGGATTTTTTCCTGGCTGAAAACTCCACAAGCATCTCACTTTTTTTTTTTTTTTTCTCTTTTTTTTTGGGGGGGTGGTAGGAAGTACTGTGGACAGTCTTAAAGTGTTCTGGTTTTCTTCAACACAAATATATAGATATATAAGTTCAGGTAAACATTTAATAGTTGTTTGTTTGGTGTCAAACCAATTCCTCTCTGGCGTGAGTAGGGTTGGGTATGGAGCATTCCAGTACCTGTGCCTAGGTGGCTTTGACTGAGGCACAAAGTTTTTTACTGGGATGGAGAGGTGCACTTGTTGTGGGATGCTGTGGGATTGTGGCTTCAGAGCTGGGGAATGATTGACATATCGCTAGTTGGAGGATTTTTGGGTGGGATGACGCTTGGAGCAACCTGGTCTAGTGGAACGTGTCCCTGCCCATGTCAGCGGGGTTGGAATGAGATGAACTTTAACATCCTTTCCAAACTAAAACATTTTAGGATTCTAGGATGGCTTGCTGCAGATTAGGATGAGGAGAAGTGTAATGCTGCCCTGGCAGCAGTAGTTGAAAAAGAGCAAAGTTACAGAAAGGTCATGAAAAAGGATCAATCCAGCACGTCTGAAGTCTGTTTTTGCCTTCTGCCAGGGCAGGGAGGGGGCAGGCAGCCATGAATTCTGAATTCTGAATTCTAGCAGCAGACTGTGCTCCTGCCTTGAGGTGCTGTGGTGATATGTGCTGCAAACAATTCCTAGAAACCCACTCAAGGCTCATCAGGCCAAACCACACAGTTGCACATTTCCTCCCACGTAGCTGGGGAAGCTGTGGGTTAACAGCCCTGCACCCTGCAGGATTTTCTGTTTCCTGGGTATTAATTGCTTTTATTTGTTTACGCTGAAGCTGCAGCTGCAGCCTGTGGCCAAGCAGAGGGCTGTGTCCCTGTGGATGCAGGGAGGGATGGCAGGGAGGGATGGCAGCGCCAGCGACGCTGGGGACAAGGGAGGTGTCACTGCCAGGTCACGTGCGTGAGCTTCCAGCTACTTGCACATCTTGAGTCAGGCACCAGCTTAATTTTTTATCTGCCAGTTTACCAGGTAACCCTCGCTCATGGTGACCCTTTCATCACATAAACAATTAATCATTAGTAAATTCCAGAAGAATAAATACCCAGAGAGGCTGCTGGAGGCTGCAGCTGTACAGATGCCATACCTTATAAGTTCCATTCTTCTCAGAATCATGGAATGATTTGGGTTGGAAGGGGCATTAAAAGATGATCCAATTCCAACTCCCTGCCATGGACAGGGACACCTTCTACTATCCCAGGTTGCTCCAAGCCCCATCCAACGTGGCCTTGGGCACTTCCAGGTAGTAAAGGGAAGCTTGCTCCCAGCTCCTTCCCACCCTCCAAGCCCCACCAAATCCTTGGGATTGGGTAGGGTTCTAAGCAAGTGGATGCAGCACAGCCTTCATGCTTTTTGTGGAGGAAATCTGCCATCTGGCTCTTCCTTGGAGATTTGTAGCCTCCAGGAAGGGCATCACTTCTGTCACTGCAAACCTAGAACCTGGCTGGGAGAGGCCATGGGGTTAAATGGAATGAAGTCTTGGATGGGGACAAAGATTTTTAGTGCAGGGGAGAGGAGAGCTCACAGCTCCACAGGGTTGGCACAGGGCTGCAGTCTCTCTCTGGCAGTACCTCCTCTCTGCCCACAGCAGCCGCAGGGCTCTGCATGATTTATACGCATTTTTTTCGAGTGACCAAAGCTCTAAAATCCGCAGCCTTAAAAAAAAAAAAAAATGTTTTTGTGCAAGAGGCTTTTGTGGATGACAGCAAAGCTGAGCAGCCTCAGCCCAGGGGTTCTTTTGGGAATGATTTGAACCCACAAACAGCACACAGCCAGTCTGGTTTGGTCACTCTGCCCACAGGCAGATGGTTCCAGGGCTGTCCCATCAGCAGATGGATCTGAGCAGGGAGGGATTGGCTGGCTGTTTGAGGTGTCCCTGTGCTAGCAGGAGTTCCCAGTTCTAGATCTGTACTGAAAGAAGATCAATGCTGAAGAAAATTTAGGAGGTGAAAGTGAGATTGCCAGTGTGACAAATCCAGGCTCCTTTTTTGGTCAGTGCAGGGGGAACCCCCCCACCACCACCACCACATACTTTGCTGGCACAATTCCAGTTTCAGTCCATCAGTGCTCCCTGCATAGCTGAATGCAGCAGGCAGGGACTGGTGGAGTGGCAGGACCAAAACCATGCCCAGGAGTGTGCTGACACTTTAGCAGCCTGATGGTTATAGTTTGGGACTGTGTCCTGGTCTGGTTTGATTCCTGGTGTACTCATCCAGGGATTTCACAGCCACCTGAAATCCAGCCCCAAAGCATCGGGTGCTGTGTTGGTTGTGTGTGGGAAAAAAAAGTGGTGAGCTGATCAGGAAAGCACAAACAGCAAAAGATTAGTGAGATCAGGAAGAAAAGCTGCAGAATATAACCTTGCCCTTGAGCAAATTTTGATATAGGGGGAGTTGATTTGCCAGAGGAAGAAATTCTCAGCCAGGGTCTCTGAGCAGAATCAGTGGATATTAACTGGTGCAGCAGGTGGGTTCCTTTTTTTTGTTTGTTTGTTTTTCAAGAATTTATTGGCTGTGTTATCAGCAGCATCACCAAACTCTAACCCAGCTAGGCATGAGGAAACTGCAGCTGTGCTATCACAGCAAACCAGAACTGTGCCATTCCCTAACATGGTTTGGGAGATAGCACAATCCAGGAGCTGTTCCTGGCTGACAGTTTGTGTGTGGCCACCCATTTGAGGGGTACAGCAGCACAGGAATGGCCAACCCAGCCCAGCTGATCTCTCAGAACCTGATGTTGTGAAAATCAACCCCTGCCTTGCACATGATTCTTGGACTCTCACAATAAAGCCACCAGCCTCATCCAACCTTTGGTTTCCTAACTTTGGGGTTCCATTCCCCTGCTTTGCTTCCCCAAACACAACAAGGCCTCTGGGGTGCCCCCTTTTTGGGATGCTTTGCTGCAGGGACGTGTCATTTGCCAGCAGCTTTGTGTTGCTCCCTGAGCACAGCGTTCCCTGCACTGGCTCCACTGCTCTCATCCCCTGGCCCCATCCCAAAGCTCAGGCAACACTGGGCCCATGTCAAGAGACACTTGCTGCTCAGCACGGCTGAGCTGGCTGCTGGCCCAGCTGGCTTCCAGGCCAGGAATTGCAGGGGAGCTGACACTGCCATGGCTTCCGTGGGGGATCCTGCCACCTCCCGCTGGCTTTCGTGGCTCGTCTCCCAGCATCACGGGACGTTCGTTTCCTGAGGGATACAAACTTGGACAAACCCTGCTTGGGCTGCATGCTGTGTGTGTGTGTGTATGGAGAAGGTGAGAATTTCAGCCATCTTCTTTTATTTGAAATTTTCCACGAGGTTATTTTGACCTTTTTTCTTAACAGATCAGATTGTTTTAAGTTGTGCCCTGCAGTAAATCACATGGCATCACCTTTTACCTTCCAGAGCATCCCAACCTGTGCAGGTCCTTGTTGGAGGAGTAAAGGGAATTGGGCTTATGTAGATCTAACAGGGTACCTAAGTGCCTTGAGGGAAATAAAATCTTCTGTGCAATGCACTGTCAAGTAGTCCCAGCACTGCCCAGTGCATTAGGAGCACGATATCTCATTTCCATCAGGCAGATGAGGACTGATATCCCTATTTCATAGATGGGGAAGTGTAAGCCCAGTTTACAGAAGCCCCAAGCACCTGGCCCCTCTCTGGTTGTGGGGATTTCCACTTCTTTGATGCTGGAGCGTAGATAAGTCCTTCATACCCTGCTGCCTGCCCTGGCAGGGCTGGTCCCTGGCACAAACCATGGAATCACAGAGTGGTTTGGGAGGGACATTAAAGCTTATCCAGTTCAACCCCCTTGCCATGGCAGGGACACCTTCCCTTGTCCCAGGTTGCTCCAAGCCCTGTCCAACCCAGCCTTGGACACTTCCAGGGATCCAGGGGCAGCCACAGCTTCTCTGGGCAACCTGTGCCGGTTCTAAATCCAATGTAAATCCCAGTAGCTCCCTGAGCTCTGGATGTTCCTGCTGCATTGTGGAGGAATTTTGACACCTAAATCTGTGGGAGGAGAAGGAAGCAGGTAATACCAAGACTGTACAGGACTGCTGCTTGAGCCAGTCCATGGTCTCTTATTTTCTCAGCTCTGGGGGGCCTCTCCAAAACACAGGGCAGAATGGGATGGAGGAGCTGGCACTGTGCTCCCAGGATGGTCTTTCAAAGGTTTCTCCAGCCCTTCAGAATGGTTTAATTACAGGAGGAGATGTTTGTGCTCAGGAAGAACCAGCCTTCAGGGTTTGGGATGGGGCTTATCAAGTGCATCTGAGCTGGGTGCAACACTGGTGCAGCCTCTCCCAGAGCTGAACTGTTCCCTGCCATCCTGGTGCACTAGGAGCTGGGACACCAAAGTTAGCCCCGTGTCGGAAAGGGTCACGATAAAGCCTCAAGCTTCAAAATGACCCAGAGTCCCCCCTGGGACTTTTGCTGAACTGCCAGAGGAGAGGAATCCAGGCATTAATCACCTGCACCTCTCCAAACCAGCCTGTTGGCCACTGCTGTTATTTTCATGCTGTCCACAACCACTTTTTTTTTTTTTTTTCCCCCTTGTTTTAAATGCCATGCATTTATTAAAGACTTCCCCAAAGCTGAGTACCCCCGGTCCTCCCTGCTTTGTTTACCAGGAATTACTGCCTTTTTGGAAGGCTGTGTAAACTTCTGATGCCTGAATACCAGTCTGCAAGCAAATCTATCACACTGGTCCAGCCTCAATCCCAGACAGTGAACTCGGGGGCCAGACCGGTGGGAAAATCGACCGGTGCTCTGTAGGAAATTTTCTCATTCAAACCCTTCCATCAGCCTGTGACCAAAAAGCAAAAGAGCTGGGAAAGAGCTCGGGTTTCCAATTACCCTCTTCAAAAGGGAGAGAAAAATTGGAACAGGATCGTTCTCCTCCTGTGCCAGGAGTTTTTATTGTGGATGTAATGATCCAGCCTGGCCATCATCCACGCCCTCCTTCTCGCCTTGCCGCTCCCTCGCTGAACAAACGATACTTGGTTGCTGTTAATTGGAAGCAGCCAAAATAACTGAATCCCCCGGAGATGGGGGTGAGGACGGAATCTCAACGAGACACCCCGCCAATGAATGTGGCTTTCAGCTGCTCCTACGCCCCCGTGAAGGCAAAAGAATAGGGGCTCTGTGAAAGTGAAACAGCCAGTGCTGACCTTGGGTTTCTGGGTTGGTGCTTTTTTGTTGTTGTTTTTTTTTTTTTTCACTTTCTCTCTCTTTTTCTAACGTTAATTTGCTCGTCACTTTGTCCCATCACATGATCGCTGGAAACTGCCAACTTGCTCTCACTCGCTGGTATCACAAGGTTTGAAATAAGCAGGCTACCAGGTTCCTGATTTAGTGCTGTTCAGCCCAGTGTCAGATGTGTTTCTTGTGATTTCGGACTATTAATTTGAAAATCTCTGCCCCTCACAGCCTGTTTAAACCTGGCATTTTCCAGCTCTGAAAGCCTGCCTGGAATAATCTGTGCTGTTGGGGAGATGTGCAGTGCCCAGGCTCTCTGAGGTGATGCTCACTGCATGCACTGAGCTCTGGGGATGAGAGACTGTGGCAAAATCCTGGCAGGAGCACGAGCGGTGCAAGCCGGAGCCAGGCTGTGCCTGGGACAGAAGCTGCCTGTCTCTCTCACACCCTTGTCAGCATGCAAAGCAGGCAGGCCATGGACTGCATTCCCATGCATTCCTATTCCCAGGCTCAGCTGCCACCCTCCCATGTGTTGCCTTTGCTCTTTACGTGCAGTTTTCAGCAGGTTTCTCTGCAGGAGATGAGTCCTGACTCTGCTCTTCTGGAGCTGGTTTCTTGGGCAGGTCTGTACCTTCTTGGACCTGGTTTTCAGTTTCTGTTGTGCTGAGGTTCACTCTGGCATTACTCTGTGTTCTCCAAGAAGTAATGAACTTCAGCATGTCCTTTCTTCCTCACCATCATGATCATTGAATCACAGAATCCCAGAATGATCTGCATTGGAAAGATCATTTTGTTCCAACTCCTCTGCCATGGGCAGGAAAAAAGTTCTTCCCTGTGAGGGTGATTGAGGCCATGGCCAGGTTGCCCAGAGAAGCTGTGGTTGCTCTGTCCCTGGAAGTGCCCAAGGTTGGACAGGGCTTGGAGCAACCTGGGATAGTGGAAAGTGTCCTTGCCCATGGCAGGAGCTTGGAATGAGATGATCTTTAACATCCCATCCAAGCCAAACCACTCCACAATTCCATGATTTATGAAAGAGCTCCATTAGCTACAAGAAAGCAGAATAGACTGGCTGTACACTGGAACAGGGCAGAGTGAGTGTTGCCTCCTGTTCACACCATGCCCTCACAGGAATGCCCCAAAGTCAAAATTTGCCTGGCCTCCCTAAATTTTGGCATGTAACTCCACAGGGATATGTAACCTGCTGAATGAACTGCATGTCCCATCATAGATCAGGACCCTGCAGATCCTTAGGAGAGAAACAAGTCTTTATGAGTGTGCACAACACTAACTCCCCAGCAAGCGTGCTCTCTTCCGCATTACACATCTGTGAAAGTAAAATGGCATTTCCAGGGACCATTTTGCCTTCTGTGGCTAAGGCAGCTCCATCAAACACAGCAGACCCTGTGGCAAACGGGGGAAAAAAAAATCCAGCCTTGAAAAATGTTAAGGGAGAAAGCCTAGGCAGTGTAGGGCAGAAAGAATTTTCTGGAAAATGAAACTTAATTATGACAGTTCCCCTCTGCTAGAGTACAGAAGCGACATGAAAATATTTTGTCTCTTATCAGATGCTCTGTGTTTCTACAGGAAGTGAGACTTGCTACCTGGTTGAGAGTCTGCTCTGACTTTGCTCTTTGTGCAGCCTCACCCTGGGACTGCTAGGTCCCACCTCCCTACTTTCAGAAACTCTCCCATGGTGTTTAACACTGTCCTGTCCTCTGTATCGGAGCCCAGTGGGGGTCTCCCATCACAGAATCACAGACTGGTTTGGGTTGGAAGGGATCCTAAAGCTCCTCTAGTTCCAGCCCCCTGCCATGGGCAGGACACCTTCACTAGACCAGGTGCCCATACAAACCATTGGTGTGTCATGTCTGGACACAGCTGGTATCTCATGTAACAGGAAAAAGATTGGCTGTTTTCCACATTCAGGCAAAATACTTACTTGTGTTTCCTTGTTTTTTGCTACTTCCTTCCTCTGTAGCACCAGTTGTGTGCATATAAGCTTAGGAGACAGATTCTGCTCCTGCAAACCTGTGTGTGTTGGTTTCAGAGGAGTAACCACAGCCCTGCACAATCTGGTGGGGCCTCATCAGCACCAATTTCAGTTTAACATGGGCATTTTGATGAATTCCCCTCTATTTTGTGTGACACAAACACCAGCAGGGAAGAGAGGTATCTAGGTTATTGGGAAACAGGGGGTATTGGGTATTAATTTAATGCCAGGAGTTGTTCTCCACACATTAGGATCCTGCTGTGCCCTGAATCTGAATCTTGCCAGCTGGAGCTTAGCAAGTCTGGAGGTTACCAAGGAGCAGAGCAGGCAGAGGAGTGCCCAGAATTGGGTTTGTTTGCTCTGAGCATTCAGGGACTTCTCTGGCAGTGCCTCAACATTGGCTCCATGGATGCTCTCAAAGCTCTGCTGCTGTACCCAAACTGCAGCCAGTTTGGATGTGAAGCCTCTTGTTTCTTCAGTCACTCTCAGTCCTGATGCTTTTTACTTGTGCAGGGATGAGGGCTGCAGGTTTGGGACAGGATTTCTCCACTTCTCCCTCTGCCACACTCACTACAGTAACCCATGGGCGTGTTGTGTGACAGGGAAGCTTGAATTTCTTTGCAACCTCCATGATTTGGTTGGGATGCTCTTAACTCACGTGCAGACAGGCTGGTTGTCCCTTAGATGAGTAATTTACATCACTGAGCATTTTGTTCTGGGGTGAAAAATCACCTTCATAAATCAACAGATGCTTTCTTGCCAACTAACTGCTTCCTGCAGCCCCTTGTTGGCAGCTTGTGGCTCCTGAACACACTCCAAGCTGAATGCCTGAGGAAGTGGGAAGAAAGGGCATTGTGACATTGCTGTGCCCATCTGATGCAGGCTGACCTGAAGGGACAGGGCTCTGCCATCCTCCTCTGTGCTGAATTTAGGTCAGGGAACAGATACCCCTGGGAATCTGGTACTCCCTCAGACCCTTCTCTAACTCCCCAGGAAATCTGGTACCCCTAAACTTGATGATATTCATAGTATCATGGAATGGTTTGGGTTAGAAGGGACCTGAAAGACCATCTTGACCCATCACCTTGCCATGGGCAAGGACACCTTCCACTATCCCAGGCTGCTCCAAGCCCCATGCAACCTGACCTTGGATGCTTCCAGGGATTCAGGGGCAGCCACAGCTTCTTTGGACAACCTGTGCCAGGGCCTCCGCACTCTCACAGGGAAGAATCCCTTCCCAATATCCCATCTATCCCTGTCCTCTGGCAGTGGGAAGCCATTGCCCCAGTCCTGTCCTTCCAAGCCCTTGTCCTAAGTCCATCTCCAGCTTTCTTGGAGCCCCTCTAGGTGCTGGAAAGTGCTCTAAGGGCCAGCACCTCAGTGGTGCCATGGGTTAATCCCACTGGGAATGGCAGCATGTTCTTCTCCACGGTGCACCACCATTAACATTTCCTCTTTCTCCCATCCCCGCAGGGCAGGAAGGAGACGTTCCCTGTCACAGAGCTGAAGGCAGCGGGATGACAGCCATCCTGGAGCGGCTCAGCACGCTGTCCCTCAGTGGGCAGCACCTCAGCCGCCTGCCCCGGCTGCTGGAGGATGGCTTCCCCAAGATGCCCTGCACGGTGAAGGAGTGCGAGGTGCCGCAGCTCTTCCGTGAGCCCTACATCCACAGCGGGTACCGCCCCACCGGCCAGGACTGGCGCTACTACTTCCTCAGCCTCTTCCAGAAGCACAACGAGGTGGTCAACGTGTGGACTCATCTCCTGGCGGCGCTGGCCGTGCTGCTGAGGTTCAAGACGTTTGTGGAGGCCGAGCAGCTGCCTGTGGATGCGTGGTCCTTGCCGTTGCTCATCTTTGTCCTCTCCTCTGTCACCTACCTGACCTGCAGCCTCTTGGCCCACCTCCTGCAGTCCAAGTCGGAGCTGTACCACTACACCTTCTACTTTGTGGACTATGTTGGAGTCAGCATCTACCAGTATGGCAGTGCCCTGGCTCATTTCTACTACAGCTCTGACCAAGCCTGGTACGACAAGTTCTGGCTTTTCTTCCTGCCAGCAGCAGCTTTCTGTGGCTGGTTGTCCTGTGCCGGCTGCTGCTACGCCAAATACCGGTACCGACGGCCTTACCCCATCATGAGGAAGATGTGCCAGGTGATCCCAGCAGGGCTGGCTTTCATCCTGGATATCAGTCCCGTGGCTCACCGGGTGGTTGTGTGTCACCTGGGGGGCTGTCAGGAAGATGCTGCTTGGTACCACACGTACCAGATACTATTTTTCCTTATCAGTGCTTATTTCTTTTCCTGCCCTGTCCCTGAGAAATACTTCCCTGGCTCCTGCGATATTGTTGGCCACGCCCACCAGATCTTCCACACCTTCCTGGCCATCTGCACACTGTCACAGCTGGAGGCCATTCTTTTGGATTACAAGACCAGGCAGGAGATTTTCCTGAAGAGACACGGGCCTTTCACCGTTTATCTCTCCTGCATCTCTTTTTTTGGCTTGGTGGCCTGTAGTGCCGTCACAGCTTACATCCTGCGACGTAGGATCAAGGCCAGCTTGGCTAAAAAGGACTCCTGAGAGTCATGGATGTGACAGGCATGACATCACCAGAGAAGATCAAGGGGGCATAACATACTAGAGACATGACTGTCTTATTTGCCTAACACACCGTGACTAACCAGGACCCTGGATTCAGATGGAGGGCTGGACACTTCATGCTGGATGCATTTTCACAGCAGGGATTGCCTTTTGCCATTCAGGGGGGGACATGGAGTGTTTTAAGCCAGAACAAGTCACTGAACCAAGGATGCTGGAATAGGCAGAGGTTCCTTGTTCATTCTGATAGAGCTGTGGGTGAAACCTTGCTGGAGGTCAGGGAGAGCAGCCTGGAGGCTGTGGGACTGTAGAAGGGTGTGCCAGGACTCACAACACGATAAGGACCACAGCTGGATGTGATGACCTCTCTGGGTTTTGCCATATCTTTGTGAGAACTGTTCCTATCAAAGGCAGTAGGAAGGTTTGGGGAAGTCTATGTTTCTAGGGTTTGAGTGTGAGGATATGTGTGGCACAGTGGCTGTGTGAATCATTTTCCTGTTCCAGCCAGGTTCTGTCTGCGCTCCCCTTGTCAAGTGTGTCAGTGCCAGGTCACTTAGATGGCTTTGGGAAAACAGCTTTGGAGATCCAGGCTTGACCTGGGGTCCTCTGACCTGGGGACAAACTGGGTCTGTGTCATCTGTCTAGGGAGTGTGACCAACCTCTAGCAATGTCCGTGAAATGTGGAACAACTTGGATGTGATCTGTTGGGTACAGGAAAGGCTCTGCTCCTCCAACAGCACTACTGTGGTCACAGCCAAAAGGGTGTGAAGGAGAAGGAGTCTTTATTCCCATCTTAATGGTGCTTTCCCTTGATGAGCACTGTGGGAAAGCTAACCTTGAAGCTGCAGGGTTGCTGTTCTATGACCAGTCAGGTTGTGACTGTGGCATGTTTTTATCAGTATTAGAAGAACGTGGAACAGCAAAAGGCAGGAGCAGGATGACAACATTAGGGTCCTGCACAACCTTGAGATGGGTTTGTCCTTTGGACTTGGTGATTCCTGTGTGGAGTAGCAAAGATGGTGCTCAAGGTCACTTAATGTCCATGGGTCACTCCTGTCCAAGGTAACAAAAGCTGGATTACTGTGTGCCCTGCTAGAATTTATTCTGTGCTTGCCTTGGGGGAATATTGAACATGGAGCCACCAAGGAGGTTTGAATCCTTGCTGAAACCAAGGAACCCATGGGATCTATCTCAGCCACGGATTTGTCTCACTGAACCCAAGGGCAGGCAAATGAATTGTGATTGCTGGTTCTGAGCAGGCAGAGTGTAGGGTTGGCGATATGGTTGGTGAGGACAAGCACTGATTTCTGCACTTGATCTGTGTTTTAGCTCTTGAGGTGTGTGTGTGTTCATGTTCCATGTGTGTACATGGGATTTGTTATCCAGAAAGGCTTTGCCTTGGGATTTTATATCTGCAGAGCCTCCTAGTTTGGTTAAGATTAACCTGAAGGAAACAGTGCTGTCCTGCTGGAGGAGCAAGGTGGGCCAGACAACAGATTTGTTAATAGGTGGGGAAAACAGACCTGTAGATGGGTACTTCGCTGGTCTTATGTTTAGTAGGTAAATTTGGAACTCATGGCCCTATAGAAAATTAAATACAAAGGGATTTGTAAATTAAATACAAAGGGAGAGGGAAGTAAGTTTGGAGTATAAGAGAAGAAATCATAGGAAAGTCTTCAGGAGGTCATCAAGTCCACCCTTTCTCATCAGTCCTGGCCTCAGCTTAGAAATTAATTACTTAATTTCACAGGGCATTTTTGATGGTACAGATGGTACAGCCATGCTGACATAGCAGAAAATCTGCCTCAGGGGAGATGCCAAGCAGGGGTGGTCCCACTTGCACCTCACTGAACCTCTTCCCATGCACAGAAGCTCATGTCACCACAGAGTGAGCCAGTGCTGGGAGAGGGACCATTGGGAAACCAATCCTACTGAAAAAATGTCAGTAATTTTCAGCTGGTTTTAACTCTGAGCCAGCTCACTTGGACAATGCAGCTGCTGGCAGGGAAGGGCTGGAGTAGGAGGCCAGCAGCAGTTCCTCCTTGCATGGCAGCTGGCTGCTCAACTCACTCAGCTGCACTGATGGACTGCTCCCTCTATGGCCTCTGGCTTTGTTTGTGGGTCTCCTCCCAGTTTGAGCTCCTTCCAGTGGGAGCAGTTTTTTCTCACAGCCTAATTTGCCTTGGTTTTGTGGTAGGTAAGGCAGAACAAGGCACTGGGTGTGGAGCTGGCTGGATGGTATCAGTGGGTTCCTGTGTGGAAACAGAGGTAAATCAGGCTGGTCCAGAGCTCATTCCTGGGATAAAATGGAGAAGGATTGGGCATGGCTGATAATAGCAAACCTGCTCTGCTGCTACCTGGAGTTACACTGGTACCAAAGGAAAGGATCACCCAGGTGTCCCCTTCTCTGAGGGTTTGAAAACAGATGACATGCCCTGCCCTTGTTGAAGGAGGGTGAGTATGGTAATTCCATCTCGTTCAGGGACAGGAGCCCACATGGCTCTTGGAAGGTGCTTTTAATCATATCTTCTCCTCCCTGGCTGAGCAGAAGTGACAGCAGAAGTGACACTTCTCTGGAGCAGTGGTGTGACAGTGGAGGTGTTTCTCCACACTCCCACGTTTCCCCTCAGGTGAAGCTGCTCCCATCTCTGCGTGGCCCTGCACTCCCACCTGGAGCCGACCTCCTGGTTACAATGATGGGTGGAGTGAGTAGGGGTCTACAATACAGAGCTGTGCTGCTGTGAGGATGCGCCCTTGTGTCACAAGGGGCTCACCAACACTGGAGCTTCCTTCATCCCTGTCTCCATCCTCCTCCTCCAACCAGTTTCTTTCTTTCCTTCATTCCCAGACTTCATCCTTGTGCTTTAAGCACCTGGCTGCCTTCCTGGGCAGACTCCACATGCTGCAGTCTGCTGGATCTCAGCTGGGAAGTGGCTGTGGAAGCTTTGCCAGTGATCCAGAAGACACCAGAGCTGGATCTGGAAAAAGCCAAAATGCTGCTGTGATAAATGCTCAGCTTGTCTGAGCCTCCCAGGACCTTCTCCTTGGGCTCACTGCTTGGAGCAGGTCTCCTCCATCCCAGTGTTTCTAAGGAGGCATGCCTGGGAAGAATGTACCAGTGGCCAGGCTTGGTGAAGAGCTGACTGCCAAAGGTTGAGCACACCTGAGATCCTAAAGGGAAGGGACCAAGGTCACAGTCGATTCCCTCAGGAATCTCTGGCCCTGAGGTAGTGTTCCTGCAGATCTTGGAAAACAGGACAGCTCCTGAGAATTCATCCCAATGTGCCTTGTGCTATTCCTTCTGGGGATTAATCCTGAAGAAACCCGAGGATCAGGGGCAGCCTCTTTGCTGTCTGCTGGTCTGTGGTTGCTCTTAACAGCCAGTTCCCACTGACAGGATCTGCTCAGTGTACAGAGCAGGAGGGGAGGATGGAGACAGGTGCCTTCAATTTGTATTTATGCCTAATTTGTGTAACGAGGCAAGGACGGGTTCCTCATGTGCCTTGCAATTTACATCTTTTACTGACAAGATTATTTTTAAGCACTGTTTGTTACTAAACAGAACTACAAAAGAGTTTGTATTTTTTTCCTTTGGGAAACAGGGAAGGATATGAGTGTTCCTTATTAACCATCCCCTTCCCAACTCCCACCTGCTGACTTTGTATTGTTGAAAACATTGACAATATTTTAAGCTTTGTACTGTACTGATCTTTATTTAAAAACTTTAGTGGAAAAAAAAAATCTGTGAAAGCAAAACAATTGGTGTGGTGTGAAATTCCCAAATGCACTACAGAAGGTTATGAGTCATTAGAAGGAAAAATGGATAATAATTACAGAGAGGATATATTAGAGTGATAATAATTACAATAATGAACAATAAGGTGGGATTTTATCTCTGCATCTCAAAGCACTTTCAAGGTTTCATGATACCTGTTGGATTTCATTCCCTTTCCACAAGGGAAGTGCAGAACAGCTGCCTTGACACTGATTAGAGAAATTTTAGTTCATCATCCACAATCACAGAAGGGTTGAGTCTGGAAAAGATCTCAGGGAGCCACTTGGTCAGCTCAAGCGGAGCCACCCAGAGCTGGTTGCCAGGTCCATGTCCAGATGGATTTTGAATATCTCCAAGGATTGAGACTCCATCACCTCTCTGGGCAACCTGTTCCAGTGCTCAGCCACCCTCACAGTGAAAAAGTGTTTCCTGATGTTCAGAGGAACCTCCTGTGTTCCAGTGTGTGCCTGTGGCATCTGGTCCGGCCCTGGGACCCAGCACAGAGCCTCGCCTTGTCCACTTTGTACCCTCCCTTCAGGGATTTATATACACCTGTAAAATCTTTCAAATATTCCCTGACCCTATCCTCTTCCACCAAGGTACATACTCCTTGCTCCAGCCCTTCCTCCTGGTCACAGGGACCAGGGATTCCTGAAGGCTGATCTTGCTGGTAAAGACTGAGGTGAAGAAGGCTTTTCCATCTTCTCTGTAGCCAGCTCCCACATCTTACTGAGCAATGGGCCCACATTTTCCCTACTCTCCCTTTTGTCACCCTACAGAAACCCTTATGGTTGTCTTTGACATTCCCAAACAGATTCCAGTTAGACTTTGCCTTTCCTCATTCGCGCACCCTCAATGTCTCTGTGTTCCTTTCTGTGCATGTCCTTGCTTTCACCTTCTTTCTGCTGCTTCTATGTTTGAGTTTTTCCAGGAGCTCCTTGTTTATCCATGCAGGCCTCTGGCATTTTTGCCCAGCTTCCTGCTCATGAGAATAAACGGTTCTTGAGCTTGGAGATGACTCTTCCCAGGCCTCCTTATCCCAGGGCACTCTACCAAGGGTATGGAGGCCTTTGAAGAGGCCCAAGTCTGAAGTCTAGTGTTTGATGTTTACCCTCCTCCCTTTCTTCAGGATCCTGAACTCCAGCCAACTCTGCCTTTGACCCCCGCATTCCCATCGAACCATGAGTGGTGAGTCTGACGTCCTGCAAAGCACCTCTCCCTGTTGGCTCTTCCATCACTTGGAGGAGGGAGTTACCAGCACTGCATCCCAGAAACCTCCTGGACTGTGAATCACAAAATCATAAAAAGGGTTTGAGTTGGAAGAGACCTTAAAGATCATCTCATTCTAACCCCCTGCCATGACTAGGGCCACCTTCCATTAGACCAGGTTTCTCAGGGCTCTATGCAACTTGACCTTGAATGTTTCCATGGATAGGGCATCCACAGCTTCTCTGGACCACCAGTGCCAGGGCCTCACCAACCCCACTCTAAATAATTTCTTCCTAATATCCAATCTAAATCTACTCTCTGGCTTCACTTTGAAGCCATTCCCCTTTGTCCTGTCGCTACATGTTGTTGTAAATAGTCCCTCTCCATCTTTCCTGTAGGCTCCCTTCAGGTACTGGAGGACTGCAATTAGGTTACCCCAAAGCCTTCTCTTCTCCAGGATGAACAATCCCAATTCTATTGGCATTTCCTCTTAGGAGAGGTGCTCCATCCCTCTTTAGTTGTCCTTCCAGCAGTTACCAGGGTGGCTGGAGTCTCCCATGAGGAGCAGGGCCTGCAAAGAGGCAACTGTCCAGTACAGCATCACCCAAACTGGTTATCCCTTGAACCCTTCCCCCATAAGCTCTCCATTGGCTTGTCATCCATGCAGAATTCCAGGCACTCGAGCTGTTCTCTCACTAAAGGGCAACTCTCTCTCCTCACCTTTTTGGCTTGTCTGTATCCCTCCATTGCAACACTCGGGTGGTGGGAGCCATCCCACCACACCTTCCTGATCCCAAGAAGATCCTGGCCCTGCAGATGCACCCAGACCTCTGACTTGTCCTGCCCAATCCCCACACTGCTGGTGTTCTCTACACACACTCCAGAGAGACACCTCAGCACACTGACTTACCAGATTTAGGGCTCCAGTTTTATGGATTTCTCCATCATGGTGTTTTGTTGGTTTTCTGATCCCTTTCTGTCATATAGCTCCAGGTCCTCAACTCATCAGCCTTATCTGGGAGGGATGTGTGATATCACATACACAATTCATTAGTTTTTCCTGAATTTCAGAACTTAAAACCTCTAGAATATCTTCTATTTTTCCTTCCAATAGCCAGTAATTTTAATTATTGTTTCTTAATATAGCACGCAGACCAAGACTTCTGCAGGTTGTGTTTTTACCCACCAGAGGGCGAGTTGTCTCCATCTATGTCCTCCAGTGCCACGAAAGCAGTCCGATAAAGAATTCCTTTTCCCTTTCACGAGTAGATAGCAGGGAGTTGGGAAGCTAAAAAGGCTCATTTTAACCTTGGCAAGTCAGACTTGTCTGTACAGAAGTTTTCAAGGATGAAGGTTAACCCAGATCTTCATTTTAATTCCTTATTTCTCTCTCCTACTTTACAGTCACAATTCTTAAGCACCAGCTTCTGCTATGGCTTTTCTTCTACTTCCTTCTGTGGAATCCCAGAATGGTTTGGGTTGGAAGGGACATTAAAAACCATCCCGTGCAAAACCCCTGCCATGGGCATGGACACCTTCCACTATCCCAGGATACTCAACCTGGCCTTGGACACTTCCAGGGATGGAGCAGCCACAACTTTTCTGGGCAACCTGTGCCAGGGCCTACCCACCATCACAGGGAAGAATTCCTTCCCAATATCCCATCTAACCCTACTCTCTGGCAGTTAAAAACCACTGTCCCTTGTCCTGTCACTGCATACCCTTGTAAATAATCCCTTTTTGGCTCTCTTGGAGCCCCTTTAAGCACTGGAAAGGACTCCAAGGACTTCCCAAAGCCTTTTTTTCTCCAGGCTGAACATGCCTAGCCTGTCATCTTTACAGGCTGTGCACGAGGCACTCTGCCACACAGCCTTGTCACAAATTTGCAGTCACTCTCCTTGGAGATGATCCTTGGCACACAGAGGCGAGTTTCCTGCTCTGAGACAAGCCCTATTCCCTGTTAAATGCTGCCTGGATATTGCAGCTTGAAAAATCAATGTGAGGGCTTGATCAGGGTGCTGTACCTGGATCTAGGTCAGCACTCACACCAGCAGCTTTGCTGTCTGCCACATTCGGCTTTTCCACCCCTGCTTGGCCTTCAGTCCATTATTTTCCTTTCTAAGCTCATCAGCCTCATTCTTTATCTGCCACCGTCTGGCTTTCTTCTCTCTCCCACACCGTGCTCAGACAGACGGTCTGGCTGTAATTCTTCCTGCTTAACTTCTGCTTACAAAACCCTCGGATCTGCCGCCTGCCCTTGAATCAGAGCCTGGCTTGGCTGGTGTGCTGGTGATAAAGAGAACAAAGCAAAGATGCACAAAAAACCTTCTTTTTCATGGAATCCTAGAAGGCTTGGGTTGGAAGGGACATTCAGGATCATCTTGTTCCAACCCCCTTATCACGGGCAGGGAGACCTTCCACTAGACCAGGTTTCTCCCAAATCCTGTCCAACCCAGCCCTGAACACTTCCAGGGATGAGGAATCCACTGCTTTTGGGGAATCTGCAACTTCTGTAAGCAACAAACAATTTCTGTTTTCCATGGTGATGGGTTTAGCTCTGTTTTCTCTCTTGCACTTGGGAGTGACCTTTGCACAGCCACCTTTTCCTTGATGGTATCCCTGATGCTTCTTTTTGCCCCTTCCTCCAGAGATAGAAATCATGTTGAAAGAGAGGAATTATATCAGTGCTACGTATGAAAAATACACTATTTCACAACTATATACATACTTGTATATATATACATCATAAACCAGCACAACCACTTCTGTTAAAACATTTCTATCACTCCAGGTATGGATTTGTCCCTTCACAACTGCTCCTCACCCTGGGCAGCTGGCACAGGGCAGGGAAAACTCCCCCAAAAGAAGCAGTCCAGACGCCACCACCTGTTTGGGAGGCCAAGATGTTTTAATGTGAGGGGTTTATGAGGGGCTATGAGGGGGCTGTGAGGGGGATGCGAGCGGACTATAAGGGGCTGTGAGGAGAAAAAATCCCTAATAAAACAGGAGTAACGCTTTCCACGCCTTTTTTTTCCACGCTGCGGGGGCCGGATTCCCCTCACAGGGGTGAGGGTGGGGCGGTTCGGGCCCTCAGAGCCCTCCCCGTTGCCACGGCGACCGCGCGCGCCGCGGTGCTCACTGCGCAGGCGCGCAGAGAAAGGCGCGAAGGGCCCTGCGCATGCGCACTGAGCGCGCGGGCGGTTGCCGTGGAGACGCGTCTGCCGGGCCGGGCCCGGAGCGCCGCCGCTACCGCCGCCATGAGCTCGGTGCCGGAGCCGGGGCCGGGGATAAGACCGGGGACAGGGACAGGGCCCCCAGTCGAGCCCGGTCCGGGGCTGCCTTTCCTCCCCGGCTGCGCCATCAAGGACCCCACGGTGAGCGCGCCCGCCCACTGTACCCCCGCTGTAGCCCCTTCCCACGGGAGGCCCCCCGGATCAAGGTGGGCTGGCCTGGCGGGTGCCCCCTGAGAGGCGACCTCAGAACGGGCCTGCGCACCTCCCCATACCCGCTTCAGGTGGTACCTGGTATCCCCTGAAGACACTCTGGGAATCTGATACTCCCATAGACCTTCCTTTAAATCCACGGGAGACTTGGAACCCCTAAAAGTGACAATATTCATAGAATCGTGTAATGGTTTGGGTTAGAAGACCTTAAAGACCATCCCATTCCACCCCCTGCTATTGGCAGGGACATCTTCCACTATCCCAGGTTGTTTCAGACCCCATCCAGCCTGGCCTTGGATGCTTTCAGGGATCCAGGGGCAGCCACAGCTTCTCTGGGTAACTTGTGCCAGGTCCTCATAGGGAACGATTCCTTCCCAATATCCCATCTAGTAGTGCCTTCTGGCAGTGGGAAGCCATTGCCCCTTGTCCTGTACCCTCCAGGCCCTTGTCCCAAGTCCCTGTCCAGCTCTCCTGCAGTTCCTTTAGGCAGCGAAAGGGGCTCTGTCCCTAGAGCTTTCTCTTGTCCAGGTGAACACGCCCAGCTCTCCCATCCTGGCTCCAGGGCAGAAGAGCTCCAGCCCCCAGAGCATCTCCGTGATTTCCTCTGGACTTGTTCCAACACGTCCACGCATTTCTTGTGTTTTGGTCTCCCAACCTGGATGCAGCACTTTAGGTGGGGTTTCACAAGAGCAGAGTAGAGGGTGAGACAGTTTCTTTAGGGAAGATGTTGGCCCCTGAACCCACAGCAAGGGAACCTGCTGTTCCCTCAGATCACCCTGTAATTCCCCTGTGTTGCCTGGTACCTCCTGCATTCACCAAATATCCCTGAGACAACTTGGGGTCCTTTGAACCCATGTCCTGAGAACCTCAAACTCACCAGACCCTGGACATGACCACCGAAGAACCTGGTGCTTTGTAAATTAATTTGATGCTCCCCAGGAGATTTAATATCCATTTAACTCTCCCCCAGGGACTTGGTGTTTCCCAAAGCCACCAAATACCTGCTGGACTCACTTCTGGGGGATCTGAATGCTCTGTACCCACCTGGTATCCCTGATCCCACCCACAGCAGACCCGGTAGCTCCTATAATTCTTCCAATGTTATTGAACATTGCAATCTGTTCCCAAGT
>VWYP01015295.1:44464-81157 GCA_013400435.1 Pycnonotus jocosus
TTTTTTTTTTTTTTTTTAATCTCATGTACCCATCTTATATCCCTGAATTTGTCCTGATAGCTTTGGAAAGAGACGCACACACACCCCTCCTCCCCCTCATTTGTGAGCCTCGTTTGAAATTCCAAAAGGTTTTTCCATAACTGCAGAGTTCCCCTGAATCTATCCAATATTCAGCTCCCCAATAATTCCCCCACAATTCATGAGATCGCCCAAAGGAAATCCCCAAACTTGCTTTACAGTCCTGAAATGTGATTCCCTCAGGAAAACTGCTGTTTCTCTCAACCATCTGAGTTTTCCCAAAGCAAAGTCTTCTGAACTGATACTGATACTGTTCTGAACCAAGTCCCTTAAATTCACCTGATACCTCCTCAACTGCATATCCCCAGGAGAACCATATTGATCAAACCTTGAGCATTCCTCCACTAGGAATTAATCCCCCAGATCATCCCAATGTAATTATTTCCTGGACAGAATTTATCTATTACACAGATACACCTTGAAGTCACCAGTCTCATTGGCAATCGACAGCTTCATGATACCCTTTCCTCCAAAGCTCTGATACTTCCAAAACTGCTCTCCTGGTGTTGCCTGGAGAACTGAATCCTTGACAGTTCCAGTTTGGAATCTGATAACCTGATGAGAGAAGTGGTATCCCACCACAGAACTGGTGCCATCACAGCTTCCAGGATCACCCCCAGGAAGTGTCACACTCTCAGCTGCTCCCAGGTTCCCTGGAAGAAGCAGTCTCCTCCTCATCCTCTGCACCTGATACCTACATGAGGAAGCAACCTTTCCTTTTCCCCATCCAGTGGTCCAGACCCTAAGGACCTGATAACCCCAAATCCTACCAACATCCTCTAGGGGAAGTGGTGCCACAGAGAACTGATGCTTCCATTTATTTCTCTGATACACTAAAAAAATCCCCCCCAAGAGGATTGTTTCATGCCTGGTTTGGGCACATGAGGGATTTACAGCCTCCCTGGAGAGCATCTTTAACAGAAAACATTCCTGGCTGCATTCAGCTTTGTATCTGAAAATTACTCATCACAGAATCATGGAATGATTTGGGTTGGGAGGAACTTTAAAAATCATCTTGTTCCAACCCTCTGCCATGGGCAGGGGCACCTTCCACAAACCAGGCTGCTCCAAGCCCATCCAACCTGACCTAAATCAGTGACCACTGAGTTCTCCAATAGTAAATAGAGTAAATTACTCATCACAAATAATCATCCAGTAATAAAGATTATCTCAGACTTATTATCAGATAATAATATTTCCTTGAAATAATTTCTAACATCTTGGAAATCTGCAATTTTCTAGTCTATAAAACTGGCATCACAATACTTGGTTTCCAAGTGAATTCTGAGTTCTAAAGGAAACCCCTGTGTTCAGATACAGTGTTGTTACTGCTTAGTGCTCGCAGCACAGGGAAACAGGCACTGGGAGAGGGAATGCTGTTTGTGTGAAGTGTTACAGACTTGGCAAAAAGAAGGCTTAATTCAGTGGAATTTCTTCAGATAAACACTGGCAGCAACTGAGATTAGGAGTTTACATTCTGGGCTTTCCCTTTTAAATTTGCATTAGTCACCTGATCCTGGGAGATGTTATCTGGCATCCAGGCTCACTTTGGGAGAGCTTATCTACTCTGGAGCCTTATGAAACAACGAGGTGCTTTCTCTAGGCAAATGTGTGTGGGCTCTTGGATGCCTGTACACTTCTAGCAAACACTGATATTGCTCAAATTAAAGACAAACTTCCTGGTTTTCCTTGAATATTTTTTCCCACAGCTTTCCCTCGGTGTTTATTTAACAGAAGGAAGTTCTGTGGTCGTTTATAAGATGTTCTGCTAAAATGTCTTCAGGCAAATCTTGTTTTCACCTGTTTTCCTCACTGCTCTCTCCATTGTGAGATCTATAGTAGCAGTTTAAAGAGAAAACAGGGAATTATGTGGAATTCAAGTGGGGCCTTGAATGTATAAATAAAATTAGGGGCTTAACCATGAGGGGTGAGGGAGGAGGTGGAGAAGAAGCAGCTTGCATGCCTGAGGTTGGACTGACTGCAAGCCTGGGGCTGTAAAAGGAGCTGGAGCTTGTTCTCTCAGCGCTAGAAATGCTTACAACTCTGTTTTGCTTGGCAAAAGTCAAGAGGTGTTATTATCAGGGACTCATAATTTCCCCTGCTTTCTCTGGGGCTCTAAGTGTTGAAAGCCCGGTGGGGCCAGGCAGGTGAGGTGCCGCGTGTGGTGGAGCCTGCAGCAAGTGGAGTAGTTTGATATCACTCAAGTCTGACTCTGCTCTTCAGTGGTGAGGAACAAGACTGGCTGACAGAGATCAGATCCTGTGCACACCTCTGCTGAATGCAGCCCTGGGAGAAGGATTTGGGACTGCTGAGGGATGAGAGGCTGGGACCCAGAAACCCCCACCATGTCCTGGGCAGCAGGGGAGGGGGCGATTCTGCCTCTCTGCCTCACTCAGGTGAGACCCCACCTGCAGAGCTGCCTCCAGATCTGGGATCCTCTGCATAAATAGGACATGGAGCTGCCAGAGCACATCCAGAGGAGGCCACGGAGATGCTCTGAGGGCTGGAGCCCCTCTGCTCTGGAGCCAGGCTGGGAGAGCTGGGGGTGTTCACCTGGAGAGGAGTGTTCACCTGGAGAGCTGGGGGTGTTCACCTGGAGAGGAGAACAATCCAGAGAGAACTTAGAGCCCTTTCCAGTGCCTAAAGGGGCTTCATGAAAGATGGAACAAACTTTTTAGCAGGGTCTGTAGCAGTAGGACAAGGAATGATGGTTTTAAACTCAGAGGCTTAATTGAGATTAGATACAAGGAAGAAATGTTTTACAAAGAGGGTGGTGAGGCGCTGGCACAGGTTGCCCAGAGAAGCTGTGGTGCCCTTGGATCCCTGGAAGTGACCAAGGCCAGGTTGGACAGGGCTTGGAGCAACCTGGGATAGTGGAAGGTGTCCTTGTCCATGGCATGGGATGGAACCGGATAATGTTTAATGTCCAATCCAACCCAAACTGTTCTATGAGTCTATGACTGTGTAGAGAGGTGATAAAACAACTAATGTGCTTTTGTAGATTTCATAATTTCAGTTCTGTGAGCATGACATGCCTTGATTTAGCCCAGCAAAGAAAATCCTGTATCATGCCCAGAGGAGGGTTAAGAAAATAAATAACAATGGAATACACAGAAGGTGCACAGCAGTGAAGGGAGCACCATAAGGCAATAACTGAAGTCCCATGGTGCTCTGTACTGCTGACAAATATGGTAGGGAACAAAGAGCTGGTGAGATAAATACCAGGGCAAATAAAGTGCTGACACATTGTTCTAGGCACTGAATATGGTGGCAGTCAGGAAATTCAGTGATTTAAGTTCTTCCAGAGTCTGTGGCAGTGCAAGGATCTGAGTTCACTTGTGCTTTGTTCATTGATCACTCTCTGCTTTTTTCCACTTCCCTGATCTAACTACAAAATCTGATTTTAAATAATTACTGTAGTAGATTAAAATACTGGGGATGTGTGTGGGGGCAGACATTCTTGATATTTCACTCTCTTACTGGGGTGTTTTTTTGTGCTTCCAGTAGCTGTATCTGCTAAAGTCATGCAGTATTTTGATAGCTGGATTTCCTTCCAACAGAAAACATCTTTTCATCGGCCCCAGACACTGGACTTCAAAAATGGATATGCCTTTTCCCGGCTGCCGAGAGAGGGGGTTGGTGGGGAGACACTTTTTGAAAATCATCTCTCTCAAGATGAATTAGATGATTTATGCACCAAGGGAGCCACCCTGACCTATGGGCAAGTCAAGAGGTCTGCACCTTCCCGCTTCACTCCAGCATTCGTGGCTTATGACAAAAAGGTATAAAGAAGCTGATTCCAGGAATATCACTGGCCAAATTCGGAGACATAAACAGTCAGCTCCAGGGTTCACAGGACTGCCTACAGCAGTTTTCAAATGCCAGAGCCCTTAGTCAGAGACAGCTGAATCCCAGACTGAAAGAGGCTTTCTTTGCTCGGGAGGAGGATTATAAAACGTAAACGATGTAAGACATTCCCTGCAAGTTACACTCGAGCATTTCCAGCAGATGTTGGAAAAGGGGTTTGATTAGCTCTGGAAAGCTCCAGTTTATAAGCATTGCTCTGTAAGCCACAGCCTGGAGTTTTGTGTTCCCAAAACTACACTGAGGTTGTAATTGAGCTTTAACCGGAAAAGTCAGTCTGCAGTGGGAACCCTGGTAGCCTGTTTGACCGTGGTCTATCTATTCATGCTTGCATGTCACAACCTGAGCTGCTCCATGAGTGTTATATCTTGGTGATCACACCAGACTGGGTGGTGGCTCTGTGTCTGCTCGGAGCACTCCTGAGCTGACCCTTGGTTTTCAGTGTGCCAATGGCCCAAGCTGCAACCTGCAGCTGTGGATGGAGCAGCTGCTGCAGTGGGAGCTGCAGGGCTCGGGAGCTCAGCACATGCAGGCTCTGCACACTGCCAGCCCTGCCAGAGCAGTCTGCAGCCAGCCAGCCCTCAGCCCGGCTGTGATACAGGCTGGGGAACAGATGTGCTCTGTTAATTACTAAGGCTACTCCTTCAGAGTAATGTAGATGTTGCTGTTTAATCTGTCAGATCATTCTCTGTTCCTCCCTTCAAGCCTCAGGAGCAGCAGGGGCCCCAGTGCTGCTGGGGATGTCACAATCCCTTGTGGGGCACTTTGCTGACTGATAGGAACTTGCTGGCTTTATCATCTCTTAATTATCCAGGCCTCTGGGCTGGTGTAGGCTGGGTATGCAAGGCCTGATTGGCCACCTGCACCTTCTTAGGATGATCTTGGAGGGAATATTCCTCCTTCTGCCAAGCAGAGGGACTGGCTGATTAGTTTCCTTGTTTCCCCAGCACAAATCAGTTTTCGCTGTCAGTGCTGGATAGATGTGACTTCAGATCATGGAAAGGGACCTTAAAGATCATCTTGTTCCATCCTCCCTGCCATGGGAAGGGACACCTTCCACTAGACCAGGTTGCTCAGAGCCCCTCCAGCCTAACCTTAAAAAGATGACTCCTTTCAGATTTTAAAATCCTCAGATGTGATTTAACTCTTTACTAAAATCTGTGGATAACTTCCCTAAATCAGGGCTGTAAAGCTGACAAATAAAGAGCCTTGTGTGTCACTAAAGAAGATTACTGTCAGCAGCCAAGCACCCGGCAGTGGTGAAACAGCAGGTGATCAAGAAGTAGGGAAAAGGCTGTATTTTTACACTTGTCTCAGGCACACCAAATCTGCAAAAGGCACATCTTGATAAAAGCCCTCCTGGTGCCTCTGCTGTCACTCACAGATTAGGCCACAGTTGTCTTTGAAGATTTTTAGAATCTAATCCATTAATTTTACAGCACCAAAGCAAATTACAAATAAATTATTGGCCTTGACAGACTAACCATGGTATTCAAATTGTTTCTTTCTCTCTCCCTTTGCTATATTGTCCCTTGGGCAGGTTTTGAAGTTCGATGCCTACTTCCAGGAGGAAGTTCCTATCTCTGCAGAGGAGCATTACCGGATCCGCCAAGTGGGCATCTACTACTACCTGGAGGATGACAGCATGTGTATCATCGAGCCTAAGGTGAAGAACTCGGGTCTGCTCCAGGGCAAACTCATGAAACGCCACCGGGTGCCCAAGAATGAGCAGGGGGATTATTACCACTGGAAGGATCTGAACCTGGGCATCAACCTCACCATCTACGGCCGGACCTACCGCCTGGTCAACTGCGACTGCTTCACCAAGGTGCGTTGTAGGGAGAGCACTGACAGAAAGACTCCTGGGAGCTGCAGGGTTTTAATTACCTGTTAGAGTCCAGCAGTTTGCAGCTGTGTCTTTTGTGATCTGGGTGCTCACAGTCTTTCATTTTGCTTTTTGTGTAGATTTCTTTTTTCAGGCTGAAGGGGAGTTCAGGGTATGACATCTGCTGAGGGCAAGTTAACTGCTCAGTATTTTTGTGCCAAGACTGCTGGGAGTCCATCTTTTGTCCTCAAGACTTCTCTTTACAATACAAATTCTAAGTTCATGCCTGGGCAGTTTAACTGCTTGGAGTCCAGATAAAACATTGTGCATACATGAGAGAGAAATGAGTGATCCTGACTCTTTTCTGATTTAATATTCTTCTGTTAGGAACAGTGGAAGGGAATACAAGCAGTAACTCTGCACACATCCACAGCCAAGCCATGATCTATGGGTTGAGAATCATGGTATGAACTGACTTTTCTAAGAAAGCTTACTCATCGCCTGCTTTTCTATTTCTGGCTATTTCTGTGCCAGTAAATGAGATAATAATGATCCAATAACAAGAAATAAGAATTACCAGGATGCTGGTATCCTGCTAGATTGTCAGGGATGATATTTTACTACTATTCTCCCAGGCCAGGAGTTAGACTGCTCCAGGGACCATTCCAAATAGGTGAGTTACATGCAGTCAACCTGTCCTGGAGGCTGGGAGAATTTAGGTCCAGGCTTTTCCTTGTCAGTTGGCCTCAATGCCCAGGAATGTTCCCAAATATGTATAATATATTGATACAAATGTGGCTGTGGAGCCAGCTCTGCTGGAACTGGGTGACTGTCCACATCAAATGAAGAGCTGGTCCTCTTGTTAATATTGATGGAAAATATGGAATGAGCTATGTGGGTCTACATCTCAAGGCCAATAGTGTATTTATCATTTACTGACATCTTCCAGTAAATGACTCAGAAAATAGTGAGTCTGAAAGTGTGAACCTGCCTTGTGAGTCTCCAGGGGGATATCCTATTCCTGTAGGAGATGTTTGCATAGGTGCTTCCCGGGCTGAATGTTTTCATGGACCACTTCCCAAAGCCAAAAAGGGCACAAGTCCCTTCACTTCAAAGGTTGTTTTGGGTGACTGATGCGAGTCCACGAGTAACACCCTGGATTTTGTTCGTGGTCCAAGGTAAGCAAAAAATCCCTGTATAAACAAGCAGATTGCACTCTTTCTGTGGAAAAAGTACTCCTGAAAGATGGAATGAAGCTGCTACTGACACATATCCTTGTGCCTGAAGGGTCTTGATGTGCTTAGTGTGGGTGACACTAGCTTCTCCTAACTGTCTGACACAGCTCTAAGTTCTTGCAAATTCAGGCTGACTACATCTGTGTTTATACAGCAATTAAATCTTTTTCATTTACATGAAAGAGACCAACTGACAAGTTATCTTCCATTTTAAGCCCTAAGGCCAGGGAAAACTGTGCTCAAGTGAAACCTGAGTTAGGATGTTCAGGACAAGACTGCTCTGATTAATTAAAGGGTAGGCAAAGATAAGAAACAACTTAAACAAATAGATTTGTCATCTGCTGCATTTTGCTGCTGCTGTAGAATTCTCTGTGAGGCGTGAACTTGCAGAATTCTGACCTCACTCATTTCAGCCCACCTGTAACCTCCAGTCACCTCTTACCTTCAGAACTCCTGGCAGCACTAACACCTCAGATGACCTTCCTAGGTGTTCCTGGAGAGCCAAGGAATTGTAGTGAACCCTCCAGAGGAGCTGGTTTCGGATCCTTACACAGAACAGCGTCGGACACCTGTGCAGAAACGCATCGTGCCCGCAGGTCCCGACCCCTTCAGGCAGTTTCTGACCTATGACACAAAGGTGAGAGAGCTGGGGATTACCCAAAATATTGTATAATTACCCACATCACACTGGTGAGGCACCTCCAGTGCTGTGTCCTGGTCTGGGCCTTTCACTTTGGGAAAGACATTGAGGGTCTGGAGTGTGTCCAGGGAAGGGGCCGGAGCACCAGGAGAGGCTGAGGGAGCTGGGAAAGAGGCTCAGCCTGGAGAAAAGGAGGCTTATGGAGGGATCTTCTGGCTCTGCAAAATTCCCTGACAGGAGGGGACAGCCACAGGGGGTTCAATATCTTCTCCCAGGCAACTGGAAATGGCTTCAAGTTGTGCAAGGGGAGGTTTATATTGAATAAGTAAGAATTTCTTCACAGAAAGGGTGATTAGACTTTGAAACAGGCTGCCCAGGGAGGTGATGGAGTCCCCATCCCTGCAGGTGTCCAAGAAATGACTGGACATGGCACTCAGTGCTCTGGGCTGGGTGACAAGGTGGGGGTCAGTCAGAGGTTGGACTTGATGATCTTCCAGCCAAAAAGATTCTGTGATTATAGTGAGTAGATGCTATTGAAACCCAGGTCTTGTGACTGTCTGCAACCTCACTCATTTTAAATTGTCTCAGTCTGCTGAACAGACTCCAGATTGCTCCTTTCTTGGCTTTAGTGAGAAACAAAGCCTTTTATGTTTTTTTTTTTTTTTCTGGGCTTTGTGCCTTGTAAACAGCTCCTCTTTGGATTGCAGAGTCTGTGCTGCAATATCATCCATTACTCTCTCGGTTTCTGTTGGGATGAGATAAGCCACCTGCCTCTGGAATTTAGCAGCCAGATGCAGTTCTATTAGAAATGGTCTTACTGTGTCCACTCCTCTCCTCCCTGAAAATATTGATGCCAGGTGCCAGAGCAGACAATTTCAGACAGACACAAATGCCCCTTGCTCTGACTACATTCTCCCTGTGTCTCTCCTGCCTCTTCAGGAGCTGAATCTTGGGGAACTCTTGAGCATCTCAGTGTGATGAGTTTGATTTCTGCGGTACCAAAAGATGATTTTGATCCAACTTTGTCTGCTTTTCTTTCTGCCCGCAAGGTGCTTCGCTTCTATGCCATATGGGATGACACTAACTGTGCCTTTGGTGATCACCATCCCTGTGTCATCCACTACTTCTTGGCAGATGACACAGTGGAGGTTCGGGAAGTCCACAAGAGAAATGATGGCAGAGACCCATTCCCGGTACTGATGAGACGCCAACGCTTGCCCAAAATCTTTGTGGACAAGAACAGTAAGTTGAGATTAGCAAATCCATCTGTGCTAAGGTGTTATTATTTCATGGTCAAAAAAACGTTCTTCAAATGGTCACTAAATTCTTTATCTTTTGGGAAACAGTGGCAGGACAGCAGTGCCAGCATCTCCCTGTAACTATTTATACACCTTGCTTTTGTATCCCTTTTCACTAGGAAATGTTAACATCTCCCTGATTAATTTATTTTTTCCTTCTGCTCCTTTGTCCTTAAGAGAACTTCCCAAGCTGTGTGCTGGAGATCACTGACCACGAGGTACAAGAGTGGTATTCACCCAGAGATTTTGGTATTGGCAAAACTGTCACCCTCCTTGGACGCACCTTCTTAATCTATGATTGTGACAAGTTCACCCAGGACTTCTATCGTGAAAAATATGGCATCACAGACTTCCAGCCAGTGGATGTAAATAAGAAACCACTTGAAAAAACTCCACAGGTACTGCAAACAATTGCTCAAAAGAAGGGAGGAAAGGAAGCAGTTGGTGTAAGCTCTTATAGTAAAGCAGAGGTTCAACTTAGTAAGAACCTGTAGAAAACAAGTTTGGCTTAAAAAAAAAAAAATCAACTTGAAAAAGACAAAGCAAAAATGGTTGTAATCAATACAAAAAATGAAAGCCTGGCTGCACTCATACTACTGAACTCTCACTCTTCAAAACAGTGTTGCCAAGTCCAAACTGCCTACTGGGGGTGGTCACAGCCCTTGCTACCTCCTAAACTGAGCCTAGAAATGGTTTGGAGTTGTGGTTTAGACCACAGGCATGGTGAGGATTAGGTTACCAGTGTAACCATTTGATGGCTGAGTTCCTGTGCATGAGAAGGTTTAGTTGGAACTAGATTATTTTAAGGCCCTTTTCAACTCAAATCATTCTATGGTTCTTTAATATAGCCGTAAACTCTTAATTCAGAAAAAATTACCTGGCTTTCAGATTTGCTTAATCCTCTTATGTTTTCATTAAATACAACACATGGCCAGGCTGGTATCATCCATCTCTACAGGGCACGGTGTCACAGCTCTTGCTACCTGGTGGCAGAATGTTTCTTTCCAAACCTGATGGCCTTTGCTAAGTCTTGTAAACTTTGTCTTGTTCTTAGTTGCAGCTGTTTATGGTTGATATCTCCTCTGGATGCAGGTAATTCCTCCCTATAATGGTTTTGGCATCCCTGAAGACTCTCTCCAGAACTGCCTTAGTCTGTTTCCAAAGCCTCCAAGGAAAGATATCATTAAGATGCTGGAGAATAATCTCAAGGTCCTGAGGTACCAGGTGGCCCTGGTAAGTGTTTTCCTTGGTGGAATAGTGCCAGGAGGATGGGAGGAGCAGCCTGCCCAGACAAGGCTGGTGGCAAACTCTCCTTTGTGCCAGTGGGAAGAGAGAGGTCCCTGAGCCAACACGAGTGTCCCTAGGGGGGATGCCATGGGGTTATTGTGTGCTTGCTGTGACAATTGGCAGCTCACAAAACTAGAAAAAAGAAATAAAAATAAGGCCAGAAAGTACAAACCAGACCTGCTACAAACCCACAGCCATTTATGGAAAAACTCTCTCTGCCACTGCTACGTGACAGATGGCTCAGGCTGAAGCAGCCTGCACTGGGCACTGTGCCTCTGCCTGCCTACCACTGATGCCAAGCACCATCAGTGCTTGATGTCTCTGCTGCTGGCTCCAGCCCTGTCCTTCTCCAGGCAGGTCCTGGATGCAGCAGCCAGCAAGGAGCTGTCCTAGCAGAGCAGCCAAGTGCTGGTGTAGAAGCTGGAAAATCCATGAGAATGGTGTTTTCCACCCTCAACAGCACCCGGGCCCTGGCCTTTGTGCCAGCTTTACAGCTGGTTTATGCAAGGAGCCTCTGGCACATCCAGCAGCAGCGATGGCATTTCCTGTGCTGCCTTGTGCCTGCCCTCTCCAAACACTCCGGGTGGATAAGGGCTGGTTTCTTTTCCCTATTGTGCGGGAGTTCCCTAAAGGTCACAGCTGAGGAGTTAAGATCCACTTAGCTTTCAACTAAGCAAGTAAATCCACTGGTGTGTCAGGGGAGTGACTTCCTGTGACTAAGGGCTGAAGCAGCACCAGCCTCTCTCAGGCACTCAGCATAATGAAAAGTGTAATTTAAATCTGAATTTTACAGCCCCTCTGGGATGGGTCATTCCGTATAGGATATTCTTTTCTCTTGGATTACTCAGACTGTGGAAACACTGAATATGCTTGGTAACTTCAGCCCAGATTCTGCTTCAGTGGCTTGACTAAAGCAAGTAATCTTTGAAATTCAGATCCTAAGTGCTGTCTAGTGCTTTGTTACTCTATGTCAGCACATCAAGTACTTCATTTAGTCAGCTATAAAAAAAGCTCTGGGCTCTGGGTGCTTATGAGTGGGTTACTAGGTACTCCTAAGCAACTCAGGCAAGGAAAACCTGGTTCAAATGCTCTGTTCCAAACCTTTGCTCTAGGAATCACCAGTGCCTGAGGACAAAAATCGTCTTTTCATCCTCTCTTATTTCCTCTCTGATGACACAATCAGCATCTATGAACCCCCAGTCAAAAACTCTGGCATCACTGGAGGCAAATATTTAAAAAGGACCAAAGTTACCAAGCCAGGGTCTACTCCAGAGAATCCCATATACTATGAGCCCTCTGACTTCACCATTGGTTCTACAATTGAAGGTAAAATCCAGCCTGGATTTATAATGCTTTGCTCTGATATGTCATTTATTGCATGGAAAGTGCATATCCCTTCCCCCACTTGAAAAATCTGCTGCTTCTGGGTCTCCTCACATCTGAGTTTGCTGAGCAGCAGCAGCACATTGATACAACTTTATTACTGTCAATGTTTGAACTTTTCAATCAGTGAAATTATTCTTACTTGAAGAATGAAATAAATAGCAGAGCTGGCTCAAAGCTGAGCCCGGCCACAGCAGAGGAATCCTGCTCCTTCCCAGATGAAAAAATTACTTTAATCTGTGCTAAAATACAAGTAACACTAATTTTTTAATGCTTCTTCCCCAGTGTTTGGCCACAGGTTTGTTATCATTGACGCTGATGAATATGTGCTGAATTATTTGGAGAGAAACTCAGAGAGTTTCCCTGCAGCAACAGTGCAATCCATAAGGGATCATTTCCTCCCACGGAAGGTGGTGGTGGAGACTACCAGCAGGTAGCTACAGAGAATGGGCTGGTGGGGCTAAATAAGACTCAGGGCTGACAGCTGAGGGCATTTTCAGCAGCCTCCCTGGGCTCCAGCCTCCTGCTCTGCTGGTGGTTCAGCTCCAAGAAGCTGAGTTTGGGCACATTCAGAGGGTGTGAAGTGTGTACAGTAAAATGTTGTGGCTGCTGCTGGCCCCAAAACCTCCTGAGACAGCTCTGGCTCAGCAGCAGAGACAGAGAAGTGGTCACAGCATCGAGCCTGAGTTCAAGAAGTGTTTGGACTTCCAGCCAAAATCACAGAATCACAAAATGGCTTTGGTTGGAAGGACCTTAAAGATTGGCTCAGTCCAACCCCTGTCATGGGCAGGAACACCTTCCACTATCCCAGGTTGCTCCAAGCCCTGTCCAACCTGATCTTAAACACTTCAGGGATGGGGAGGACATCTTTTCCCAAAAGGCATCAGTTCACTGTAACAGATGCTGCCAACTTGAGCTGCTGGATGGCTGCAGGCTCAGCAGGTGGTGGGGGGAATCTTTTCTAGGGCATTTATTCTTTCTTTGCTTATCAGCCCATCAGAGCCTAGACCATGTCCTCCTTTTAGCTTGGACCCACTTTGTGTGACCCAGTAACAACCCTGTTACCTCAGAACATGGGTTGGAAGCAATTATATCAAGTTTCCCAGTTCCTGACACTGTAGAGCACACAGGGAAATGCTCCTTTTTCACTCAAGTGTCACAGCAAGGGTGCCAAAATGAGTTTTTACATGAAATCCTGTTATTCCTTTTTTCTACAGTGGCATCCCCAAGAAGGACCTGGATGATTTAATTGTAGAGGTTCAGAAAGAACTGAAGCTCCAACAGCCCTTCAACACCAGGCAGTTTCATGAGGCATTTCATCATTTTGACAAGGAAGGCTCTGGCTTCCTGGATAAAACAAGATTTTTAAACATTTGTGACAGGTTCAACGTGCCGAGCAGCACCATTCTTCTTAAAAAGGTCAGATGGAAGGAGTGCTGTGCATGTGGAATTCCCCTCCTATGGCTCTTCCAAAAGATCTCTTCTAAAAACCAACCCTAACCAGCTTCTCTAGCCTTCAAAGGGGAACAAATTAAAGAAAAGAGCAAGAGTCCCAGTTTAGAAAAACTTCTGAGCTGTTGGACTGAGCCCGTTTCTTAGAGGAGATAATAATTGCTGTCCTCCAAGGAAAGGGAAAAAAATGTTATCCAGTTTGCCTCTCATGTTTGGCTGCACTGTAATGGGTGAAAATTCCTGCTGGTTCAAGTCTTGGATGAGTAGAAGAGGTTGTGTATCGTGATAGAGATCAGGAATCATGACAGAGATCAGGGATAGGCTCCTGCAGAGCTTGGAGTGTCTGTGATGGCTTAAGCACAGCTGGGATTGAGTAGAGGTGACACTGAGGTGTTCAAGGAATGTGCCTTAGGAAAGCTTAGAGACATTCTGGATTTAACAGCAACTGAACTGAAGGTCTAAGAACCAATTATTATTATTATTATTATTGAATCATAACACCCTGGTTAACACTTGCTGGGCACTATGAGCAACAAACAGCACATGGAGATGACAGTCTGCAAAGCAGAAAATGTGAGGGAAACTGAGGGAAAAATTCCTGCAGTGAGGATGGAGGAGGATCCTTTCAGGAATATGGCTGGCAAGGATGTTTTCTCAGCATCATGTGATAGGCAGTAGATTAGTGGCCAATAAAGGGGGACTCAGACTGTAGGGAAATCTAGAAACCAGAGGGAGTTATTTCCCCTGGTAAAATAAAAACTTTCCTAAAGTAGCCAACTGTGAGCATCACAGCCATGGTTAGGAAGGTGCATGGGCTGGGGATTTGTGTCTCTGAATGTGGGATCAATCAAGGCCCTGACAAGCACGCTGGGCTTTGCTGTACCAGAGCTCATCAGAGCTCACTCTGCCCTGAGGAATTTACAGTGTGGTGACAATCCCTGCTCCACTCTGAGAGTGGGAGAGAAGTAACATTCCTAAATTTATGTGGAGAACCTGTGACAATTGAAGTTAAACTCCCACGTTTGAGCCCCAGTCTAGGACGTATGCACTAAAAACATCCATCTCCTCTCCTGAAATCTTAATCCCAGTGTTCCCAGAGCCCTGGGAAGCGTGGCAGGGCTATAAATTAAACATATGGCAGAGAGTTCACTGCCTGGAGAGGAGCACAGCTGTCAGTCACTGAAGCAAACCCCAGAGAATCTGTCTCCAGGTGACAAAGGGAAGAAGAATCCTTTCAAGGAATTGTGATATTAGACCTTTTCCATCTCAGTGGGTGTCAGAAGGAGATTAGTTATGCAATTAAAGAAACAAAAGCCTTCTTTCTTCCCCTGAAGCACACAAGGGCTGTAGCTCTGTAACACAATGCAGGGTCAGGCACGGACACCAGAACTGGCTCATTAGTGGGACTGTCACCAAGCTCAATTATCTGTGTCTCCCCTTTATGCCATGTGCACACACCAAAGTGACACCAGAGAACAGTGACTGTTCCCCATTTTTGGCAGGGATTTCTGCAAGATTTCCTGTGGCCCATCTCAGTCTGTGGCCACGCTTTGTGTTTTTGTGGCTCCGTTGCCACTCTGGTGAGGCCCAGAAGGAAATCAGGATTAAACTCAAACATTTTTACATAGATTAGTCTCATCTATAAGCATTCAAGGTTGGACTCGAACCTTTACACCATCAAGTCCAACCTTTAGATCATTGAGTTCAATCCTGAAATGGTTGGACTTGATGATCTGAAGGTTGGACTTGATGATCTTGTAGGTCTTTTCAATCTCTAATGGTTCTGTGATTCCAAGTTTAACTGTGATTCAGGATTACCAGGATGGGGAAATCCACACTGGGGAATAACATCTCCTGCTCTGTCACACAAGGAGAACTCTGGGCACTTTCCCCTAAAAACAACCCCAGTTCTGCAGCTCCTTCCAACCCTTTATGGTATTTGCTGTGTTTTTTGTCCCCACAGCTGATTGACTACTGTTCCTGTGATGACGACAGGGTAAACTACCGTGACTTCCTTCTGGCCTTCCCTAGTAATCTCTTCCCAGAAGCTGAAGGACAGGACCAGCAAATGAATTCTCTGCTGCCTTGAAGACATTGCACTTCTAAAAGGATGTTCTGGATTTCACCCTTGCTTCATTCTCTCCCTCCCCCTTTCACAGACCCAGCTGATTACACCCTCATGTTAATTTTTTTTCCTTCCTAACCTCTTCCTGCCCTTTTAGCCACCCCCAAACTCAACCTCACAAGTTCTGGATGTTGAAGTGAAACTTATAGGAGAGAGAAAAAAAAAAATAATTCTGAGAACCAAAGTCGCCGTCTTCTGTTTTCTCGACCTTTTAGTACAGTACTTTAGAAAGCTAAAGCTTTCTGGAGCCTGGAGTGAAAACCACTCCAGGTTTCTCTCAGATGTGCCTTTCACCTCCAAGTAGTGAAGACTGCCAGTTTGTTATTAAAATCGCAATAAAACTGTAATTGCTATAAAAGTGTTAAAAAGTCTGTTTTAAATAGAATGGCTGGAAAAGCTAAGGATTAAAATAAGAGTGAGGGAAAATACACAAATCATGATTCTGGTTCTACTCAAAACAGGGTGATGGTGGTGAGTTTAGTTATCTGGAGGTAACAGGGGTCTGGACACAAATCTGCTGACAGCAGCTGTGCATTTTTTAACAAGATGGGAGAATGGTTTTAGGACTGAGATCCCATCCAAACCCACCTTATCCACCTGTCATGTCATCAGACAGGTCTCCAAGGAAAAAGGAACAGGGGCAGTTGGCATAGCAATGGAGCTCTGACACTCGTGCTCCTCTTGGAGTCACGTTGCTCATCTCCCCGTGCAGGTAACGCGGCAGGAGCCTCTCACCCCAAGTGACACCTGCCAGGTGTTGCCATGGAGCACACAGAAAAGGCAGCTGTCAGGCACACAGAGAACAAAGCTCTCTGGAACAAAATGCTGCTTTCAATCAGCTTTTGCGCCGTGGATTCCCACATCCTCACATCCTCTCAGACACTCAGCTGTCTTCACGTGACAGCTCCCTGCAGTCTCTCTTTGTTTGGAAAGGTCACTGCTCTTCCCTTCTGGGACAGTTTTGTGCTGCTGCTCACCCTGACCAAGGATCATTCCAGGGATCTCTGGTCTCCCTCAGATTTCAAGAGACCAAAAACTTACAGGTGAAATTACCTGAGCTGTAGAAAGTCAGAAACTATTTCTGCACAGGCTATGAAATCGTAACCTAACCCTCAGCCAAGTGATGTCGTGTGCCTGGGGCCAGCTGCACAAAATACACAATATAGCTCACCAAAAATATGTGCCTAAACCACATCAGATAAATCATCTCCTACAAATACCCTTATCCTCCACTCCCTCTGATGAAAGCAGCCACGAATAATGAACTCTGGAGCAACTGCCCATGCTGTGGACATGGGAAATGTGGGAAGATGAATCCCAGCTGCAATGGCTTGGGGTGACATGATAAGGGGGAACTAGAGAGTAGATTTAGATTGAATATTGGGGATAAATTAAACTGAGAGTAGATTTAGATTGAATATTGGGGAAAAAAAAAAATCTTCCCTGTGAGGGTGGGGAGGCCCTGGCACAGGTTGCCCAGAGAAGTTTTGGCTGCCCCATCCTTGGAAGTGTCCAAGGCCAGGTTGGACAGGGCTTGGAGCAACCTGGGATAGTGGAAGGTGTCCCTGCCACATGCACAGCTTGGCAGTAATAAAGCATCAGTGGAAACAGCACTGGAAGAATCTATGCCTTTTATTTATTTATTTGAGAAAAATACTTCTGCTGAGTTTATCACAAAAGTCATTGAACAAACAAACAACAACAAACAAAATCCGTACAAAACCTGAAGTGACAGGAAGAATGAAACACATGGGATAAAACACCTAGAATGTTAATTCCTCCCACCCCCTCCAAAATCAGGAAATTTGCACTAAAGCATAAATATGGAAGAACAGAACTTTTCCTCGAGTTCCTTTGTTGACGTTTGATCAGTCGAGTTCAACATTTTCGAGGAAAAACTACACACCTCTGCCTGGCTTTTCCAACAGCCATTCTCCCCAGAAAAACCCCACACACAGCTCCAAGGAGGAGGAACATACTTCACTGCCGGGCATAAAACCTACTAAACCACCCTTCCATCCCCCATGAAGTTTCCTGGAAGGCTGTAAATCAAATCCCATCATCTCCATGCACTGTTGACACAATCTGGGGCCCATCTACCAAAGGCAAGAGCCTGAGGCTGCTGTAAACCCGCAGGCACTGCAGCAAAGGCAGGGTGGCTCCAAGCTCCCAGAGTCACTTGGAGGCAAGGAAGAGACATCCCAGAATGGCCACTCTTCCCTCCAACCTGGAAGCCTACCAAAAATACCTTTTAAAACACTGAGTTGAAGGTAAGGGGACCTACAGGGGAACTGGAACTTGACTACTACTAACCCAAACATCATGAATAAGAAGAATCCTAAACAACAAGAAGACAAAACACAACTGTAATGCCCCATAATGTAAGAGTCACTCAAAAACTGTATGTGAAATGCTACATCTGTTCTTCTTCCACCCCCTTCTCTTCCCAAGCCCATTCTCCAACTACCTAAGACAAGAAGAGAGAACTAGTGCTGGTATTTCACAGCTCTTCTAGGCTAGGACAGGAAAACACTACACTTCACCCTAAAACCACAGGGTACTCAATTCCTGACCTCCTTAGGCTAGATAATGGACACAGACTACTAAAGCAGCCTCAAGCCCACAGGAAGGGTGCAAGGAATCATGTCTCACTGGAAGTTTTGGATAATTTCCAGCACCTTCTGCACTGTGGTGGACAAGAGCTCCTGTTCAGGGTTGGATCTTGGTGTTGGATTAAAGGTTGGACTTTGACGAGTTTGGAGGCATTTTCCAACCTCAATCACCCAACAGTTCCATGATGTTTTCTGCAGATGACACAGGGCTTGACAAGACAGGGCATGAGAAGGGCATCCACTAAAGGGAAGTGAGCTCGTGGCATTTCATAGGCAAAGCAGCCAAGGACAGAATGACCACTAAGGGCTTGCAATGAAAATGCTCCAAGAAAAAGCTCTTTGGGCTGAAAGGAAGGCTGGATCTGCTGAGAAACGACATGGACACAGGAGCAGTTACTGTGGGCTTGCAGCCCAGGGATTGTGCTTGCATTACAACACAGAGATAGGAGCAGCTCATGGCAGCCCCTCTGATGGAGAGGGGATTGCAGTGGATATCGCCTCACAACAAAGACTCAGCTCAAAAAACAAAACCCAAAACAACCTGCCAGGTTTGGGTCTAACAGAAGGATGGAGATTTCTGAGAACTAAATATAGAGGAGGGCTGAAAAAAAAAAAAAGCCCCATCATCTGTAGGTTTTATAGGTTTAAAAAACCAAAATCATACAAAGAACACATGGAAATGCTTCAAAAACAAATGTCCCTTTTCCAGGTAGCTCTATCAAAAAGAAAACAAAAACCAGGTAAATGTAGCATATGTTGTACATACGTAGTAACAAAGGAGGGTGTTCAGCTACTGGTAATAGTGCACAGAGAGGCTACAACATAAGGCACTTGGGATACAAAGCATCACCAGCTACCCTAGGGAGAGAGAGGATTGTGCAAGTGGAAAAGCTGCCTGAAGCCAAGCAGGCAGGAGGAGGAATCATTCAGCAGCCGTGGTTTTGGGGGCCTCTATGTGTCACCTGCTAACAGAGTCAGCAGCTCGGCTGCTGTGAGGCACCAGTGCTGCAGAAAGACCTGGCCGAGGCTGTGGGGAGGTGCCAGCCAGCAGCTGCTCCTGGAGGGCACTGGCAATGGATGGCAGGGGATGGGGAGAGGCAGGAGAAAGGAAAAAACCTCTCACACCAGACCTTTTCCATGTCCTCCCCAACATAAAGCTCTTTTTCCCCCTGATCACGCTGCACTGGGGGTCCTGTTGCTGCCTCTGAGCCAAAAAAGTGTTTTATCCTCCCAGCACAGGCCATGAGGAGCAGTGGCAAGGTACCACCAAGGGCTCTGCCCCAGCCTCCTTCCCCAGATCCCCTAAAAATGGGGAAAGCCCTCTCCTGCCAGCATCTCTCACTTGACACTCAAATGTTGTGAGGATTGAGGAACAAGTGCAATTTGACTGACTGTCCTCGTGGCCCTGCATGTTTTCTCCCTCCAGGGCCTCCTCAACCAGGAGAGGGGGAGGAAAGGACAAAAGATACCCAGATAAATGAGAGAAAAACCCATCTCAACTCAAAGAGGGGCAGAAAATCAACTGTCACCCGTTCCTCAAAACACGACTGGCGCGAAGGACAACAGCACCAGCCCCGAGCTGGAATTGCACTGAGAGAGAGCCAGAGTTCAGATGCCCCCGAGGGCTGAGCCAGGGGCATGCCAAGGATCAATCCTGGATTGCACAACATGGAGAGCACCCCAGGTCTGTGTCCCTCTCCTCACCCAGCCAAGGGGACACGCCACAAGTCCCCTGTTCCTGCCATGGTGAAGCAGAACTAAAGCTACGGCCGACTTCGCTGCACAAGAGGCACCAACAGCAAAGCCCAGCTCAGGAACCGCCCCAGGGGACAGTGTGGGGACAGAGGTGCCACTACTGCTCACCTGCCAAACCTAGACTGGCGTGGCACCCCAAAAAGACGCCCAGTGAGATGGCACTGTCCCACAAAACCCCAAGCAGATGCTGCTCCCCAGCAGAGTCAGCGAAGGATCAAGCGGGTGGGATGTGGCTTTCCACAAAATCTCCTGCCAGCACGTGGAGGTGGCAGCAGGCAGGAGCAAGAGGGGAAAGTGGTCTGCAGCAGCAGATGGGCTCTGAGGTAGATTTGAGACAATTCCATCTGCCAACAGCTATGTGTCACAAGCCAGGCTTTTCCTAAAATGCAAGCTGCTCCTTGCAGCCCCGGCCTCCTTCCCCTTCCTTCCCTGTCATCTCATTCACAGCTCAGAAAGGGATGAAGGGGCTAAGATTTTTGGAAGAAACCCTGGATTTGATAGCACCTTGGGTGGACACAAGCACTGTATCCTTTGGAAACAAAGAGTGAAGCTGGTGGCTGCCGATGGCACGGCTGGACTGGTATGGTAGGGACGAGGAAGGCTGAGGTGACAGCATGAGGGGGCACAGTCCCACTGATGCAAAAACCTTTTGCAGCAACCAGTTTGTCACCTGGGTGTGGTCATGAGCAACAAGAATACCAGGTCCACGAGGCACAGACAAGCTGGCAAAGGACCTGGGCTGACAAGAGCCAGGCCAGTGCTCAGAGCAGGGCAGGCCTCAAGGATTCACGTGGAACTAAGGATGCTGCTGCCCCATAACAAAACACTGAGAGCTGCAGAGCCCTGGGCCCAGATCCTGGGGCTGGGAGGCCCAGAACAACCACAGGGCAGCCAAAAGAAACCCAGCTGGAGCAAGCAAAGGCTGGGTGGTGGACCTTCCATATGAAGAGGGAAGTTCTCTCTCTTCTCTGCTGCCTACCTTTCGAAAATTCTCAAAAGCAGGGTTCAGAAAACCCCAGTTAACCAGAGGTCCACCAGGAGACAAGACAGGGTTGAGCTTCCTCCATCAGACCCTGGTCTCTCTTTGCAGCATCACCATCCTGTTGAGTGCTGGCCAGATGTGCCCCATCTCACCCTGAGCCTCAGATCTCACAGCCCCAGCACATTTCCCCAGGAATCTGATCCCATAACACACATTTGGTGCCTTCAAGCTGTCGTGGCCCTGTCCCAGGGGCTCAGGGAAGCACCATGAAGAGAGGGGAGGAACATGCTGTAGGAGAAAAAAGGATTGTTTGGAACCGTCTATGATACATTTGTAACCATTAACCAAAATAACCAAACACTAAAATAGAAAAAAAAAAAAAATTGCACGCTGGTTTACCATCAAACAGAGGAAGGCAAAACCAGGAGGGCTGGAAAAGGTTCCTCTGAGGGGGGTGGGAGAACAGGAAAGGGGCCTTTTTGGTTTTATTGCAAATGGTTCACGAGAGCAAGAAAGGGAGGGAGGAGAGCGAGAGACACCTTGGGAAGATGATTCCGAGCCTTTCACGACGCTGCTCGTGAGGAGCAGGAGGAGGGGCTGCTCAGTCCTGGTATCTCACCCTCCTCCCCAGGAGACAACCCTTGGCTTCTACGGAGACTTGAGCTTCTTGGTGCGAGGTGAGGTTCCGTTCTCTGCTTTCACCACTCCGTTTTCATGGTAACCTGGGGATGGCAACAAAGGGACACAGTGCTGGTGAGGGGTCTAGAGGGTTATCTGAGGTAGCTGGAGGTGTTTAACCTGGAGAAAAGGAGGCTCAGGAGGGACCTTCTTGTTCTCCTCACCTCCCTGACAGAGGGGTGCAGCCAGGTGGGGCTCTGCTCCCAGGGAACAAGGGACAGGACAAGACGAAATGGCCTCAAGGGAGGTTCAGGTTGGACATCAGAAGGAATTTCCTTGCAGAAAGGGTGATTAAACATTGGAATGGGCTGCTCAGGGAGGTTTGGAGTCACCACCCCTGGAGGCGTCCAAAGAATGACTGGAAGTGGCACTCAGTGCTCTGGTCTGGTTGACACCGTGGTGATTGGTCAAAGGTTGGACTCTATGATCGCAAAGGTCTTTTCCAACCTAAACCATTCTGTGATTCTATGGAGAAAGAAATTTTGCCCCTTGCACAAGCCAAACCCTTTATCCTCTCAGGATTGCCCCACAGATATGGGAAACCCCCATGACCTCAGGACACTGCTGGGGATGCCCTGCACGGGCAGATGCCTGCTGGAGGATGCTGAACCCCAGGACTGCCAGCTCCCCAGTGCCACCCTCCCAGCACTCACCCGAGTCCCTCTTGAGCAGCTTGGTTTGCTGCTTGGTGCCGGCGGCGGCGGCTCGCTTGCGGCTGCTCTGCTCGTTCCAGTACTCCCTCCAGCGCCGCAGCTGGAAGTGGATGAAGCGCCACATCACCGAGGCCTGGAAGAGGCACACCAACAGCAGCACACTCATTCTGCCAGGGGCGGAGAAGAGGCAGGCTGAGAACACAGCAGCGAGGCCACCCCCAGCCCGGCCTTCCCCCCACACCGGGGCTGGTGGCTGAGGTCCCCCCGTGTGGCAGATGCTCTTCCCCTCCAGCCACCATCTCTCCTTTCTGCCACCTCAGAGCCCAGAGCAGCCACCTTTCTTTTTCTCCACACCATAAAGCCCTCAGGTTTTGATTCATTAGTTCTTTCATCTTTAGGGCAGGAAGGAAAGAACAGGATCATCTCAACCAGCACTGCCCAAAACACAACATGGCACAGTCAAGGTACGATGCCCCGGGATGATCTAAAAGGTGGAAGGGAGGTAAGAAAGATCAAATCCTCAGGTGTGCCAGCAGTTCTTGGCTTCAAAAAGCTTGGGAATGACCATGCCTAGCAAATTCTAAACCGAACCCACAGCTGCTGCAACAGTGAGAAAGGCTCCCAGACTTGCCAGACTGCAAGGCATGAGGAGCCCATTCCACCCTCTGCTTCCCACATCAATGGGCAGCAAAACATGGCCAAGCAGAAGGGAAAACGCTTTTTCCTTGACCACATCCATGTAAATGCACTTACAGGTACAACAGGGAAAGCCTGCAAGCATTTCTCCAGGATAGGCTGGCACTTTATAACTTCACTTGATGGACACTTTATTTCCTGACTTTTACCCTCCATTTTTGTTCTGTGTAGCCTTTAAACATCTCCTTGCTTCCTTCACATCCCCCTTCAGCACACTAAGACCTCTCCTAAATGGAATCAGGATCAGATCTCCACTGTCTGGATCCCATTTGGATGGAGTTTGGAGCAGCCTGGTCTAGTGCTGTCCACAGCAGGGGTTGGAACAAGACGATCTTTAAAGTCCCTTCCAACCCAAATCATTCTGGGATTCCATGATTTCCAAACTCAGCAAAACCCACACTGGGGTAACACAGCCAAGGAAGACACAGGAGACATTCCTACCTGAAGAGAATATTGTTGAAGAGGAAGCTGAAGAAGTTCCCTCTCTCGGGCTCCAGGGCCTGGCTCTCCACGCGCGGCAGCCCAAAGCCGATGACCAGGATGTACAAGGTGAGGGTGAAGAGCCTGGTGACCACAAACACGACGGCCCAGACGTTAAACCTGCAGGAGGGCAAGCAGAGGTGTGGGCAGGAGCAGCCCCAGTGCTCACCCAGGAGGTGAGAGCAAGATCCAGGCTCTCCTGGGCTCCAAAGGAGGATGGGAGCCACAGGCAGGTCCCCTGCTTACAGCTTCTCGTTGTTCTCGTCCGTGAAGTAAACCAGCCGTGCCATGTGGAAGAAGAACTCTGCAAAGTACTGCAACAGCAAGAGGATCAGCCCCAAGCGGGTTAGGCTGGAAGGGAAGAGGAAGAAAAAAATATCACTGGGCTGGTCAGCTTTCATCCCTCAACCTTCAAACCCAGCTACAGGCTCAGCCCTGCTGGACGTGAGCTGCAGCACCAAAGCCAGACCTCTGTGCAGCAGTGGGGACAGGACTGCAACAGGGGAAATCCCTGTCTACAAACCATCAACACAGTCCAAAACACTAGCAGAGCTGGGATGTATCCAACACAAAACCCTATGGCTGGTAAAGCTGCTCTGCTTTCACCAGAGAATGGTTTGGGTGGGAAGGGACCTTAAAGATATCTCAATCCAACTCCCTGCCCTGGACATCTTCCACTATCTCAGGTTGCTCCAATGCCCATCCAACCTGGCCTTGAACACTTCCAGGGATGAGAAACCCTCTGGACAACCTGTGCCAAGTGCCTCACCACCCTCACAGGCAAGAATTTCTTCCCAATATCCGAATCTCTCCTCTTTTTGTTTAAACCCATCCTCCCTGTCCTATATACCTGCTAGGTAAAAAGTCACTCTCCACTGAAACAATCCCACTTATTCCTTCTAAGCCCCTCTCCCCATTGAGGATTCCCAGGTGACTCCCAGGGCAGAAGCAGCTGCCCAGCCCTCTCCCTGGTGTGAGAGGGGATGCTGAGGCAGGTGAGTGACTCACTTGAGCAGGTAGGCGCCGGCGATGTGCAGCAGGTAGAGCGCGATGCAGCGCAGCTGCCGGGGGATCTCCTCCTGGCAGGGGCAGAAAAGCCAAATCAAGCTCTCAGCCCTCTTCACCCACCCTCTCCCAGACCCTCCCTCTCCCAAAACCTCCCAAAACCTGGCTCTCACCTTGCGGACTTTTTGGAAGTAGAGCTCGGGCAGGGCGTGCAGCCAGTACGCCAGCTGGCACAGGTAGAAAAACTTCACCTGGTACCTGAAATGCAGGGAGGAGCCACATGAGCCAGCCCAGCCCATGGCAGGACCCCAAGAACCTGAGTGCCAGGGCAGCACTGGACAATCCCTCCACTGTTTTGGAGCCATGGGATTTAGGAGAAATCATTTCAGGGCTGAAATTATCTGCTGAGCCAAGAGAGCTGCACATGGAGTTTATCCAGATGCTTGTGCTGTGATCTCTGTGCTCTCAAAAAAACCTCACTTTTGTAAAAAAAAACAAGGAAAGGTCATCCCCCCCACTATGTTTCTGGAGTGAAAAATGAACAGCAAAGAGACTTTCTCAAGGTTTTGCAGGAAACAGGTAGGATGAGTAACCAAGCCCACAGGGCCTTCCTCATGAAACCCTCTGGAACAAACACCTTCCCCAGGCTCACAAATGAGATATCCCTGTTCCCCATGGTCTCACTGCAGCATCTGTGCTGCAGGCTGCATGCAGAGGGTGCTGTGCTGTCAGCACCCCACTCCCAGCAGGCAAAACTATGGAGAGGAAGGAAGTGGCCAGCCCCAGAACAAAATGCCCTCAGCAAGTGCTTACGGCAGATAAACATGCGGGTAGTTTTCCCACAGACTCCGGGGGTTTGAAATGTATCCTTCCTGAAAAAGAGAAGAGAGGCAAGGCTTCAGCAAAACAAAACAGGTTATGAGAGGCTGGGCTGATGGCACAGTGAAACAAGGAACTGGGGATGACACCCGAGTCTCGTCACAGCCTGCAGGAGAAAACACATTCCTTGTCAGGACCAAGGCTCAGCTCTGCATCTGTGGGTCTCCAGCACCCCTCTAAAATTTCACAGCCCCTTGTCTGGGGGCTGAAGGCTGCTTGCCCAGTTGCACAGAGGGTCCCAAGTTCAGAAGAGGATATTTGGGGGTTTGGAATGCTCTGGAGGCGTAGCAGTGAGATTCCTGTAGCTCAGGCAGCTGTGTACGTGGTCCACAGGCTTTCTCCCCACTGCCATTTCCAACCCCAGCACATTTAAGCAACAAGTGCTTCTGAAGAGAAAGGGGAACAGAAAACACCAACAAGAATAACTGGATATGAATTGGATAGTTTCATTTTGCACCTCTTGCCTTACAGGATGGGACTCCTTTCTCACTCCTGCCACATGGATGCTGCCCTGGGCTTTGCAAGGAGAGGCTGGCATGGGAAATTTGTCCTGCCCAGTCACCATCATCCATTCCCTGTCTGTCCCAAGACCTTTTTTTTCATTTGAGGAAGGCCAGGGAAGCACAAGAGTGACATGCTCTGCACATGCTGGGTGTTTGGGGAGCACATCACAGCAGTGTGGGCTGCACAGGAGGCTCCGGCCCCCCGCTGCTGAGGGAGGGATCTGGCAGCAGGCAAGGGGAGCCCAAAACCAGCAGCATCAACTGTGTCAAAGTTTCCTTTCCTCAGAGCCCTATGGGGCAAAAGCATTGGAGAAGATCTCTAGAAATGCTGGCCTTGAAGAGAACAGTAGTTCACTAAGGAGGACTGGCCTCCAAATAGTCGGGAGGGGATCTGTCCCCAAGGATCCATGCCCAGAGTCACTGGAGACCACAGCTAGACCCCAATGGCTGCAGGTACCAAAGCACCATCACTTCACACTGACAAAATAGTCAGATCTCTCCCACACCACCTGTTCTTCCCTCCCCCTTCCTTCCCAAAATGACAGCTTTCCCTCTGCATTCTTTGGGTTGACATCCCTAAGGAACAGTATGGTTTCCCTGTTTTCAAAGATTCCCTCACCATCAGCATGCCAAGGAAGGAACCACAAAGAGGGATCCCAAAATTCTGCCCATTAGCCCCATGACCCTGCAAAAAGCTGCCAAAATTCTCAAGGCATTGAATGTACATAAGGAGGAAAACAAGAAGCTGAGAAAGGCTTGGAGCCTTTCTAGAGCAGAGGATGGAGATGATGGCGACTGACAGGATTTGTGGGGACCAGCTCCAAAAATATTTCACAGCCCCTGTGCCTTGTGCAATACAGGAGAAGCATCCTATCCTCCCAAAACTGCCCTCACGAAGTGGGCTGGAATGATCCACCACAGCTGTAAACTAAACTGACTGAAATGTGCCTGTTTTGGCCCAAAACCTGTCTGGGGACTCTGCAGCCAGTGAGATTTTGTGCTCCAGAACCCCCAATTCCCCCTGGAAACCCAAATGCCAGCCAGCCCCGTGCCTTACCGTCACCACGACGTACAAGCACCAGATGGCAGAGGTGAGGTGGAAGGCAACCAGCTGCCCTGACTCATTGAACTTGCTGTGTTTGACCTTGGAGAGATGCAGACGCCTGTTGATTTTCTGGGAAGGAGCAGAGGGAGAGACAAACAACAAGAAAACATGAGCCACCATCAACTCTCTCTCCTCTTCCTCCTCCTCCTCATCCAGAGAAGCCCCCAGAGATGAAGGCTCACTCATTGTCACCTCAGCCCCCAGACCACCCCCAGAACAGCATTTCACAAATCCCTGTGGGATTTGAGGTACTTTGAGGATGCAGGACAGGGAATGGCGCTCACGTCCAGGATGTATTCCTGCACCACCGCGTGCAGGACGATGGCGATGAAGATGTAGAAGAGGATGGTGACCAGATCCTTCAGCCCATAGTGATACTGGACCAGCTCCCCATCTGCAAAGAGACCAAAGTGTGGGTCAGACCCCCATGGCCCAAAGGATTTCCAGATAAGGGCTTAGTGGGGACACCAGAGAGGTCGTGACTATGCCAGTGGTAGGGAAAAAGGGCTCCTTTCCAGGGTAAGCTCACGGCAGAGGTGGGTGGTTTCCCCTCTAATAGGTACACACCCCAAGGGAGGGGACACTGAGGACATTAAAAGCTTCCCCCTGCCACTGGGGACAGCTTGGCTGTGGAGATGGGAATTTATCACCTGGAGGGATGAAGATATGGGAGAATGAAGTAGGTGATGGGATCAGGGATGCCCCACTAGGAACATCACAGCTTGGAATAGGATTTCCAGCCCCTCAGTTACTCTTTAACAGTTCCTTATGATCTCCCACTCCTCCCTGAGAACTGCTGGAGCGGGATTCAGCTGCCTAAATGCAGATGCCTTCTGCTATTCACAGATCTGAGGCAGCAGCACAGGGCTGGTGGATGAGAAATAGGACCCATGGGAGGCCGTGTTCTTCTGGAGGAACAGGAGACCCAACAGCACCCAAAATACCCCAGACATCTGCATTTAGGTGACTATTTGCAGCCCTGAAGCTTATGGGAAGAGGCAGAGTTGGAAAGGCTGCAGGAAGTATCATCACACAAAGCTCAGCCCACCCCTGGCTGCTGCTCTCCCTCACCCTGATCCAGTCTGTCCTCTCCTGATACCAATGCTGGGAAGAGACTGCTCTGTCACCAGCCCTGCTTACCCTAAACAAAGCTTCATTCCAGATTTCCAACACTTGAACGGGATTTATGAACACACCTGGCACAAGGATATAAAAACACCCTGTCCTTAGGAGCCCCCGGTGCTTTGCAGACTCAGAGATAAAAATGGTGCCTGTATCCCCAGAGCAAGGTAAAAGACAGAATTGCAAGGCCAAAGAAAATATCATGTATGTGTGCTCTGCCCCCTCTCTCCAGGGCACCTCAGCAGCTCTAGCAGGAGCTGTAGGGAACATGGGAAAGCCTTGGAAAAATTTAGATTCCTCCCAAGAAGCTGCTGCACCAAGGTCTCTCTCCCCACTAGCTCATGCCCCCCAATCCCTGGTCCGGGGGAGGTTTTCCTGTGCCCCCTGGGACTTCTTGTATCAGGAAAGAATAAATCCCTTAAAAACCAGCAGTGGAAGTTGTCTGGACTGTGCCACAGGGGAGAAGGGACCACAATTTAATCTGGAAGCTGGATGATTCCTTCAGCCATAACCAGAGCCTTTAAGGGCAGAGCTTTTATCTTCCGCATGTCTGCCTCTCATTGTAGCTCCACTAATCCCAACACCCTGCTCTTTCTTTGGATGATTACTCAAACACTCCCAATTAACTGCAGTTTTCTGCCACCAGGCCAGGCTTTGTGCCCCGGGCATTTGGCTGATCCCGAGCCCAGGCCTTTACCCAAACCACCTCCTGCTGTCTCCACACCAGTGCCCAGACCCCTGCCAGATCCAGAAGGGCTCTGAGCCAGGAAGGCAGCAACCAGCAGCCAAAATAGGAACAGGGGCTGAGCCTCCTGCCTGGGAGCTGGGACATCTCCTCAGGTCTGTTTGGTTCCGAGCTGCACCAGCTCAGAGCCTCCTGGAGTTTACTCCCTGTGAATCAGAACCTGCCTGGAGCAGGGATGCTGCGCACCACGTGCATCTCCATATCCTCCTCTCCAGGTGCAATCCCCAAAAATCAGCAGGATAGGGATGACATGCACAGCCCCTGCTGCTTGGCAAAGAGGTAAATCCCTCCTGCTCCTCAGGGGGAGAAGAAGCTGCTCCAGGCAGGCAATCACACAGTTGGATCCTGCCTGACCAAGCTTGGAGGAGCATCCTCACCCTGCAGGGAGCACAGAGTGGCCTGGCCATGGCAGAAAGAGAGAGGAAGCCCTCAAACTCCCTGGAAAGCATTTCTTCCCAACCCTGGCAGCATGAGGGCTGGCAGACATGACCAGCAAGCTCTGAGCCACTCAAACTTTGCTTCTTCCCAAAATATCTCATTTTTAACATCTCTGCCAAACTGCATTTACTGCCAGAAAAGACCCTGAGCAGTTGATCAGTAGAGGGTGAGCCCAAGCCAGTGGGAAGTGGGGATTTGGGGCAGACTGGACTCAACCTTCCCTTGGGATTTGTGGAGCAGAAGCATCTCTCACCTGCTGTAGGCACACTAACATTATACTGAGGTAAGATGAACAGGAAAGCAGTCTTGGCTGTCACCTGTCAAAGACACAGAGGGGAGAAGCAAATCAGTTGTTAAATCCATTCCTCTGGACCAGTTTTTTCCCCTATCACAATGGGAAAGGGAAATCACCCAGAGAGATGTGCCGGGACCAGCTTCACTTCCAGAAACACTGAACCTTGCACTGGTCACCCACAAGATGCCAGGTGCATGTCCAGAAAGGGAAAAAAAGTCTGGGATGAGACATCAAGACATCCAAAACCCAGGGCTGTGCTGCTCACTCTTCATTTATTGAATTATAGAATCAAATCAGGGAATATCCTCAGTTGGAAGGGACCAAAAAGATCATTGAAATCCACTCCTGCCCCTGCACAGGACACCCCAAGAATCCCATCCTGTGTCTGAGAGCATTGTCAAAACCATTCTTGAGCTCTGTCAGGCTTGGGGCTGTGCCCATTCCCTGGGGAGCCTGTTCAGTGCCCAATCACTCTCTGGGGAAAGAACCTTTTCCTGATATCCAACCTAAACCTTCCCTGACACAGCTCCATCCCTTCGCTCTGGTGCTGTCATTGATCACCAGAGCGGTGGCCATTGACTAAACTGCTTGTAATTCAAAAGAATAATCCTCCCCAGCAGCAAAGCAGGAGGCTTTGTGGGGATAGGGCAGAGCATCTGCCCCACAGGACACCCCAAAAATGCACCTCTGAGACCAAAGCACCCTCAAGCTGGGGCCACAGCAAAATCCAGTACACAGACATCCAACATCCAACATGCCTTTATCCCATCCAACCCCACTCTGGCAGCAGGTCACCAGATTTTCCCTTTCCAGTGGCTCCCAGCCAACCCTCTAACGCTTCACAAGCACCCACCCTCAAACACAACCATTCCCAAAAAATCCTGTGCCCGTCAAACACCAATGGAGATGAGCTGCATTTCACACAGACGTGGCTGCCACTGCTTCAGAGCTGCAGGCTGTTAAAATCCCAGCTGGAAATTGCTCCACAGCTTGTGGGGGAGACAGGGGGACTTTGCCAAGTGTTCCCATCCTGCCACCACCAGCATTGAGCAACCGGTGCAGGCAGCCCCAGCTTGGGAGGCAGCAAACTCCATGGCGTGTTTTTGTGATGTTTGAGGATTTTATTGTTTTTTCCACTTAAAAAAAAAAAAAAAAAAAGGGAAAAGGCACATGTTGTGCTCTGTTTGTGGAGGAGTAGATGCAGGAGACAGAGACCATGGGCAGAGTTTGGGGTGGGAATGGAAAAAGTGCATCGCCTGGCCTCAAGCTGGCTGAGGGAGACACTTCTGGCTCCTCCAGACCTTGCTGGCTGGGAAAGCCAAGTTGCTTCACCACAGAGCTGTACAGCACATTCAGGATCAGGAGTTTACATCCAAACCTTGCCACAGGCTGGCACAGGGCATGAAACAGAGGCATGGAGCCAGCAGTGGCTGTGGTGCTGCAGGGATGGGTGGCTGTGTCATGGTTGTGCTAACAGCAGCAGGCACTGATGGATTTACTGCTCCCTGAGAACCTGGCTGACATCCACTGCTGTAAAGAGCTGGGAACAAGAAATCATCTCCAGGTGAAGCCTCTTAACCTGCTGGAGAGGGCACAGGTCAGAGCTGTGAGGACCCCAGAGTATCTCCAGGGTGGGAAGCAATGCCAGGACAGAGCTCAGCCCCAGCAGAGTTTCCAAGGATTCTCCTTATCTTCTTTCCCAGAGCGCCTGGTAGGAAAGTTCCTTCATCCACTCCAGCATCAAGCAATGCTTTGTCCCATCTCCACACCTGCCTTTGTTTCCTGTGGGTTGGAGAAGCATCAGCAGCTTTGGAGCCACCCCAGCACCCCTCCACCTTTCCTTACAGAGGGGTAGCAGGTTGTTTCCTAAAGTCTCAGTGAAATATTTTAACAACCAAAGACAAATGTAACCTCCTAGAGGCAGGCATCTGCAAGGCAAAACCCAAGTTTCCTTGGCTTGAGAAATAGGGATGAGCACCAGGGATGGCAAAATTCTTCAGAGCCTGCCTTGAGCATTTCATAGGCAGCCAGGGAAAGCAGAAGTTTGGAGTGGGAAGAGCAATGTGAGGATTATTCAGAGGCACAAGACTCACTGTCCTGTTTGCTCTGAAACAAGATGCTGCTATAGGAAAGGAAGTGCTGGGCACGCTTCTGCCTTGCAGGGCAGCAAATAGAGCCAGAGCTGCCACTGAACTGCTACTGGCAGGGGCAGAATTCATGGAATCATAGAATAATTTAGGTTGGAAAAGCCCTCTAAGATCATGGAATCCAAATGTTCCCCCAGCATTGTCAAGCCCACTACAAAACCATGTCCGCAGGTGTCACATCTACACAAGTTTTGAACAATTCCAGGGATGGTGACTCCACGACTTTCAGCCTGTTCCGATCCCTAACTGCCTTTTCAGCAAAGAAATTTTTCCTCATATCCAACCTAATCCTTCCTGGCACAACTTTTTAGAGGATGAGAGAGGGATTTGTCTCCATGGGACACACATAGCAAGGACCATGTAGCAAATGCTGTAGATTTATTTCATCCACTCCCTTACCTGCATTAAGGGCACCTCTATGCAGAGGGAGACGTTCCTCATCCCAGCCTCATCCTGCCTTACATGAGGGATGTGGCACCTGGGGACATGGGTTAGCGGTGGCTTTGGCAGTGCTGGGGGAATGACTGGACTCGACGACCTTAGAGGGCTTTCCCTCCATTAACACATTAATGATTTCATGATTCACTGTGGCTGAACCAGGTAAATTTGGGAGGCAGTTGTCCTGAGAGCTCTCTACAGCCAAGAAGAAAGAACCACATCCTCAGCAGTGAGTGGCCTTCTGCTGGCTAAAGCCACTAACTCAAGGACCAAAGTGCAGATGGATGGTGAAGAGAAAGAACTCAACGTGTCCACCAAGATCAGCGTTTCCTGAGATGCCTGGATCAGCCAGGACAGGGATGAGGCTGTTTCTCATGGCCAGAAATCAAATGAGCACATCCACCTTGCAGCGCTGGGTGGCAGAGCAATAGATAAAGCCAAGCAATCCCAGCACTACCACACATTCACTGTCTACCACCAGGCATTTTTACTCCCTGATAACGTGGTGACTGGAAAAATCCACACCCACCCCTAGCCTGGAGACTGCTGCCTAATATGCAGCAGCAAAGCTCTCCTCATCCTTTTTTAGAGTCCCAGAATGGTTTGGGTTGGAAGGGACCTTAAAGATCATGTTCCAAGCTCCTGCCATGGGAAGGGAGACCTTTTATAGACCAGGCCCCCATCCAGAAACTTAGGAGATGCTGTTTTACCCCTGCCATGAAATGCTCCACATCAAAATCTCAACTCCACTTGTGCAGATGTGCAAGTGGTTTTTAAAAAGCTGTCTAAGCACACACATCCAGGCAGTTCAGCACCTCTCTCAGAAAGTACCCACTGCAACTCTCACACGCTAATATTTTCAGGAATGAGGGATAATTTTTGAGAATCCTTCCCTAGGACACTCTATGAATTCCTGGAACAGCTTGCCCAGATTGGTTGTGGACTCCCTATCCCTGGAAGTGTTCAAGGCCAGGCTGGACAAGGCTCTGAGTAATGTGTTCTAGTGGAAGCTGTCCCTGCCCATGGCAGAGGGTTGGAATGAAATGAGTTTTAAGGTCCTTTCCTACTCAAACAATTCCAGGATTCCATGAAACACGTTTACCTTCTCCAAAGCCTCATTCCAGTGGGATTTGTCTTCACCCCATGCCACCATCCCCACAGTCCTGTTTGAGTTAAAGCCACTCTGGAGGAAGGAAGCAGCTCCAAACCTCTGGTGGGGGAGGCTGGGAGACTTTTCTGCAGTCGGAGCCGGGAAAATATTTCCAGGGCTTGAAAAACAAACTAATTACTGACAAAATACTGTCCAAAGGCTTTTCTCACAACTTTGGGTTTCTTTTCCTCCCCCCAGCCAGAGTTTTTTGAAAGACAAATTTGCTGATCCCCAGTATGGATTGACACAGGCCCTATATGTAAACCAAAGCCCAAACTTTGGACCAAAGCCTTTCCAAGTAAACAATCTGGCTTTGACAAAAAGCCCTTCCCAAGGGCGGTGCAGCCCCTCTGCCCCCACAGACAAACTCATCCCCCAGCACGACACGATTTCCACTGCCTCACCCTCCCTCCTGTTTATTCCCTTTTTAAAAGCAAACCTAAATATTGGGGCTTTTTACCTTTTTTCTACTCTTCCCCAGCTATTCAACCCTTACGCTGCCTGCATGCCTCAGTTCCCACATCTGGCAAAGACCAGGGGAGGCAGGAACACATTTTGTTTTCCCTCATTAACAATGGGAAGGCCTTAATTTTTCAAGAGGAGGGGACCGGGAAGGGGAAAGTATATTTAGCAGGAAGCCTGGAAATAGCAGCTCATTCGTCAGCAGCCTTCTTCTGACAGTGTCACAACCCTGAGTTCGGGAGCCCGTGACTCACATCCCACGATCTGCACAGGGGGAAAGCCCAGCAAGGGCATGGAACCACTTCTAAAACAATGATTTATAACTTTTATTTCATCACCCCAGGCATAAGACTGAGTCTCCTTTTCCCCATCTTAAGAGATTACAACAGCAGCCCCCATTTAATATAGAAACTTATCCAAAATCAGCAAAGTTTCCCCCAAACCTGACCCGACGCTGCTCACAGGAGCCACCCCTGGTGGGACACAGGTTAAACCCAGCCTTCATTTTTCTGCAAAGCAGGGTGGAAAAAGATATGCAAAGTAATTTCTGCATGAGGATGGGAAACACCTGTTTTGCGTTTCTATACAGAGTCACTCAAAATAGTTTTTCACTAAAAAAACAGAGGGGGGTGTTTTCTTTTTCTGGGCTCCAGCAGCCACCCTCCTGTGGCAAAATCCCTCTCTGGCACCAGGCAGCTGCACAACCAGGTGTGTTTTCACACCCTGAAGGCTTAGGGCTGGGTGAGAAGGAAAAACTCTTTGTAGTGCCCAGCTCAGGACAGCTCTTTTTGGGGAAACTCCCTCCAAGCCTGGAGTTTCCCTCCCTGAGCAACACTTTTGATCCTCAAAAACACACACAATACTGGAATAATCAAATCCAACACACCTGTAACATCCAGGAGCAGCCTCATGCCACCAAATCCCATCATGACTGGTACATGCTCCTTGCCACAGAGGAATTACCAGCTTGGTGAGTCCACATGGATGGGGAAAGGTTGTGCACCCAAAAAGATGCTCAAGGCGTAACTTTATACTGTGCTTGGGCAGTGGGAGACCCATGGCAGCCTCCCAGCACCACCCCGAGCAGGGTGCTGGAGCAAGGGAGCAGTCAGCTCCTGAGGGATGCCTGGGAAAAGGTTAAAAACCTTATTTGTGTCTTCCCAAAAAAACCTTCCCTGCAGGAAACGGCCTATTGTGAGCAGGATTCGGCCTTTTCCGCTGAGCCTGAGCTTGGCTGTGGCCACTGGCATTGGGAAGGTGGAAGCCCAGCTGCAGGGTGGGAAGCAGGGATGACAGAAGGAGGGGAAGGGAAAGTGACAGGTCCTCCTCAATGCAGGGGATCAGAGCTGCCACCAAAACTCACCACAGAGGTGGCACAAATGGGCACGGATGGTTTGGAGGGCTGGACAAGAGCAGAGGTTGATTTCTCCTCCAGGGGAAAAGAAAGCAGAAGGAATAAATGTAATAATAAAATAAAAATAAGTTAAAATACCCACAAGGACCAAGAGCTGTCCCAAACCCCCTGCCAAGGGGAAGGCAGGGATGATGCTGCTGGGCACAAGGAGCACTGGAAGCCACCCTGGCATGGCCAGCATTGTCTCCCTGAGGTCTGCAGGGAGAGCAGCAAACTGCTGCCTTCAGCATCCGAGGGAGATTTAATTAAAAGACATTAAAAGAAACCAGAAACACCACAAACCCCTCCCTGCTGCCACCTCTCATCATTTTTCAAAACTGCCCTCACAGCACCCTGTCAACCAAAAGCACCACAGCAGCAAGCCCAGGTATCACCTCTCCAGGATGGGGCTCCCAATATGCAACAAAACCCATCTGCAGGGAGAAACGCTGAGACAGAGACGCAACTTCAGTGGCATTTTCTTTTTAAACCGCAAGGACGAAACTTGCAGCCCAACTTTGCAGCATTTGCATGCGGTTTTGGAATACAGCTGGCCCTCCTGGGTCAGTTTTGAAACCCTTAAATAAATACATATACATGCACAAGGACATTGAAAGGGGTTCGAGTGCTGTAACAGACTCGTTCATTCAATGAGTTCGCAGTAAAAAAAGAGAGGGATAGTAAAGCAGACGGTTCCAGCGGGGAGGAATTAAGGAAATGGATTTCCTCCTCCCGCGATTTGCTACAGAAGGAGCCTTTCCTCCCTCGCCAGGCCCCCCGGCCACCCCTTTCCCATCCGGATTTGCTTTGAAACGTGGCAGTGCCGAAGGGGAGGGTTCAGCGGGGGAGGCGGGGGGGTCCTGGCCGGCGGTGCCGCTGACCACGGCCCGGTGCCTCGGCGTGGGATGCCCGGAGCCAAGCGAAGTCGCACGGAAAGGGGCAAAGCAGGCGGAAAGGAGCCGGAGCAGCGGGAGAGAGCGGCGTTCCCGGCATGGCGGTGCTGGGACAGCGGCCTTTGGGGGTCTGCGGCCATCCCGGCAGGGTGAAGGTATCCCGTGGATGCCTTCCCGTGGCCCGCAGCACAGCGGGACGGCCGCGATCGGGAGAGGCCGGGGAGCCGCCGGCTCTGCCCCAGGCCCAGGAGCCCCCGGTGCTCGTCCCACGGCGCGGGGTCAGCGGGCTGCCGAGAAAATACCTGGGAAAGGGCTGTTGTTTAAAAAAAAAAAAAAAAAGGCGAAAAAAAAAGGAGGAAAAAAAATCTTCCCATTTACAAGAGCTGGGGATATCAGACAAGAATTGGTTTCTCGCTGTGTGGGGCTGATGTGCTCCTCAGTGCTTGGGACAGCCCGGCAGCTGCGGTGGGTTTGGGGCAGGGGCTCTGACACCCCCTGGGCTCCCCAGGGACCCCCGGCAGAGGTGGAGCGGGGGCAGAAGGATGTGCCACTCCTAAAGCCAGCACCAGACTGGGTCCCCGTGGGAATGTGGGAATCTCCTCCGGTGGTGGGTGAGAGATGGGCAATGAATGGGGCGCACCCTGACCCCCAGACCGAGGGGTCCCGCACCGCACAGCCCCTGCCCGTGCGGGATGGGGACACTCGGCCCGGGTGGGGACAGCCCCGAGCTGGGACAGCCCCAAGGGGTCACCCATGCACAGCAAGGGGGGTCACCTCGTCCCCGGGGTGGGGACACACGGACAGCCGGTCCCGGCGGGGGACGATGGCGGGGGGGTCTCACCTCGAACATGAGGGCGATGAGGACGCTGAGCACCAGGCAGAAGCCGATGTCGGCGTGGTTGTGGATGAGGAACCCCGGGCGGAAGAGCGGGTGGCTCTTGGCCCGCCGGCGGAAGGCCATGGCCGGGCCGAGCCGAGCCCAAACTTCCCCGGGCCCCGCGGAACTTCGCGGAGCGCCGCGATGGCCCCGCGCAGGCGCCGCCGCCTGAGCCCTCCCCGCGCCCGCCCGGCTCCG
>VWYP01015295.1:81189-96710 GCA_013400435.1 Pycnonotus jocosus
CCGCACCGGGACCGGCACCGGCACCGCCCCGACCCGGGACGGGAACCGGCACTGAGCCCTCCCCGGCCCGCATCGGGACCGACACCGGCACTGCTCCGACCCGCACCAGGAGCGGATCCGGCACCGCCCCGCCCCGACCCGGGACGAGGACCGGCACCGACCCCGCAGCGGCACCGACACCACCCCGCCCCGACCCCACCCGGGACGGGGACCGGCACCGCCCCGGTACCGCTCCGACCTGCACCGGGACCGGCGCCGACGCCGCCCCGACACTGGCACCAGCACTGCTCTGACCCACACCGGGATCGAGTCCGGAATCGGCACTGACCCGCACCCGGACTGGCACCGGTCTCACCCGCACCGGGACCCGCCACGGAGCCGGACCTGCACCCAAACCGGGACCCAGCACCCGATCCCCACCCTGAGCTGGACTGGACCTGAGCACGGACACGGACCTGGACCCAGCCCCAGTACTGGCATCGGACCTCACCCCAGCCCTGGACATGGACCCGGCACCGGCACAGCCTCAGCACCGGTCCAAGAGCCAGGACCTGGACCCAGCACGTGATGGAAAGCTCGGATGTGGACCCAGACTGAAAGCTGATACCTGGCACCGGATATGGACACGGACACGAACCCTTCCCTGGACCAAGCCCCAGCCCCAGCCCTGGATCCAGCCCCTGCTCCAGCTCAGCACAGCCCTGGACTCAGCACTGAACCAGGACCCAGCCCAGCACCAGACAGAGAACCCAACCCTGGTCATGGCTCCTGCTTGCCCCACACACACCCTAGCACTCCACAGCAGCTGGAGGCACCCACTGGCTTTGGCACCCACCTCACATCTGTACCCTGGTACTGTGCACATCTGGATACCACACTCTGCTCTGTCTTCACATCAGCTTTTGGGGTGCACACTTGAACCCATCTGTTGTGTGTGGGAACACCCACCTGCATCTGCACCCACCGACTGTGTACAGACAACCTCCCACCTCTGCACCCACCTCTGCACTCACCTCTGCACCCAGCACCCACCCCCCTCTGCACACCCTGCAACCCCCTGACACCTTGCCCTGCATCCCAAAGTCCCCGTGCTGAACCCCAAATCTCCCTCATTAACCAGGGAAAGGCATGAGCTGCCTTCCCTATCCCACCCCCTTCCCAAAACCACGGCCCAGCTCGATCTGGGGTGTAGCAGCGGAGACAGAGACAATCCAAACAGATCTCCAGGACAAAATAGTGGAACATTTGTGGTTATTTATTGAAGTCAATCCTTAATATCCTTCCAAAACTCCTCAGGGAGCTCCAAGGACATGAGGGGAGCAAGCAGGGCCCTTTGGTGGCTTTGCTTAGGAAAATCAAGGTATAAACAGTGGTTTGACTTGAAAAATCTCCCTTCAAGCAAAACATGGATCCTTTCACTACCAGGGTCTTGTTCAGCTCCTCCAGCATCCCTGGATCCCCACAAATCCCTCACAGATCTGTGTGTGTCCACTGAGGATGGGTTCACAGGAGGGAGAAAACACTGCTCCAGCACATTTGAGAGAACTGAGCCATCTCCAACCTGGTGCTGAGAGCACTAAGCATTTTCCTCCAGCCAAATCCAGCCAGGGAAGCACAGAATCCCTCATTAAGCACTCAGTCCTATTAGGCAAGTCCTGATTAGCTGGGCTTACCCTCTGCTCCCCCCCTCCGTGGTATTGTTTAGCCTTGGAGCCATGGGCACAGAGCTGCAGCCTGGGCCCTGCCTTTTGCAGCAACACTGAAGGCACCAGAAAGGGATTTGCGACAAACCAAATTTAATTAAAGGGGGAAAAAATATCCAAAGTTTTAGACTGGGAATAAAACAGACAAATAACAACAGCCCCAGGGCAAATATGCCTATTTTCTGTAATGTCCAAGTATTGTGTTTCAATGTTGTTGGAAGTGAAAAGATGTTTTTTGCGGGGAAAATTTTCTTGGGAGTTTGGGAGTGTGTGTTTGGGAGGTGTGTGTTACATCACTTTGGAGCTGGAGGGAATGTTTTTCACCCAGCCCTGGTGAAAACTTGGCACCCATGGACAGTACTCAGAAACTGGGCTGCTGGAAGGTGAGATCCCAGCAGGGCTGGGGCAGGGCTGCTGCCCTGCACTCAAGCCCTGTTGGTACCACTCCATCCTGCTTTATTTTATTTCACCTTTTATTAAAGCATGACCCATTAAAAATAACAAGCCAAAGGGACAGTGCCAGCAGTCAGGACAGCCACGTTCCCAAGCCCAGGCACTCACCTGGGTATTGTTTAATTTCTTAGGGACGTAGCCTCTGTTCCTGCCTGTTTGCTCCTTTTTCCAGAATGGCACAGCCAGTTCTCCTGGGGAGCCCTTGGGTCACTCCCTGCATTGTCAAAATTCATGCTTGGTTCCTGCTCCCATGTTGCCCTTGAGAGCTCCTCTCACCTGTGGCATTGAGCTCTCCTGGGCTGAGGCAGGACTCTGTACCTCTCTGAAGTGATGGAGAGAGTTCCCTGAAGAAACAAAAAAGGTTCACAGGAGGCAAATGAGCAGAAATTTTCTATTCCAGAGCAGACAAAAGCACTGGACAGTTTGTCTGAGTGCAGTGGGATGGAGTTATCCCCTTGCTCCAGCCCTTCTGTGAGTGGCTGAAGCCCAAATGTTGGTGATGAGCACCCCCAAAAGCTGAGCAGGTCCTGGTCTAGCTCAGGATCATTCCTCATCTGAAAACAGCTTCATGGGAGATGCTGCAGAAGGACCAGAGGGTCTGGCCATGTCTCCTCAAGCATTTGGAACGTTTGGAAGACAACATCAGCAGGTTGCCTGGAGCAGTTGGTCCATTTCCTCTCTGCCAGCTGCAGTTTTTCATCCTGGCTTTGGACTGGCCCAGGCCTCCATGTTGCTCCACACAGAGCAGTGACCTGGGATTTGTGGGATTCTGCACCCCATAGGTTGATGAGAAGACACGTGGGGGTGTGGAGTGACCAGGTCACCCACCTGGACACAGCTCCAAGGATACAGCACCAAAATCAGGACTCAGCACCATGGTGGTGAAAGCTGGAGCTACTTCTGCCAAACCCCCAGGGTCCCATCTTGGATCCAGTGTGATCTGGGGCATCTCCCCTCACACACACACCTTTGGACATGAAGGCACCATGGGATATTTACAGGTCAAGGACTCTTCTCCCAAAGAGGGCAAGACCCTGACAGTGATTTTCAAACATTCCCCATGGCCCAGTGATGCCTGGGAAGTAAAAGGAGATGCCCACAGCCATGGTCTCATTCCTCCAGGCATTCACTGGAGGACTCCAGTGGTGCACTCCACCTCCAGTATCCCAGAGCTTCCCATTTCATTCCCACTGGCTCCCAGTGCAATGCCACAGCAGCCTCACTCCTGCACCTCCCTCTCCTTTCCAGTCATCACCCCTGGAGGGATTCAAAAGTCATGTGGATGTGGCACGTGGGGACATGGGTTAGTGGTGGCCTTGGAGGCGCTGAGGAATGGTTGGACTGGATGAACTCAGAGCTTTTGCAACCTTAGTGATTCCATAACACAGGCACTGGAGGTGCACACGGTATCTGGACCTTGGGCAGCATCTCCCTCTGGTGGCAAAGGAACAAGGAGTTTGGGGGAGAAACTCCTCCACAGCGTGATTTCCCTGGCCTGGCAGCATTAGGAAAAATCTGGAGGTGCATCAGGTCATTGGGGCATCTTCATTTCGGCCCCCAGAAGACAGGAGGGGTGGGGAAGGGTGTCTGAAGCTGTGATTTGCTGCTGGAGTCCTCCTACTTCAAATAGGGCTTTAGAAATCATTACAGAATAGGTTTAGATGGGATATAGGGAAGAAAACCTTCCTTGTGAGGGTGGTGAAGCCCTGGCACAGGTTGCCCAAAGAAGCTGTGGCTGTCCCATCCCTGGAAGTGTCCCAGGCCAGGTTGGATGGGGCTTGGAGCAACCTGGAGTGGTGGAAGGTGTCCCTGCCCATGGCAGGGGATTAGAATGAGATGAGCTTTAAGGCCCCTTCCAACCCAACCCATTCTGGGATTCTCTGATTAAATACAGGTTATTTCTACAGCTGGAGTGGCTCAGTGCTGGGTCTGTACAAGCACACAGGACCTGGGTGCAACAGGGCTCTCACACAGGCTGGGAGTCTTTAAGGACAGACAATCCATATTATCCCACCTGATTTCACATTGCTCCCAAGGAGAAGGTGAAGGGAATGGCTCACCACTGACCAACTCCCATCATCAGGGAGCAAAGCCATGGGAACACAGCCCTCACACAAACACCCTCATCCCTACCCCAGTCCTCGTGCACCCTCTGTCTCCAGATTCCCTCCTTCCCTTTTGCCATTCCTTATCTATGCAGGATTTCCACAAGCACCTCATCTGAGGTCAGAGCTATCAGCTCACAGTGCACCTCTGCACTGTGGATGTGCCTTGAGAAATCAAAGTCCACATTTAGACCTGACTCCTGTGCATAAAATATTCTTTACTTTCTCAAAATTGTCTGTTTCTTTTCTGACTCACCTGTGGAAGTTTCATGCTGGCTGAATCTTTTTCTAACACCCAGCCTTAACCTTCCCTGACACATTTTCGTGCCATTCCCTCAGATCCTGATGCCCAGGTCCCTTCTTCACCCTCCCACTGGAAATCCCAACAGACAACTCATCCTGGGGCTGCAAGAGCCAAGAGTGGGAAGAGAGACCCCTCCACACTTATTTTCACCCCCAACACGAGACACAGACACAGCAAAGTCTGGTTTGGGGTGTTTTCAAGCATAATTATATATTATCAAAAGTAGAAAACCAAGCTAGATAAAAATCCTGTAACGGCCTGGCAGCACCGCTGCCTTCTGTGTGATCCACACAGTGAGAAGGGCTCTGGAAAAGCCACTGGAACTGCTCCTGCCTGCAGAGCACAGCCACAGCACAGGGAGCTGGGGTCCAGATGGAGAGAGGGAGCCTTCATCCCCTTGGAATGTGGCTTCACTCCATACTCAGCACCAACGGGGTTTTCCGTGCCTTGAGGAAACATCTGGCTGGGTCAGCCATGAGTAGTGGATGCATCATGGAAGCTTTTTAAAATAATTCATCACATGCCTGTGCCCTTCCTGCTGCCTTTCCTGCCCTGTGGCAGCACCAGAGTCCTGCCCACAGAGGCACAACAGCTGGAGAGCACAGCCAGATGTGCTCCAGCTGGCACTCAGGATCTTGGTGGTGAATTCAGCTGATTACACCTCAATTAACATGTCAAGGCATATCCTGGGCACAAACCTGTGCCCTGGGCACAAATCCATGCCCAGCCAGGTTGGTGGGAAGCACTGGCTATTTCTGAGACCATGGTACTGATGGTTTTAGTTCCTGACACAAATAAACCCTGCCTGCACCAGGGGTTTTATGGTGGCAGTAGAACTGGTTTGAGATTTGGCCTAAGTTTAGGAGGGAGCATCCAGACAGATGTGGATTATAACCTGGTAACCTGGTCTAGTGGAAAGTGTCCCTGCATGTGGCAGGGCTTGGAACTGGATGAGCTTTAAGGTCCCTTCCAACCCAAATATTTCTGAGGTCCTGTGATCTGTAGCTGGAAGAGGACAAGGAGGAGAGAAAAGACCACTTGAGGGAGCAGGACAGTGGGCAAGCAGCAGGACATGGCTTTTGGCTGTAATTCCAGGTTCTGAGGTTCTGGTCTGCAGCAGGAAGAGGCTCTGCAATCCTATGTGACCCCCAAAACTGGAGTTGGTAAAGGCCTCAAGATAAACCTGGTGGTGAAAAAAAAAAATCAAGCAATGCTGAGCCTTACTTGAGACCTTACTCTGCCCAGAAGGAAGGACATCCGAGAATAAAACCCATCATTCTTCTGATTTAGGCACTTATTTGTCCTGAGAAAACTGCTTTGGCCAGCACTGCAGCCCCTGGAGACAGCAACCAGCTCTCCACACTGGGACAGGCCAGCAGCTCGTGCAGGCACTGGTTAAAGGACACGCTTCAAGTCATTGTCACAAACACACCGAAGGCAGAAGTCTCCAGCTGCCTGGCAGGTCTGTGACATAAATAAGCTCAATAAATAACCAGCCCTGGACTTTTAGGGCTTTTTAAGGCTTTTGAAGTTCTTCAAGACTGCCAGTAGAAGATGTACTGGGAGGGAAAGCGATGTCCCAGTGATGGAAGAGCACATCTGCCCCATGGCAGCGGCACTGTGGGGACAGTGTTCATCCCACCACCTTCTGCCATATCCTGTTGATGAGACAGTCACCTCTAGGCTGACCCAAGGTGACAGTGCAGCCATTTACAGGGTCACTTTTGTAACCCACACAGGTCTGTCCCCTCTCCCAGATCCCCTGGTCCTTGTTAGGGGCATTTAGAACAGGCCTTAGGGGTGGAGGTGAAGCACGGTGACCTCAGCTTGCTCCTCACCACAGTTCCCTGCGGGCCACAAGGGTGGGTGTCCCAAAGGTGCTGGCACCCCACAAGGGCACCCTCTGTCCCTGTGGGCTCTGAGTCCTCTTTGGGGGGCCCTGCCACCCCACAGCCTGTGTTGCCAAATGAAGAGCTTCTCTGCAGACACCTGTGGGTACAAGTACCCAGGATTGGGCTGATGCTGGCCATCCCAAGGGATAAATCCCCTCCTCTTCCTCCTCCTCCTTCTCCCAGGCAGCCTGGGGAAGGCTGAGCTTTGCTGTCCCTTTGCACCAGGCTCATGCTTGTGGCTGTGGCTGTCCCTGGTGAGGTGATGCCTCCTGCACTTGCACTGAAATACACAGAGGAGCTCTCGGTTGAATCTGGGGAGAAGCCACTGGGATGGGATGTGGATGGGGGAAAATCAGCCTCCTGCCCTGCTCCATCCTCCTGTGCCATTCCCAGAGTGCCAGCGCTGGGTTTGAGGTCTCCTCCATTCCCCACTGCCAGTCCAGAGGGATGGATGTCCCTCATGGGGAGGGAAAAGTCTGCCCCAGGCTCAACACCAGGGGGTTTCCCCATCATCCATCCTCCAGGAAAAGCCTCTCCCACGCCACCATCTCCAAAAGCTGCGTTGATCACGGACAGATCTCCCGTCTTCAAGGCCAGCTTCACCAGCAGCCAGTGGTGATGGTCTGTCCAGCTGTCCTCCAAACACCCTTTGGACTGCAGCAGCGATGAGCTGGTCTCTTTTTTGGGCTCTGCCTTGGTCCCTTCCACTGGCAAGGACTCTTCATCTCCCAGAGTCCCTGAACTCTGCCCAGCTTGGGAGCTCTCTCCAGACACCTCCTCATCCTCAGCTGCTGCAGCACCGCAGGTTGTCTCCAGGAATCCCTGCCAGATCTCTGTGGACTTGGGATGGAGCAGGCTGTAGTAAATCACCAGCGCTGTGGCACCTGGAAAGGAGCAGAAAAGTGTCACTGAGGAGTCCCAGGAGCATTTTGGTCAGGTGTGGAGAGAGAGAGGCCAGACCTTGTTGCACCTCCAGATCAAAAAGACCTTTGCAAAGATGCTGCTGAGAACCAGGTGTATGAGCAGCACGTCTATCAGGCATTTACAGGGATGCAAGAATCCCACTTGAGCAGCTTTTGGCAAAGGAAGTGCACACTCAACCCCAAATTTCATCTGGATTAATTTGCAGACTGAAAGTTGCCCAGCAGCGAGGTGTGTGATGCAGGAAACTTTCCATGTCACAGCATCCCCATCCTCTGGCCTTTAAATGAGACATCAGCAGGTTTTTAAGACAGCTTCCTACTTATACCCTAAACTCATCCAAGACCAAAGGAATTGCTCCTTTTCCATCCCATTTCTTTAACACATTTGATCTGAGGGTCTGGGGAGTGGCACAACTTCCCTATGCCCCTATCCCACTGGGAAATATGACCCTGTTTGGCACAACAATGCTCCAAGGGCTGGATCCCCACTGCTCTGGAGACAGGCTGAGAGCTGGGGGTGTTCACCTGGAGAAGAGAAGGATCCAGGGAGACCTCAGAGCCCCTTCCAGAGCCTAAAGGGGCTCCAGGAGAGCTGGAGAGGGACTTGGGACAGGAGACTGGTTGCTCATTTCTTCAAACTACTCTCAAAATCTGCAATCCAGGCTCTAAAATCAGTGTTCTTACCTATTACAAATCCTGACATGACAGCCCCAGTCACAGTCAAGCTGTTCCTCAGCTCTGCCTGCAGGAACCGGGTGCCCAACAGCAGCAGGAGCGTGTTCTCCATCAGCATTATCTGCAGGGCAGGGGGAAGAGTTTCATCACTTATTTCCTTCTGATGGGCTTTGGATGTGCCTCCCATAACAGAAAACACCCAGTTTCTAGATTCTCATCAATTTTAGAATCACAGAATGGGTTGGGTGGGAAGGGACCTTAAAACTCATCTCATTCCACCCCCTGCCAAGGGCAGGGACACCTTCCACTATCTCATGTTGCTCCAAGCCCCATCCAACCTGGCTTTGAGCATTTCTCCTGTTACATTTTTCACCTAATTTATCATAGAAGTTGTTGAACTGAACTTTCTGCAAGGTCTTCACCTATTTTTGGCCACTGACAATGTAAAGAATCAAAGCCAGTACAGAAGGCACATCCGCCTTGGTGACCAGGTGGCTTTGTCAGGACACAGTAAAACGCTGGATTTTGAGCAAGTGGTGACGTGAGAGGTGAAAACGGAGAGTCTGAAGCTGTTGCTTGTCCCCAGCAGCTGCATCCATGTGGAACACAAAACATTCCAGGTACTCACTGCATAAAATACGGCCACCCTGGTCCTGGAGGGGCCGGGCCGGACATTGATGTAGCAGAAGATGTACACAGCCCCCAGCAGGCAGTTGAAGAGCCTCCAGCGGCACGGCTGCGCCACGATATCCGTCTGCTGGGCCCCCAGCCAGAAGGACATGAGCAGCCAGTGCACCCCTGCAGGGAGAAGGGAGAGAACTTGCAAAGCCATTCCTGGGGGAGGCTGCAGACAGTCCCAGCAGCAGGAGCAGCACAGGGCTGACATTGGGGTGGGATGTGGGGAACAGCATCTCAGGTCTTACCTGCCACAGCGAAAACCCAGAAGGAATAGAGCCTGGCAAAGAGCACCAGGGCCAGGACCCGTGTCCCCAGCATCCCTGTCCTCCAGAGCAGCAGGCACAGGATGACAGCAGCCGGTGGGCTCAGGTGTCCAGGCTTCAGCAGGCAGGTGAAGTGGCTGTAGGAGACCAAAGCCCAGGCCAGGGACAGCAGGGACAGCCCTGCACTGACACCTGCATGGGGACAGGGGCAGTCAGGGCTCTGCTGGAGGCCCAAATGCACAGCAGGGCCAGTTCTCTGTGTTAAGGAGGTGTTGGCAGCATGGCACCCCCATACAAGCCAAACACCCCTTGATCCTGCCAAGTGAATCACAGAATCAAGGAATCACAGAAGGGACCTTAAAGGCAATCCAGTCCAACGCTTTGCAATGAGCAGGGACACCTTCCACCAAATCAGGTTGCTTAGAGAGCCCTGTCCAACCTGGCCTGAATGTTACCAGGTATGAAACTGAAGTATTTCAACTAAATCCTGCTAAATCTGGTCTCTGTGTGCTTGGCATCTCCCCGTGGATACCCTCTGAGTCCTGTCTCCCTGGACAGAGCTCTGCAGCCCCAGGACAGCTCCATCCCTGTCACTGCCATCAGACTAGAGATGGACAATGAGCCAGTGTGACCTTGCACATGCCGTGACTCCACACAACAACATCTCTCTTTGCACACTTGAAAGTTCACCTTTGGGGCAAAGCAGCCACCTTTGATTCAACCACAGCAGATCTTTCAGTCACACCTGTCCCTGCTGCTTCACACCGAGGCTTCCCAGCCCCTTTGCAGCACATTCCTGCACCCAGAGGACACACACATCCCTCACCCAAAAGCATCACCCCTCTATGGCCTGAACCATCCTCCTGGGAACTCACCAGGGATGAAGCCTGCTGGGTCCACGGCCACCACGACGTAGGCCTGGAGCAGAAGGTGAGGCAGGGTCTGCAGCAGGGCCTCCAGCAGCCGCAGCACACAAACATCCCCGAGCTGAGCCAGCACCTCCCCGGCACCGCCGCCCGCCTCCGCCCGCAGGACATCCCAGTACCTGCGGGAGGCACCGTCACAGGACGCCCACCCTGGTTTGAGGAAATCTGGGGCTGCACCCGGGTTGTGGGGGTTGGGGGGATCGCGGGGAGCGTCTCTCACCGCTTCCAGAGGCCCAGCTGCAGGAGGTGGAGAGCCAGGAGCCAGCAGCCGGGTGCGTGTCCGTCTGCCCGGAACCAGAGGATGCTGAGGAGCTGCGCGGCGTAGCCGGGCACCAGGCAGGCGATGGTCAGCCCGAACCAGCCCAGCTGCCCACGGACAAGGTAGTGGATGATGGCACAGAGCCCTGGAGAAGGGCAGAAAGGCGGTGCTGAGGGATGACACAGCCGCACCCCTCAGCAACTGAGCGGTGCCATTCATAACCACAGAATCCCAGAATGGTTTGGATGGAATGGGACCTTAAAGCTCATCTGATTTCACCCCCTGCCGTGGGCAGGGGCACCTTCCACTATCCCAGGTTGTTCAAGCCTTGTCCAGCCAGGCCTTGGACACTTCCAGGGATCCAGGGGCAGCCGCAGCTTCTCTGAGCACCCTGTGCCAGGGCCCCACCACCCTCGCAGGGAAGAATTTCATCCTAATATCCAATGTAAACCCGCTCTCCGTCAGTTTAAAGCCATTCCCGCCAGAATTCCATCTCCCAGCCCGCCCAGGGGGTTCGCAGCCCGTGTCCTGGGCTTATCTCCAGCTGCCGGCTCCCGGTGGCTTTGTCAGCTGAGGCACAGCCACCGCCACCGAGGGGCCCGGCCCCCAGGAAGGCTCTGATAAATAGCTCGGGCTCCAAAATAAACAAATAAATAAATATGCGGGGCGGGAAAAAGAAAACCAACCCAACGATTTTTCAAATACGAGAAAGATCCAAGAGGACGGCTGGACCCTGCGGGGATGCCGGGAGCAGAACCGCGCATCTCCCGCAGCGCGGGGCGCAGGGGTGACCCCCCGCTCCCCGGTACACGGAGGTAATTCGGGACCCCCGAGATGGCCCCAAAAGCGTCACTGCCAGCATCCCATCCTCCTTCCCCCGTCCCCTCCGCCGCAGCGCAGCCCCCACGGCCCCGCGCATCCTGCGCGCATCCTGCGCGCTCACTCACGGGCGCCGCTCTCCGCCGCCAGCAGCGTCAGGCTGAGCCTGGGGACGGCCCCGCGCATCCTGCGAGCACCACACGGAGGAGGAGGAGGAGGAGAGAGGAAAGGGAGGAGAAGGAGGAGGAGGAAGAAGGAGCCGCCGGCACCGGTCCCGCTCCGCCCGCCCCTCCCCGGCCTCACCGGGCACCTCCCCCAGTGTCCCCTCCCCGGGCAGTGTGACATCACGGTGCTTGCGTCACCCCCGGGGGCTTGGGGACACAGAGACCGACCGAGGCTTCAGCAGCCCGAGACCCCTGGAGCTGCTGTGCACTGCCTCAAGCCCATCCCGTATCCCTCAAATTGTTGTGCACCGGCGCAAGCCCATCCCGATGTCCCTGGGTTCTTGTGCAGTGGCACAAGCCCATCCCGATGTCCTTGGGTTTTTCAGAACTGGCACAAGCCCGTTCTGATGTCCCCCGGGTTTTTGAGAACTGGCTCAAGCCCACCCCATTGTTCTGTGTTACTGTGCACTAGCACAAGCCCATCTCGATGTCCCCCAAATTGTTGAGCACTGCGACACGCCCACCCCGATGTCCTCCGTGTGATGCCCGCGATGTCCCTGTGTCCCTGTGTCGGGGATGAGCACTAGGTGGCAGCTGGGACATGGTGTGCACAGAGCCATAAATTAATCCCGTTGTTTTCCCCGCCCTACCACAGAGATGAAACCCTTGTGAAATGGGATCCCAAGCATCGGAGGTTGCAGGGGCCCTCTTGTGTGCATTTGCTTTTTATCCCAATTTCCAGCCCTGCAGCCTCCAGCCCTGATGTTTTTTACAAAATAAATTCCCAACAGGTCCCTACAGGAAAAGCCACAAAGGGGGGTTTAATTACGTCAAAACATCACCTCTGGTTTTGGTGGTTTTTGCAGTACAGTGCAGGAAGCTCCCAAAACTTTGCACATCAGCTGGGCTGTTGGATGTACCTGTGTTCTGGGACTTTCATACATTTATTGTTGCTTTTTAAAATTTTATTGAGGTTTTTCTGCAGCTCTGGCAATAAAGCCCAGGCTCTGCTGTGTAACAGGAGCCACCAAACTGCTCAGAAATGTTCTTGCCTGGTTTTCCCTGCTCGTGGGAGCATCCCCAGGCTCTCTGTGGGGATCCAGCACTGGATTTTACCAGGAACTTGGCATCTTTGCAGGCTCAACTCCATCTGATTGTGTTTGGGGGCCCTTTGGGTGTAAAGGACAACCCACTTTTCCTCCTGTCCCCCTGCCCTGCCTGTATTTGTGTTTCATTAATTAATGATGTTGGGCTGCTGGGCCCAGCTCCAGCGAAGCATTTTAATAAAGTCAGGGGTGTAATTAAGGGCTCTGGAGCCAAGTGAAGCTCAGCCTTGGCTGTCTCTGTCCTCCACAGCAGCAAATGCCACGGCTGCCAAGTGGCCCATTCCTGGAAAACCCAATTTTTAGCACACAGAGCACAACTCAGCCTCCAAAGGGCACTTCCAGACCTGAGAGTGGGATGTGGAAGAACCATTTTTGCAAATTCAGCAGTGCAGATGCTGCCAGGCTCCATGCAGGTACAATGTGACCCTTTTTGTCACCCACAGAAGACACGAGAACCTCATCTCGTCCCCCCTGCCCTCCATCCCCATCATTCCCACACTGAGGTGTCTCAGCTGTCTTTCCTCAGTCTCTCCTGCTGTGTTCCAAGCCAGGAATAAATCCTGCGCCATCATCACCCCGGAACTTTGCCAGGCAGAGAAGGAGAAAGCCAGAAGCCCTTCCAGAAGATATTCCCAGAGCTAGCCACCCTCCCCAGATTCTCTGCCAGCTCCCAGTTGCTCTGGCTGCCTCCCAGCCACCGGTTTGGCTGCACTTTTCTCTGCTGGATTTCAGCACCCAGGAGCCTCTTTTGCTAAAAAAAAGCCTCCTCAAGTCTCCAAGAAAGCTACAACCTGGAGAAGAGAAGGCTCTGGGGAGACCTCAGAGCCATTTCCAGTGCCTAAAGGGGTACAAGGAGAGCTGGAGAAGGATTTGGGACAAGGGATGGAGGGTCAGGACACAGTGAATGGCTTCTCACAGCCAGAGGGCAGGGATAGATGGCACATTGGGAAGGAATTGCTCCCTGTGAGGGTGCTGAGGCCCTGGCATAGGTTGCCCAGAGAAGCTGTGGCTGCCCCTGGATCCCTGGAAGTGTCTAAGGCTAGGCTGGATGGTGTTTGGAGGAATCTGATCTGATGGAAACTGTCCCTAGCCATGGCTCCAGCCCTTTGAGCATCTCCATGGCCTCCTCTGGACTCCCTCCAGCAGCTCCAAGTCTTTCTTGTGTTGGGGACCCCCAGATCTGGACTCAGTGCTCCAGGTGAGCTCCCCACAGGTGACATCCCACAGGCCCAGCTGTTCCTCACAGTGCTCAGTGCTGAGCCACTTCTCAGCCCAGATGTTTGGCTGCACATCTGTCTGCAAACACCTCACAACACCTCAGAGATGGTTTTAGCAACAGCTCTACCCTAAGGGACTCATCTTCTGCAGGTCCTTCCCTTGCCTGAGGTGATGCAGCAGAGCACATCTGACAGGTGACTGTGGATGATGCAGGAGATGCAGACATTCGATTTTTCCTCTGTAAAATGTACATTTTTCTCGCTGTACAACGGCGATCCTTAGAGCAGCTGGTCCTGGCATCCACAGGAACATTTACCTTCCTGCATTAGGTGCAAAGGACCCAATTCCAAAGCTGCTTGTGGGAGCTGCTCTGCAAAAGTGACCGCAGCACAATTATGTGTAACCACGTTGTGCGACCAAGTACGTTCAACATACGAGTATTTAATCTCAAAAAAAAAAAAAAATAGCAAAAATGAGGAAAGAAAAGCACCCAAAGGAGCAGCCCAGAGAAACAAAGAGCCTGCGGGCAGCCTGAAAGCTGCTGAAAAAAGCTGCGCTGGAAACCTCAGCGAAATAGTTGCTTTGATTGGGAAAGAAAACAAAGAGATCTAAGAAAAATCCCTGCAGGGCACGAAGGGCGAGCCCAGGGAGGCTCCGGCAGGGATGAGCTCAGCCGTGCTCCAGCAGCTGCCGCAGGAGAAGGGCAACTCCCACGGAATGGGGCCGGCCGGATTCAAGCAGGAGAGAGGGATAAAAGAGAAGTGAAGATCCCTTTGCAACAGGCGCCTGAATTTATAGAAATGTCTGTAAATGCTTAAAAAGCAGGGAGCCATTGGAGGAATCCTTGGTGAGAAGGGAGGATGCTTAGGAGTGCTGTGCTCAGAGAACTCTTCTGCCCATGGCCAGATAGATAATAATAAAATTAAAATTGCTGGGTATGGGCTGTAATAATTTCCATAAATGGATACGGCATAAAATATCTTACATGCCATGCAGGTAACCTAGTAATGAAAGTGTTTTGGTGCAAAAATTTGGAAAAAACCCACCAAACCACTTTTTCCTTTCTTATTCTTTTATTTTTCTATATTTCTGTTTTCCTCTCTCACTTTTTCCCTACCATTCCCTGGTGCAGATCTTTTCCATGTTCTTAATTGTCCAGATTTTCCCTTTCAGCAGCAGTAATGACATAGAATTAATGACAGCCTGTTCACCCTCTTCCTGAATTTCCAAAGAATTAACTTCCCCAGTTAACATAGGTTTGGTGGGTTTCATTTTAACATAATTCCAGCTGATGCTTATTTTACTTTTCTGGTGATATATTGTTCATGTTTGTAAGGAAATATAAATCCTCTGAAAACAGATGGAAGCAGAGACCTTGAAGGAGCTGCTGAGGCCAAGGGGTTGCTCAAAGGGAGGAGGCCCAGGGTGGTTTTTCTCATCTCAACGCATTTCCCGAGGCGATGCTGCAATGGTTTGAAAGCCAGACCTTGGTTCCTCTTAGGACAACAGCAAAGAGGATTCACTGGGTGTCTCCAGAGCTCCCCAAAGCCTCATTGGCCACCAGAAGGCTGTGGAGGTCAAACATCCCTCACCACCCTCCAGAAACAGCACAGGCTCTGCTCCTTCATCTTCATCTGCGTGGCTGAAGCTGATCCTGGGACTGTTCCAGCCTAGAGCTCCTCCTACCTGGTAACAACCAAAATGTTCTCATTATTCAGCCTCTTTCAAAAGGTTTTGTCCTTCTTAAATGGGCTGGGGACTTCATCTCTTGCATGTTTATCTGCATTTTGTTTTATAGCCTTAACTGTGCAGTCACTCCAGGCTGAGTCATGAGCCAGTTCTAGAGGTGTCAAATGTTGGTAAGGGAGAGGAGTTTTTTGTTGGCTGCAGGAAATGCAAATACTCAAAAATTCATCCTGGAAATAATGTAATTCTTGAGAGGAAGAATAAAAAATAGCCTCTAAGCAAGAATAAGGATAAGCTGGCCTCTGAGTTAATTGGGAGGAAAATTGCTTTTTCTGCTCTTTTTTTTT
>VWYP01015296.1:0-22300 GCA_013400435.1 Pycnonotus jocosus
TGATCAAAACTACAAGTCATACATTTGAAAATCAAACTTTTTTATATATTGAAGTTTTTTACATTGATAAAACCATGGGAGATGAGAAGAATAGTTTCCTTTTTAGAATCTTTATATATCTGAACCATATTACATTATCTTCATTTATCTGAACCTTTATTCGGCCACCAACCAGTACAGTTCCTTCTGAGTATCATCAAGTATAACTTGCAGCAAGTACAAAAAAAAAAAAAAAGAAGAAAAACTTCCTTGGAACTCCCTTTGTTTCTCTCTGGGAGGGTAAAGTTCCTCCAAATCTGAAATCTATAGGGTACTATCCTGACCAAAAAAGAGTTCACAATCAGCTCACCACAAGTCTTTCTGTTCCTATTATTTCATCATAATAGATAACTATTTCCTAGAGCCTTCTTTGAGGAATTATGTAATTTTTTTTTCCAAATGAAGAAAAACTCAGTTTTTTTCTCTGATGACTGCAGAAGAAAGTTAAAAACTTGACTGGGAGAAAGTGCTCAGCCAGAATCAAAAGAAATAGGGACAGAAGTTCCAGAGCTGCCCTGGTGGCCTGTAAGGCTGCCAAGTATTCTCCCAACCCCAGAGCTCAGCATCACGCCTTGCCTAAGCCCTCTGTCCTCCCCTGTAGTGCTCAGCTCTTCTGCAATTCCAGCTGCCCAGAGTGGCTCTCTGAGTCATCACAATTTCAGCACCACACAACCCTGAAAGAAGGGACGTGAAAAGAGTAAGTTGAGGCTTCAGGGGGAAGTGCACACACGTCAAAAGAAAAGGGAAGTCAAAATGGTAGGACACGGTAAGTGTGGTCACTGAACAAAAAACATGACACATCCAGAAAGCTGAGGAAAGGAAAAGTTGTCTTATATGCCTCCACAGTAGCAATGCAGAGCCCTGGGTTTGACAGAGGGAGCACAACTTTCACATGGAGAGGTCATCACTTTCCCCACCATGGAGAAGAGTAAGCAGAGAGGACAAACTTTCATTGAAAGAGAGGTGAAAGCTTTTAGCAGCAGACAATGATGGGCATTCAGCAAACTGAAGGCTCATTTAGAAAAACTGCAGGAAGTTTCTCAATAATTTATTCTGGATCTTCTTAATAAAGAGAACTGAAGCTTATTTTCGAACATTGTAATCACAGAAAAATTATTTAGAGTCCCCTTGTTTCTCAAAAACAAAGGAGAAAAACCTTCCATGCTGCTTTCTCACAATTTAGCACATGGGCACCAAAATAACAAAGCATTTCCAAAGGTAGTTACCCTTTTTGACCTGAGTGAATGATCACTGTATTGAGGCTGTGGTCACACATCCTGATCTGACTGCAGCAGAGCCAAGTGAAGCCAGTCCTGGCTTGTTCCCAGCTGTTTATCTCCACTATTTGCTGGGGTTGCTGACTTGTGGACCTGCTGGCATAACTGTTCAGTCAAGCACTCTCTGCTTCAATAAAGGCAAGTCAGACAAGCTGATATGTCATAAATACAAGATTTTCTCTAGCTGAGCTGTTGCAACTCACTGGGTCCTGAGGTAATCAATCACCTAAGCAGTCACACCAGCACTGCCAGGGATCTTGAACCTTAGCTACCTCTGGCCAAGGACTGTTTCTTTATGGAGAATGCAGACCAACCCTCTGCCCCTCATGCTGCTGAATTCTAACTTCTCCATGGTTCTTCCCTGACAACTGTCTCCCTACAAACTCTGCCTTATGTCATGCTAAAAATTTTTTCTCTGATTTTTCTGCTGCCTTGGTCATGAGCTTCTTTAGTGTTTCTGCTGCCTTCAGCCTGCCTCCCTCCCTGGTAGTTTGTCCCACAATGTCCAATCTCCCTCCACCAGAGGCCTACTCCCATCTTGCTCAGATCCCTGCAGCTGCTGTGCATTTTGACTCATAGTTCCCAGTGCTTTGGTTTTCTGCCCAGTAAAGGAGTTTAAATCCTTTTTGGCAGGGTAGCAGTGTGCATGAGTTCTTCAGGAAAATGGTTAATCAGCTGATCCTTGCTCTGCATTGCAACTAGGCACAGAGAATTTCAATAAGATAGAAATTTCAGTAACTCTCCAGTCCAGGAGGTATGGTGGGCTGGCTTTTGGAAAGAGACACCGAGAAATGTGCATAGGGCATTCCTGTCTTGAAGGAGTCTTGCCCATTCTTCTCTATGGACTCATCCCCCAGTCATTAATGGATGATCTGAAGGAACATAGACTGCTTTTGCTCTCTGGTCTGAGCTACCCTTTCCTTGTGTCTGAAGTGAAGCCTTGTGGGTGACAGGCTAAGCCTTGCTGGCACCCTTCAGCCTGAGCCTGCTGTGGTGGGACCAGCCTCAACAGGGTACCCTCAGCTCCCAGCAGGACCATGTGTACCTTTAATGTCAGTCTCTAACTCATGATTTCACTTTCAAATGAGATACACAGTAAAAATTGAAGTGGCAGAGAGATATAAATCCTCACAGAGTTGCATACTGTTAAATATTACAGCAGATTTCTCCCCAGAAATATTCCTACAGTGTTGTGTTGCTAGATATATCTTGGTTGGTATGGTTTAACAAAGAAAACATGCTTGTAAATGCAGCAAAAATCATCAATAATTATCTTTTCTTCCCATTTTTCAACATGTATTTCGTTACCTCAGTCCCTGTCTAATATAAGAGAGTCCACAATTGTATTGCATTTATGTGGAAAGGGTTTGTTAGTGAGGGGCTACAGGAGTAGCTTCTGTGAGAGGTTGCTGGAAGCTTCTCCATTGCTGGGGAAGAATTCAATTGGTAATAAACTGAAATAGTTTCCCCAAAATGAGTCTGTTTCACCCATGATGGTAACTGGTGAGTAATCTCTCTCCATGTCTTTATCTCCACCCACGATCCTTTTGCTGTGTTTTTGCTCTGCTGTCCAGCTGAAGAGGGGAGTGATAAAGTGGCTTTGGTGGGCACCTGGTATCCGGCCAGGGTCAAGCCACCACAGCAATGTCTCATGCAGGGTCACAGGCAGGAAGAGCTGTCCTCGTCATGACTGAACCTTCTGCCATGAGAATTCTCACCCAGGTTTCCAAGTTCATACAGAGACTGAGCTGTTACCCAAACTTTTGTGTTTTCGTGGAACTGGAATGAAATGTCTCAGGCTTCTGCAGGCGGTTATCATTGTTCCTTGTCATTGTGTAATCTCTCTTTGCTGAATGGAGCCCTATAAAGCCATTCACCTCTAGTTCTCATTTGTTTTTATAAAGCCTATTTTCTTGAAAGGCTTCTTTGTATTAACAGCATATAACATTTTCTCCCTGAAATCTCTTTCTTCCGATCTGAAAACTTAATGCTTATTTTTTAAAATTTCAAACTGTACAACAGAACATCCTTCCTTGCTTTCCTTAAGAAATTTTGTAACTATTTGGCTTTGATCTTTCCGTGATTTATATAAAGTCAGGTCAATAAAATCTTCAAATAATATAGAGTTGTTCAGTGGTTTGAAACAGAGCTAAATTAGAACTGTATTTTTAAATACAAAAATTGTGTGGATTTCAATGAACTTCTTTGTTTACCCTTTTTATTATAATAATCAAATAATGAAAAATTTTACTGAGCAGGGGTAATAGCTAAACTTTTTATCAGTCAGGTGTAAAAATAAAAAAATCAATAGAATCACTTTCTTCCTATTCTCTCTTGAAATCACAGAGGGATTGAACATAGTGGAAGATATAACAAACAGCATGGAACTTATGGCTGAGAGAGAGGCAGCGCATGAGTTGTTTTTTATTCTTACTTTTGCTATCCCAAGTCTACTATAAGAAGAACTTGTTCCTCCAGGAGCTGCCCTAAACCATGGAAAATGAGTGGCCATATTGGTAAGGCTGCAATAGTTTCTTCTATTCCTGTTTGAAAAAGAAAGAGTAGTGCTGCTTTTTGATCTGAAAGGGAGAGCTGGAGTAAAAGGGCAGCTGGCTCTAAGCTAAGCTAACTGATTGGTGTGGGTGTGGACTTACCAGAGTGATGTCTCCCATACTGAGCTCAGCTCCAGCAATTCATTTCTGATGGAAATCTGCAAAAATGCAGCCATGCCTGATGAAGTCTGGTGTCAGCATGCTCAGTCCTTCAGCAAGTGCATTGTCCTCAGGTAGATACCTATAGGACAGAGTGGTCTCTGTAGCCCACACCCCCAGTGTGTTGCTGGTGTTTCTAGTATTTCACACTCTAAAGAAGAAGCCTTGTTAAGAGTCAGCATTAGATTGTACAGAGTGCTTGACCACTGGCCAAGACTATTTGTTTCTTTCTCGCTAGGTGAAATCCTCCTCCTGCCTTCCACCCACCCTTATCTTGGAGGGGTATCATAATTACAAGTTTCACATTAATTAATTCACTTTTCTGACACACTTAGTTTTCCTTCCAGCACTCACCTCTAGTGAAATGTTTCTCATATGGACTTTCTCTGGCCTTAACCTGACAGCAAGAAATCCAGATAAGCGCATAATAACTTGGCTTGCTTTAGATCAGCTTTCAACCTCTAAATTCGGCTAGATATCTTTATCTACTGTGTGAATCTCTTCTGGGGACATTAATCTTGTGAACACAGCCACAGTGCACAAATGTTAAGAACATCTGCACTGACATAGCCTTGTGTTGGCTTAGCTCGCCCTCTAAAGCGTTCACAGTGCCTGGTCTGTTGCTGATGCACATGCCAGTCTACCAGGGCAGGATGGCTCCATGCTTGAAAAATCTCAGGCTGCAATCTTCCAGGAACAAGTTGGTGTATGCATATATATCTTTTCCTGATTCTACCTGACTGCTGGCTTGAAACTGCCTTTAATAGGTGTAAAGCAGAGTGCAAGCAAGAGACACGGAGCTTCTGAGTGCTGCTAAACTTTTAGCAGCCTGCAAGGTATTTCCTCAGTTCAGTATTGGATGTGTTGTGAACAGGTAAAATAAACATTGGGCACCTTAAACACCATGCAGCGTCTACTCTGTACAGTATATATCACTCATGAGAAACATACCAAGCTCTAGATCTGATTTATATGATCTCTGGCAGGTACCCTTCCTGCCAGGATTCAAGTTGCTGTTATAGATCTTGACATGGAAATGTAAAATAATATAATGTTAGTATCAACATCTTGACAAGTTAGAAAAATGTTTGTATGTTTATTATATTACTTACTCCTGTAAATGGTTAGTAAAAGCTCTTAAATTATTTTGTTTTCTATTATATCACTTGCAAGACTGAAATACTGCTTCTCTTCCATTTGTTTGTACCCAACAGACAGGAGCCTGAGCTACCTTTGCTAGCAGAATTGAGGCCCAGCAAAGACAATTAGTCAGACATTAGTCAGTTCAGGCTCACTGTCCCCTCCCAGGCAGAAACTGCAAGAGCTGACAGCAGGTGGATGACCATTTTTCCCTCCATGGCTAGAGATTGCTGGGTGTGATAAATGAGGTTTTTACTAAGTGATTATGAGCTCAACATGGCAGTCCTAGTTCAGCAGCATTCAATGTGCTTTTCTCCTATTTTTATGGTATGAGATACCCAATACATTCTTGGAAAAATATAGGACAACAGCAACATATAAGTTTCATCTTCTGAAACTTACCAGGTCTAGTTATGTGGTTTTTATCTCACACTTTTGTGTCATGATATTTAGTTTTTTTCTGAGCTCACAGAGTCATGGAAAATGAAAAATAAAAAAATCAAGTTCTAGAGATTGAAGTGAAAATTTACTTTGAAGGCTCAAAACCTTGGATTATAATGGATATTGTTTTATTGTTGCAATGATTCACCATTTTTAAGACAACCACAGAGATCTTGACAGGCCACGCATGAACAATTTTGGAGGACTTAGATTTGACAGAATTGTTATTCCTCTTTATACAATGACCATAGGGGACTGGCACACAAAAAACCTCTTAAAACCTCAGGAAAGCAAACTTTCCTGTAGAAGTGATAACCATAGCAGAAAGAATTAGCATTTTTCTTGATGCTTTTATCTTCCTGATAAGCTCATCAGTCTCATCTATGGAGCAGCACTAAAGCTTCCTTCTAATGCTTCTTTCATGCTTTCATTCCATTTGGCTGGAATTGGAAGCGTCTTTGAATGCAGGAGACTTTTAATTTGAGACCAAATCACAGTGCAAATAATAGATAGTAATGGCAAAATAGTTCTTTATGATCAAATATGATATTGACTTGTAAGTTTTAAATGACTGATTAAATTTAGGAAAATAAATCCTGGTCTACATGCAGGATCGCTTACGTCCTATCCCTTATGCATGATGCCATTGCATTGCACTGCTTCCTTATCACAACAATATCTAGGATCCCAGATTAGATAGTTTTTTATATAAAAACTCAATGTTTAGAAGAATACATATAAAAAAATTATGCTTCTCAGCAGGGACTTTTCACATACAGAGACTGTAATCTGGATTCTTTCAGTACAACTGGGTGTATTATTTACTGACTATTGAAAATTCTAGAGCACAAAGACATGATTTGGAAATTGCCATAATTTGGAAATAATGATATGTCTTTAATCCAGAGACTCATATCCTCTGGTCCCAAGACAATGTTAAAAATATAAAAATATATTATATTTCAGTGTGATGTAATGTAGTGAGATGCAGTGTTTCCTCTATTTAGGGGAACCAGTAGCTGGAAAACCACCTGATTCCTCACTATAATTTAGTTGGCAGCTGTGTGCAGAGCTCCATGGGAGTAACATTTGTTTGGGCTGGAGATACAAGAGGGATTCAGAAAGCGAATTCATACACAGCATGAACCCACATGCCAGAACCCTCTTGGAAGGGAGAAACCAAAACAATAAAGCCCACCCATTAGCAGTGCAGCATGACAAACAGCAACCATCCTCAGGTAAATAACATTTGCACAATGGAACAGGAACCAGCCAACCACAACTGCTTTAGTTGTGCACAAAGTCACTTTGTTTAGTCTTCCTCAATCTCCCAACAATGCTGGGAGGATGGGCTGTGCGTGATGAACTGGCTTAGTAATTTGTACACAGGCTGAAACGAAACTGATGAGAGATATAGAAAGGTTTGGTTGGTTGACACACTGTCGTGTTTCAGCCATGTTCTGGCCCAAACCTGGGGTGGTTGGACAAAGCAGAGAATCCAAGTTTTAATCAGATATATACCTTAATATCATTGGACCATTGAGATTATGTCTTATAATAGTTCTGCATGACTGTGGTGAATTCATGCCTTTAAAAATAGTTGGACACTCTCTCTCACATAAAAACCAAACAAATCATGTCTAATGTAGCTGTTGAAAGAGAGGTTATTGCTAATAAAAATAAAATTACTGGGGCCATGTGAGCAAAAATGGGAATGAATGCACACCCATATGGAAATGTAGCACTAGAGCTGAAAGCTTATGAAAACACCTGCATCTAAATTTTGACCTCAGACTTTTCTCCTTGTTATATTTCCCTAGGCTTAGCCAAAATCTGCAAATAAACAATCCAATTAAACTGCAGGACTTCTCCAGGAATTCACTGTGTCCATCTGTTTGTGAGTCAGTCACAGGCAGAATCAAGTAAACAATAAATACATGAAGGCACAAATAATAAAACTTCACCGGAGGAAAAAAAAAATCAGTTCTCATCCTAGGATTGTGGTTTGTATTGTAAAACCAGCAATATTTTTTACATTTATTCTGGAATAAGGGAAAAAAAAAGGCACCAACTCAGCAGGCTTTCTGTGATCTCTTTACAGACACTTCATCATTTATTGTTTATTCCCTTTATATTTCTTCCATGGAGCAAAATTTATGTAAGTGTTCTTTATGTTCTTATAATATCCTCCTAGTTTGAATGTTTGCAATGAAAAGGGTCTCTGGAGTTTAAAAGAAGACTCTTAATTTGGTCTGAAGTGTGACTAGTTATTAGTATTGAAAGAAACATTTATGAGGAGATACTGAAAGAGTTTAGGGGGATTTTTTTGTGTTGGAATTAAAAGATTAAAGGAAGAAAATGCCACAATTATGCACAAAGTCTCTGCGGTGTAGATATATGATTATCTCAGTAATCCACTGAGGATGGTACAAGGAAAAGTTTAAATTGAAGCAAAGGGGAATACTTGTTTCTCTGTTTGTTCACATTACTATTTTAAGAGCAATCAGGGTATCATTGCTGTTTTCTCAACATAGCCACTTCTATCCTGCTGTTCAAACCATTCTCAGGAAGAGCTCTCTCTGCAATTCACCTGCTGCCAAGTTCCTTCTTTTGCCCCAAGAAGGTCCAGACACATTCTTTATTTTCCAAGCAGCCCCAGCTATTCATGTTATTCAAAGGAAGCTTAGAAGTGTAGACAAACTGAAATATTTTGTAAGGCATGAGGGCAAAACACCTAAAGTAGAAGGCAGTAAGTACAACTCAATATTTTGCTGGTACTGAGAATGGGAAGTGCTATTGGAAAGGGATGATTAAAATTACTTTTGGATGGATTAATTTTTTCATGAGAGAAGGAAGCCTGGATTTTTAAGTAATGGTCAGGATTAAGGAAGTCAAAGGGCATTTTCAGGCTTTTGGGATGATTTGGTGGGAGAGGGATGAGAAATTTTCTTCTCTAAGATGCTGTTAGTGGAGATATCTTCCTCTCCACATCCCCTCAGTCCTTCAGTATTACCAGTAGAAATTTCTCTTTCCTGCCACTGCAGAGACACCACATTTCCAGTCTAGTCTTCCTTGAAGGTTCCCCAGCCATCCTACCCCTCCAAACATTCTTTCCTCAGTTTCTTCACCTCTGATAGCACCCATGCTTCTTCAGGAAGGTTTCCTCTCCTCTGAGAAATCTGTTTCCTGTATCATATATCCAGCCACAACATTCAGACCAGGATAAATTTGGCCATCTTCAAATGTGAGATTATTGGGACACAATTACTCAGTGTTGCAGTTGCCTCTCATTCCAGGTACTGTGGAGTTTTCCCAGCAACAGCTGCTGTCCTGCACATCCTGATCCTAGACTCAGCTTTAGTTACAGGGGGCTCTGGATACATAAGATGAGGACTGAGTGTTTAAATTAAGAAAATATGCTCTGGGGGAGACTAGCCCTAAGTATACACTTAGTTGCTTCAAAAATGTGTTCAAAGAGCAGTTAAAAAATTTGTATCGTTATATAACTGGAAGGCTGTGCTGAATGGGTCTCTAAAGGGTCTTTTCTGAGCAAAATCCCATGTCACAATTATGTCTGCCTTGAAAGAGAGAATACCAAGTTTTTTTACCACATTTTCAAGCAATCCTACCCAAATGAGGAGTGGTTATAAGCTTTTCAAAGAACTAAAATGATAGAGTAATTTTCTAAAATAAATAGCATCTCAGTGGCCTTACATGGGAATGGTTGCATGAATATTGTCATGTATTATACACAAGTAAAGAAGCAATTAAAATGAGCAGATTAAATGAAAGGCTGTTTAGATTTAATTTTTTTCTTTATATCACTAAGGACTTACAGTGAAGCAAAAGAAATTTAGGAAAATATTTCCCAATGAAACTGTATTTAGGTGCTGCAATAGGTACTTGGGGAGTCTAGAATCTCTCCATCACTGGAAGCATTTAGCCATCATTTCCCAAGGAAAGAACAAGATAATCTCTCAACACTTCTTCCAGCCCTAATGTCCACCATAATATGATCACTGCATTAGCATTAAGCACAACTTGTTGCTACTTGCAAAATGCATCTCTATTTCATAAAGCAGTACAGTTCTGGAGCAGCAGCTTTTAATTTAAATGCTCATGTTTCAATTTCATATTCTTATCAGAAATTTAAAGTCAAGACTGATATCATGCAATCTGGAGAAACTTTATCTTCCACAATCACACATAATGTCAATGGTTTATTTATCTGAATGTCAATATAATGTTCTTAATTAAATCACTAAAACCCTTTCAGTAGATAGTATTTTTTTTTAATAAACAAAAAATGCATTCCGTTTTAAGCTAGTAGTTTCCATAAACAAATTTCAGGCATGATTTACCAGTCAGAGTGGTCCAGGGACCATTCCCAATGGGCTTTATGCAGCCCTCTAGTTTGGAGTTTGAGATGGTTTTTTTAAACGAGCTATTCCATGCCAGTAGATCTCAGTGCCCAGTAAATTAAACTGGCCTGTTATTATTCCTTGTATAAATGTCACCTCTGTCTTGGCATAGTCATAGACTTGGGTTTCAGCTGAAGCCTGAAAATGTAAATACAAAAAAATCAACACTGAAAAAAAATATATATACAATGCAAAAAATAGTCACATTATGAGTTTCACTGCAACAATATAAGCAAGTACAATAATCACCAAGTAATATGTCTCATCATTTCTCTCACTGTAGTTCAAAATAAACTCTTCACAGGTTTTTATTTTTAAAATCCCATAAATTCCACTCTAAGGAAGTACTACTGTTATGCAGAGATTATAAACAGACATTCACAAGCAAACTTCCTAAATGTGGCTTCAGATTGGAATGTTTTGACCATTCATACATGCCAGCTTTAAAGAACATTATTCAGCATCTTTCTTAATAGCTATTTTTAGAAAGACACATCAACCTTGAAAGTATAAACAATAGCTGTGGGGAAATGCATTTCAATGCCCAGCCTCATAAAGGAAATGTACGTCCTCACAAGCTGGCTAAATATACCACAGTCTTTAGGAATACTACACATGGCAGCTGGTGGAGCCAGGGCTCATCTGAGGATCTATTGCAATAAGCCAGAGCAATTATCCACAACATGAGAGAGCATTCTTGAAGAGCTGAGGCTGTGAAAGGTATCTTCCTCAGGGGAATAACCTGAAATTGTCGAGATGGAAGATTGAAGATTGAAAGCTGCATTCCATATAACGTTACTGTTCTCCACTTCATAATACAAGAAAAAGAAAGAGAAAAAATAAAATAAGAGGGCTATTTCGTGACATTGAAAGGTAGTGAAGAGCTATTTAATGGCATTGAAAGGTAATAGGTTCAAAACTGGAGAATGGAAATGCTCTCTCATAGTTTGTGATTGCCTAATCAGACAGGAGCTGCCATGGCAAGCCTATCCAGATTCAAGAGGGAAGGTGACATTCAAATAACCTTAAAAGTTCTTGTTATTATATTCCATTAACTATAAAAAAGGTATGAAACCACCTACCTAGAGGTTTATATATATATGATTCTAGTAAAGCTCAGGGTAAAGCTTAATGCTGCAGTGCAGATTACCCCATGTCTAGGTAACCTCTGGTAGTTCTATTTTCTTCTGAAACATTTGCTCCTGGCCTCCATCATGAGCTGGACCAAAGAGATGTTTCTAGAATCCAGAATGGACAAGCTTAATCTCTTGTCAGGAAGCATATATATAAGTCGTGTCACAAATGAAGCAGGCAATAGTCAATACTAACAGGACAAAGAATTTGGTGACATAGGAAGAAAATCTTCAAAATATGTTTTATATATATATATATATATATATAATTCATGTATATATCATTAATTATTATGTTAGACATGCAGTATAAATTCTGGCTTGCACCCTGATTAATATGTTTCTAATTAAATAAGCTAACTATAATTAATTTTGAAATTCAGGCAGATCTTCAGAGTATAAAAAAAAAGCCTGTGCGTCCCTAGGACATCCATCATAGGTTTTGTTGGCTGTAGACAAGACATCCATGGAAATGCCAATATCCTATTAACCTTCCATATTCTGCTTTGATTACCATTACCAAGCATCTTGCAAACTTTCAGCCTAAAATGTCACTGTGTAACTTTGGAGAAGAATAAAACCTTTTTGTGATTCCTCCTCTCACAGTGTATGAAAAGCTCCCAATTGCCAACAGAATGAAGAGAAAGGATTATTTCACCATTACCTAGAAGTGAAAAATTTTTCCCAAGGATTTTGCTTTGATGAAAATTTGTGGTTGAAATGCTTCAAAAAACAAAAGGCCATTACTCACTTGCACATGACAAAACAAAATGTTATAGCTGGCTGCCTTCTCAGTGAGTCCCAAAGGTTACATTGGACTAGATGTGCATGGAAAAGACAGCAAAAAAGGTGGGAGGATGTGTCTTAGGTTGTAGGTCAAAGCCTCATTCACTAATATATTGGAAATATCTCCATAGGTGCCCTACATATAAATGGAAAGAGGTTGAAAGAAATTTACCTCGGAAGGCATTTTTGTGTTTGCACCCCAAACACACAATGGCACAATGCAGATTACCATAAACTGGGGGACTCATCTCCTGATCAAGAAAAAGGCAAACATGATAAACTCACTTCTCATCCAGTGGGCACAGTCAGAACTTGACCTAACGTGCAGGGAACAATGTCTTACAGGTTAGATGAAAGTCTGCTGCCCTTGGAAACCTGAAATGCTAGTCAGGGAGACTAATAGTCTTACTGATTGTGAGTGAGACGTACTTTGTCTCTTTTGTCTTGTCTTTTTTATGACAACAGTCATACTTTGACTTCAGCTCCCCTCCTCCTGCACCCTGGCTCCTCTGGCCTTCTCATCCATCACGTTTCCTTATAGATATAAAAGTGATTCCAGTATAGAATTACCTTGTTCCCAAAACCCCAGTCTCTTTGGTTGCCCTTCTCGGAAAGTATCACTGTTGACAAAAAACTCTTCTCTGGTTTGCTCACAGGCTTTCTCACTAAAGAACCAGTTGAATTACTAGCAGGTTAGCATGGAAAAGACAATCACTGAAACAGAATCTTAGGTGAATGCAGAAACAAGGTAGCTCGATGACATAGCTGAAGCCACAAATGTAGGGATTTACCAAACCAATATGTTTTCTTTGCTAAGTCTTGCATGCAGTCTAGCCACAAGGCCTGCAGTATACTTGCATTTCCCACTTCCTAAACTTAAATCTTGGTGTGCAATTCCAATTAGCCTGATTGTGCCTTAATAAAACTGAAAGAGGTCAGAAGAAATTTGGGTTGATTGTCCCATTGTTCCAAAATGGCTTTCAGTGAGTCCTCAGCAGATTGCAATACCTTGTTAGGACATGTAGGAACTTCTATAAACTTAAGATTATCTTAAGAGAGGGTGAAATACTGTAGAATGAGAGAATGAAAAAAAGAAAAGCCCAGAACTGGCTGCCACAGTCAATGGTATAGCAGACTCTTAGAAGAACCACAAACATTATTCTACATTGTGTTTTTCTCTTATATTTTTGAACTCTCCCTCCCTGCCTCCCCCCTTGCCCCCCACTTTTTGCTCTCCAGAAAACATGATGACAAGACAGTTCAGGGAAGCCTGTTGTTTTAAGAATATGTATCCTTTGGATAGAAGGAAAGAAGAATATGCAAAACCCCTCAATTATTTGTACCTTTGCAAAATCAGGCATGAATGTACTGCCATATTTTTTAAAATTATAATATCCCTTATAACACAATTCCTTTAATTGAAATACAGATCAAGATCATTTTGTATCAGATGGGATCTTAAAAATAAATACAATTTGTAGATGTTTCGTAAATATTCAGAAACTGAAAAAGATAATTCAAATATAATCCACAGCATTTAAATAAAAAACACCCTGAAAATTACCAGTGCTATCATAAAATTAGCTCAGTGTGCATACCTGAGAATACCAAAGGGCATAATCCATCAAAGGAGAATAATCCCTTGTTGTGTTATAAACACAAATCAAGGGAGTATAAAACCTATGTAATGTCACAGTTTTATATTGAAACATAAATGTTAGCATCAGGATAGGTTTTGCTTTCAAGATACAGATCTGTATTGCCCCTGGGTGAGCTCGTTACATGCCAGGCCGACTCTGGTTTGGTTTGCAATGGATTTCAGCAAGCAGCTTTCTAACTCTATGAGGGTAATGATGTGTGCAGCTTACTCTGGCATGAAATCTTTCAATAGTAGAAATTTCCTGAGTTGATAAAGACTGCAGCCCTCCCCAGGAAAATTGTGTGCTTGCTCAGTCTGCATGGCTTCTACTGGTAGAAAAAATTTCACAAAGTATAAAATTCTAGATGCTGTGAGTTACAGTTTGGAGCAGGAAAAAAGTATATTAACCCAAACCGATTGAAGTCATGGATCCAAACTGAATCAAAAAAAAAGAATTTGAATTTTAAACAGTTTTTTCTTGATAAAAGTCAAGTATACTATTATACTTTCAACTGTATAACACATAGTAACATAGACAAATAAAGAATGTGAAATAGTAATATCTACTTTAAGTAGATTTGGATTCTGTAGTATTATAGCTGATTTTCACCCTCTTTAGGAGAGATCAAAAATGCAGCAGTAGCACAAAATTATTTATTAACTATCCCTAGCATCTGACAATGAGCATGTGTTACAAAGATTAGGATCTCTTTAGATTCTAATCATCTACAATACTGAAAGACCACTATGCAGACTTTTCTTTCCAGAAAAAAGTACCTGGATGGAAGGTGAATGGTCTAATTTGTCCTACATGAAATTTCCTTTCTGGGCTTGTGTAGACATGAACTTGGCATATAGATTCCTCTCCCACAGATTGTCAGGGTAGAAGGAAGGACAGGAAAAAAGACATGAGATGAGAAGCATTCAACTTTGCTCCATCTGAAATAAATGGGACATTGAAAATCCTGACCCAAAGTGATATGTAATAACAAGGAAATAAGTATTCTTATACTTAAATAAATAAATAAATTGGCCTTTCCCACATTTGTTATTGTTTCATGATTCTTCAGACTGAGGGGGAAGGAAAACAGCAAAAAGCAAAGGCAGTGGGAGGCAGAGAAAAAAAAAAACACAAAAAAAAAAAAACAGAAAAAAGAAAAAAAGAAGGATTAGGAGAAGGGAAAGCTGTCCTTCTGTGGCCAGTCATTCTTTCAGTTGTTTCTGGCAGTGGTGTAGGGCAGAGTCTGTTCTGGTAAAGGCCAAGGAAACTAATCCAGGTGATGAAGAGAGGAGACCTTGCTGTACATCCCTCTGTGATCGTGCCTTGTGTCCGAGGATGTTTAGCTCTGCCTTGGGGGAAGCCAGGGCTCTCCCTTCACAAGAGAGATCTGAAAAAGGTGGGGAAAAGGCTCTGGGTATGGATTTGGAGCAAGAAGTCTGCACCTTCACCAGCAAACTTCAGCATGCCAGGAAGAGCTAAGCTTGCTTGGCTGCAGCTGGATGCTGACAAAGGCTGCAAAAGGGGTGGTGGTGACAAGCTACAGTGGATCTTCCCCTCTGTAAATTTAATCCTCTGTAATGGACACTGCTGGAACACTCTCATTTATAGCTTCTTGGGCAACAGTAGCTAAAAACAGATAAGGAGCAAAAGGTGTTAACAGTTCTGAAAAGAGTAGGCTGGGAAAACAAATGCCCAGCAGGTAGGAAAACAAATCTGTATTGATGCTCGATAGTCATCTGCTGAGAATGAATGCAGCATTCTAGAATTAGCAAAATAATCAAACAATGTTGAAGGGTAGCAGAGGGACATCCAAGTCTGTGTGATTCACTTCCTACCAAATCAATTAATTTGGTTTAAATTTAAGCATTTTCCCAGTCCTCACAGTTTCAGAGAATTTCAGAGTTGGAGGTCTTTTGGCTCTTATGTAACCTGCACATGCAGTCTAGAAATGCATTGTGATGTTTTTCTTTGTTTTTAATGGCAAAATTCATAAGTTTTCATAGATTCTTCTAGAATCAAGATTTTTTTCAAGGTAACACCACTGCTCTGTACACCCTTAAAGGGGAAGAAGGGGGATGTTTTCAGTCACTGATACTGACATTTTGAAGTCCAAAGGGAAAATATAGAATTACTGTAATATAAAGCATGTACAGCATGGAGAAAGCCTGTTGCTACTTTTGAGTGGGAAACACATCAAAAATCTTAATTGCCTTTAAACACTGCTGTCCTCTGCTGTTTACCCTCTCTAGTAAGAGTTATTCACATTTCTGGTCAGAAGATATTTTCTACCATTTGGCTCTCATTATGTGATTCTCTATTAGACATAATAAAAGCCTCTTATTAAAAGTTTATTCTACAAGGTAAATACTAGAAGGATAATCTTCTGTAAGCCTCAAACCTGCTTCTCAGGGTACTAATCCCTTTGAGTTTCCTTAGGTTTTCTAACTAGCATGTCTTTTCTGGACATCAAATGATTCCTAAATATTGCCTCAAAGCCCATCACACTTCTGAAAACAATGCAGAGGTTCTAAAAACCCAGTACTCCAGACGCAGTAGAGCATTTTCTACAGAGTTAAATAATTTTTTTCTATTCTAATTGAGTTGTCTCTACTTCTGTGTCCAAATATTTCAATCATCTTACAGAATAGCACTTTGCCCTGCCAGAACATGGTCTCTACCTAATAGAAAAACTAATTTTTAGAACCACTTCTTTACCAGTTAAAGACCACAATGTCATAAAAATTAAATTTTATCTTTATTCCAAAGAGCTCATATTTGTCTCCATTAGAACTAGAGATGGTAGATCCTCAGAATTTCTTCTTGTTATGGCTATTACTTTGTTCTATTTTTTCTGTTTTCGATTTCTGTGGTTTTTTAAAATATTAATTTAAATGTAAAATATCAGCTGCCCATGATAGAAATGCATAAGATGTACCACACCAAGTCATATTACAATGGTATCACATATACTCTAATGACATAATTATTATAGGATACTATTTATAGGTAATGTCTCAATATATCAAAATATTTAATTACCAAAACCAAGACAATTATATTTTTACTAGTAAAAAAAAATTAAACCTTTCATTTTCAGTGGAAATATATTTTAACCTGTCTTGTGGACTGTTAAGGCTTTACCAATGGAATCTAAGTGATGACATGAGTTAACAGAAATTTTAATGGTTCCTTAAACCTTGTTTTTCCTAAACTGAGAATATAAGCCTGGGTGGATGACAGAATTGCTGTACATGCATACTGCTTTAGCTGAACACTTCACAGAATGGTTGTTGCAAACACAGGCATAATTGACCCAGCAGGTTTGCTGTCCATGTTAGTGGAGGGTGAGATTTTCACAGCACACTAGAATAAGTACAGAGGTTCTGGTGAATTTATGTCAACTTCATATTGCATCCTTCACTTTAGTCTTACTCATGGGCAAAGCTAGGAAATTGTCTTTGCATGGGGAAGTAAATTGTTGCTTGCTCTGAAGAGCTAGAATTCTACCTGCTGGCAATTTTATCAGGATATTAGAAAACTCAAACCACACCGTTGGATAGGAGATAGTGTACCATTATGCTATGCATCTTTGCTAAAGACTGTCTGAGAGCAAGCAGAAAATATGCCAACTGAGCCAGTGCACCTGTTTTCAGGTTTATTACACTTAGCACAGGGGAAAGCAAGAGAAAATTCATAATAAAACAAGCTCAAGCATTGTCTTTTAATGGGCTTTTCTGAAGCGAGGGCTAAACAAAACTCCCTGGTCTTTTCTCATGGGTAATGAAAGCTCAGGTCAGATGGCACTGAGGAGAATAAAAGGCTATGAAAACTCATACTAAGATGCCAGAGGCAAAGCCAATGCAAAATATTTAGTTAATTAATTATGGCATTATAAACTTGACAAGAGCCTTACAGTTTGGCACTCTAATAGAGCTGATAAGCAGGTTATACCTACTCAGCACTATATTCTTAAAATGGAAAAAGAGCTTTTGAGTATGTTGTCAATTCCCTTTAGAAAGAACTTTTTTTATTTTCACCTGAGCTAACGCAAAACCCTTTATTTAAATGAAAGATTTTTGAGTTTTGCTTTCACGACCTCAATTCACTGTCCTATGCATTCCAAGTTGAATCAGCTGAATCATCTAATGAATTAATCCATAAATATAATTGCATTTGTTTCATCTTAACAAATCATGGTTTCATAGTTTCAGTTTTGCTAAAGATTTTTGTAAATCAAATATTTAACAGTAATATTTTTAAATTATTTTTAAAAAATAGTTTTATTTACAAAGCAAATACTGAAACAAATTCACATTTTCTAATAATATTTCCATGAGTTGTGAATCCACATTTTTCAAGAGGACTGTGGAATTCAAAGGTTTCAGGGAGTGTTTGGAGAGTGTTATAGAGAGAACAAATTACTAAAATTGTTTGAAATTTCTGTGCTTTTGTGAGTTTATTGGTTCAGCTCTCAAATACAGCCATACAACAGCAAGCAGCTTTTTTCCAACTTTTTCAGTAAGCTTTCCTTATTTTCAAAATAGGTAAAGATTTCAAAAGAAGGTGATCTGTCACCCAGTTGGAGATAAAATGCAAGATTTCAAGTGAGGTTACCCATGGACCAAACACCAAAAGAGGAATCTGAGGAAGACTGAAGCTAAAACATATTACAGCATTGAGCAAGGACTAGGAGTGGATGAAAAGGGAGAGAGGGGCAAGCTGCCGCTGAGCTGTGCAGAGGCAGAGGTGGAAGAAAGCATATTTACTCAGTTTAGTGGATCCCCAGTACCCTACAGGCGCTCTGACCCATTAATACAGAAGGCACACAAGCTTGTTTCAGGCCTGGAAGAAACTAAAATACAGCTCACCTCACTCTAGCAAACTTGGCGCTTGTCTTGGTTTCTCTCTGCACCACCTCGCTCTCCATCAGCCTTTTGGTTGATTTTGGTTTTAAATTCATGCACAAAACAGAAAATTGTGCAAAATTCAAATTGCTGTTAAAGAAAAATCATCCATTGTGCATCTAAATATAGTCATCTGTTGTTCCAATCTGACACCCAGTTTCTGTTTTCAGTAACGCTCAATAGTCAGAGCTCTACTTATTTATATATGTGAGAGAACTTTGTTTAATTTATGTCTTGCCCAGTATTTTTAGCCTAATGGTAGTTGAAATTAACTGTATTTACTGTTGCTTGAAATACTCACACATACCAAAATCTCCCACAGAAAAACATACAAAATAAAGGCTAACAGTTCAATTGCCCTTAGCCACTTAGTCATTCTGCATATGAATAATAACTTGTCTTTGTCCACCTTTCCAAAAAATGAAGAATTGTAAAGGAGCAGTGCATTTACATCAGCTCCTTCTTCTAAAGTATATTCTAACTGATAAACTCCATATGGTGGAAAACAAAACAAGTACAATGAAAACCAGTGTTATGCAATGGCTATTAAAAATCAGATGAGTCACCACAGAGAAAGTTGTAAGGCCTGAAAGAAGGCAGAAACCAGCTAGCTTCACTATAGCTAACTCCTGACATCTGAACGAATGTTTGTTATTTTGAAAAGCTATTCCTAATCATAGACTTGGCATTTGCCAAATCAACATTATAAAGACAGATCAAATTTCACGTCAATATACTTTTTCAATATTTTTAGGGAGACAACTTCATATGCAGATCTCCATTTAAACATTGAAATAGTAAGAACCTAAGGAGAAATGTGTATTTAGATATTAAATATAGCTTTCACTGGGAAAGGCAAGATGAACAGGATTACTGTCTTCAGGATCAGTCTTATGGGGTATGTTAATTCTCACAAAGCAAATTACTACTGGACTAAAGGATTTTTTCTGCTGGAGTTACTATAAATGAGGGGTTGCTATAACGGAGTCTGATTATACCAAAGCTAGTTCATGTGTCTGAAACTGGATTGAAAACATTCATATAATTTTACAGTCAGTTCTGTTTCTCAAGAAAGGCTCATCTCTTTTGAATTTGAAATGGTTTATCTCTAGCTTAACCTTAAGGAGCCCCTGAGGGGGAAGCATTAAGTACCTCCTTTTGGGGGCACAAGGCATTGTTCCTCTTGTGCTTCTCCCAAGACCAGGAGAGGAAAAGGAACTAGGGCAGGAAGAAACAAAAGAGCAAACAAGCACTTTGTGTTGGTTAAACTGCAGGGTAAAGGAGAGATGCCATCTCCAGCCTTCCCTACTCATAAAGGAATTGTCTTAGATTCAGAATACTGAACACTGAGTTTCTAAGAACTGTGCAAATAGTAATATATTGTACATAGTGCATAAATTGCACACAGCACTTACTTCTTTTGGGCTTCTGCTAACTTTCTTGGCCTTTGTAAGGAGGCAGCAAAATACATGTGTTTGACTCAGAGCTTAACTACACAGGAAAATGAAGAGTAGTTCTGAGCATCCACATGAAGAGCTGTTCTGGGAAAGCAATTGTGGTTCCTGTCAATTTCCCCAGGCAAATAAAATTCTTGGACTGTTAATATTGATTTTGAACAGCAGCCAGTGAGAGTGCTGTGAGAACAATACAGTTAAATGACAAATTAGGCTCTCTGCCCCTCCCCCTTACAAACAAAATTAAAGTGTCAAATACAAATTTGTATGGTCAAAATGGTGCATAGGTGTCTGTATAGCTTCATTTTGCTGCATCAAAAAGAGGAAAAAAAGTGTGCCAGAAATGGTCAGAAGCAGTTTATTCATGATGTTCCAGATCCAGCATTATCTCTCAGGTCTTGATCGATCCTGGAAGTAAAATACCAAATAAAAGGTCATCATGCCCTGTTATCCTTTGAACAAGACAGTAGAATTGAGACTGCTATTAAAAGCCTTAAATTATAAAATATCTCCTTGAAAACACACTTACTGTAACTGATGGTCACCAAGGACTTTGTCAGTCCTTAAATTGCATGATTTTCATTTCTTCTGCCACTCATCATTACCCTTTGTCACCTCATTTGTTCTAGCCAATTTAATTCATTGATGTTGGTTGCAAAGGCTATAAAACTCAATGTGATTCTTGGTGAGTTTGAGTCAGCCTCATACATAAGTAAGTGTAGACCAACAAATTGTCAGAGATCCAAGCTGCTCTGTCCTTTTGAAGCTATTAGGCATGAATTGGAAAAGAAAGCTGCCAGAAGATTTTAAAAAATAATCTCAGTATGGACTTTTACCCCTTGAAATGCAAGAAAGTATGCATACAACTTCTTTGATTTCTATTAAAAATGAATTAAAAGGATGTGATAAAAAATAAAAGTTAATTCAAAAGAGTATAAACTTTTCAGTTCATTGAATATCCTCTTAAGATGCCAGCAGATCAGAACTTCTGAAGAGGACTTGCTATTATTTCAATATCACTGTTATGGCACTCACTAAACACCTGGCATTTCTACAGTAGCCCCACTACAAGCCTGAAAACTGCCAAAACTACTCCATTTTCAAGACTTCCATAGGTATCTGAACCTCAGCCAAGGAGCATTGCTTAGTTGGAGCTTGCCAAACTCTCAAGCAGAGTGAGAACTGATTTCAAGTGAGCCCTGAACCAAACGTCTTCGTACTTGAACCTCAGAGTTTCAAAGCAAAGTTGTTAAAATGCTCATAAAGTTCCACAAAGTAGAAGTGCAGCTCTCCATCTCTTAGACTGCCTTTGGGCAGGAGTAGGAGGCACCTCTACTCCTCATCTCCTGCAGGCAGTGCGTCTGTTGCTTCATTTGTGAGTGAACCTGAGAGCTCAAGGCAAAGCACCAGGATGCACAAATCCCTCTTTCATATAAAGTGAGAAAGCGTCTATATTAATTCCCCAGTCAAATCACACATCTGAGTCTTTCAGGGTTGTATTGTTAGACTCACAGAGATAATTCTGTTATGGTGAGATTGATGGGTCACTTATTCCAAGAAACTTTATAATAATGTACTGATTAATCAGTCTTAAAAACAGACATTAGAAAGAATGGCTTATGTATTGGGATATCTTCATTTGCTACAAATAAATACTTAGACCTAGAAGTAGTCAAAGGAGGAATAAGGAAGGAACATATGAAAAAGCATCTTCTGAGAAATAGGTCAAAGGCCATACTATTTCTTCATTAAGTCTGATTCTGATAAGACACTGGAAAGTGATTCATTCAGCCAGAAGAGAAGCAATCCAATGCCAAAGCTCCAATTTTCTCCTAAACTTTGCAGACAACATCTCCAGTTTAACCCGATTGAGTGAAAAATAGTAAGTACAGTAAAAAAACAAAGAGTCATGACTGCAGTCTACCAGGTTCTGAGTATAACTGGCAAAGTAAATTTGAATAGTTACATTGGTATGAATTGCACTCCAAAGGTCTACACAGACCATGTCCCTGTCTCTGACAGGGGGCAGTAAATCAGCTAAAATGCCTAAAGAGCATCAGAAGAGGATAAGCACAGCATCATACACCCCTGAATTACTCTTCTAGTTTCAAGGAGTTGTATCTTCAAAAGGATTACTCTTCCATTTATTTGCTCACTTATTTCACTTATCTTGCTGTCTAGTTTAAAGCTCCAAGGAGGAGATACTGTGTTTTTGAGTCATGAAACACGTTCGAAGTCTGAGAAAATACAGAACTGACAACAAACACCAGTTAAGGAGGCTGAAGCTGTTTATTCTGTATTCTGCAAACCAAAGAGAAAGGGGAAACCAGCACACGTTTAAAAAAAAAAAAAAA
>VWYP01015296.1:22309-66544 GCA_013400435.1 Pycnonotus jocosus
TTCTGGGCTTTTTTTTTTCTCATCTTTGTGTCACCTTGAGGGATCAGAAGCATTCCCAGCAGTGTCCAAAGTTCAAAAAGCCCAACTATCTTGCATCTGCTTAGAAACCAGTCAACCACTGCATTTTATTCGTCTTGATTATAGCAGCTGGTTATTGAAAGGCTGCAAAGAGGTGTTTAAGGATTTAAGTTTGTTTAGTTCTACAGAAAACTGAGGGAAGATGTGCTAACAATCACAAAATATATAATGAGGTATTGCAGAGAAATAATGCCTATTTTGCCTCTGTGTTGTATAGGAATAGAAATACTGAGTCTAATTTTCTAATTTCCCAGTGGCAGTGAAATCTCTGGAGTACAAAGTTCTGGGAAGTTCGATATTACTCAGCATTTTTAAGAATGCATAAAATGTCCAGTTTTCATAAGTAACCCAGGTACTGCTGATCCTGAGTTAGGACATGGTTTGGGATGAGCTGACTTCTTGAAGTCTGGTGATTTCTGTGATTCGGTGATCTTCTGTCATGGTAGTCACACCCCAACCTTTGGTTTTGCTAAAAACCTTTCTGAAATATGATTTAAAAAATAAATTGCTCTTGTATGGTATCACAAGGAAGCCAGAATATTCCCTCTGCCTCATCCTTCTACAGCTTCAGACTCTGCTACTTGGATATGTAAACTTTTCTTGTTCTATATTTAAATGTGAGAAGAAGACTCAAGCTATAGTCCAAAACTGCAGACTCTTTTACTTCTGCATGCTTCTTCTTCTATGTAGGAGGCCTGGAGCACTTGTTTCTCTCTGCATTGCCCTCATGTTCTGAACTCTGAGTCTCTGGAACAGGCCATACATTTTCCACCACTGGGTTTCCTTCTCTCCCATCCACTTAAAAGGTTTTTAGTACCATGAATTATTTGTTAACTATTCACCAAAGAAAAAGCCATTTGCATTGCATTCATAAATGTGACCAGCAAAAAAGAACAAAACCATATTGTTTAAATAGTTATTTATTTAGATCATAACTAACTTATACTGCCTGTTTCCAGTCAGGTATTCAAATAAAAACAAGCTATCACAATAACCACTCTTAAACCATTGGTTAAGGAATGCCTCTCTAACAGATGTGTAAGCTGAGTGTGTTGATGGTCTAAAAAGCCTGAAGTCACTTCTGTCTCACTTGTGTATTCTGTTTTGCAGCTGGACAGAAGCCAGCTATAAATATCTTGGCTCACACATGAAAGACAACTTCCAGTCTCCCTATCTGTAGGGCCATTACTTTTGATTTATGAGTACTAGTGCTACTACTATCATTCCATCAGACTACAAGTCTGAAAAGCTGCATGAATCAGTATAACAATGAAAGGCGATTGTGAAATTGCAAAATTAATGATTTCCCGTTTCCTACTTATTAGGCTGTGAATTGAAAAGCATCAGTCTTCTGCTGAAAAACAAGTAGCACTATTACATACAATTTACACACTGCAATTGTTTTTCTTAGGCTACCCAGGCACTAAAAATGAACTTAAAATAATTTTAAAAAGCACAAATGACATCAAAATTCTATCAAAAAATCAAGATAGTTCATTAATTGCAAATGAGCGGTAGAATGGACTGGACAATCAATGGCTGTTATTCACAGCGAATTCCAATGCCTGCAACATGTAACTTGAATTAAAGCATCAAGGTTTGTGGCACCAAAAAGAAAAAAAAATTGTGATGGTGGAACAACATCTGAGATAGTAACAATTTGTACAGCAAATCACTATACATAATTTTCAGCATACTGGTTTCTTTGACTGCACAACGTCTATCTTCTTCACTCTGAGAGAAGTAAATGATCACTGAAAAAGGAATACGGAGGCATACTATTGACATCACAAGGCTAATTAATGGTAACCTGTGCATTGCTTTGATTTGCCTATGGGAGCTGAAGAATTTTTGCTGTTCACCAGTGCAAAGAGAGAGTAATTGCACACTAAGAGCGGGTTAAAAAAAAAAAAGACTGCAAATCATTCTATTGTGCAGAGGGCCACACACAATAACTGCTTTCTTGTCATTGGAGATGCAGGCAGTGCAATGAGAAAGCATCATGTTCACTGGTGAGGTGGCTGGATGGGGAATCTCTGCAGGGATCCTTGCTCATCCCATCCATGAGCGGATATGTGGCTATGGATGCAAAGGCTGCACAGAGTGGTTTCTGTAAATATCTCTTCCTGAGCACCAAAGTCAGCTTTATTTATAACTGCAACACTGTGAAATACTGATAACTTGACAAGGTCTAGGATGGGGAGAGGGTAAGGCCAGAGGGTTATCCAGCATCACAAATTCTTTCTTCCAGGGCTTTCATGAAAGCAGTCAGTTTGGCATTCTGTCCATTTCAGACACTTGAGTCAAATGTAAAGTCACTGGTATCTGTGTAAACATGTGCTTTAAGATAAGGATAGGGTGCTGTTCAAATGCCAGTTTCACCTGAACTTACATAAATAAAAATCACATCAAACACCTACATGAGAAGTATCTGGTCTCACTGAGTCCGTTAGAGAGACAAATATTTTTGGATCAGTCAGGAATTTACAAATATATTATCTAAGTATTTTTAGAATTTCCTGTGATTTAAATACAGACATGCAAGCCAGACTGAAGTCAGAGAAAACTTGGTGTTGACTTCAGCCCATCAGGTACCGCCTGAACCTGACTTTTAATAGCTAAATACTATCCACTGCAAATACTGCCTTATTAAACAAAAACTAGAAGTGTGCCACTAATGTCTACCACATAAATGAGCTAGTCACATGGTCTGGAGGGTGTATGGCCTTGACTGGAATAACACATTGGCTACCTCAGCAGCTGATCATACAAGTGTAATGCCACATACATTTGCAGACAAGCAGAGAAAAGATGCATGGACACAGGAGTCTGCATTCATTATTTTTGTTTGGTAGGTGAACTGCAAATATAAACTCTGCTGTGCACAAATACTGTAACCAAAGGTAAATAATAGCTGCTTCCACCTAAATGTTGCACGAGTTTCAATCTATATATCAGAGAGGTATTTTAATTTCAAATTAATTTTCAACATTATGAAGATGAATAGACGTGCATATACATATACATATATATAGACACACATAGATTTTCTACAGTTTAAAACTTCAGTGTTCTCATCACGGGGATTTAAAATTTATTTCTTGAACAGTGATTCATTTCACTATAAAAATAACAATTGCCAGAAATAACATATTTTAACTAAGTCTCTTGAAATAGCGGCTTCTATGAAGGAAACGAAAGGTTAGTTTTAGCCAGTATAATCATTATATTTCAGTCTCCTAGCCAGTAACTAGAGCACTATCTGTCTTATATAATGGAATATTTCTGACAGATGCAGGAGACATAATGGTACTAGTAGTCAGATAACATCGGAGTCATTTATCCAACATTATTTCATTCATCTTCTAGCCCATCACTACAAATAGAGTGAGAAAATGTCTGTGCTATATAAAGGTTTCTAAAACAAGAAAATTTGCTTACTGTATCTCCATTACTTGTGCAAAAATAAATCTCCTTGATTTATCATTCCACCAAATTACCATGAGTGACATGTCAAAATCTTTAAGTTCCTTTTAAAATCTCTTCTAGGCTACAGAAGGGAAAATGCCTGGGGACTCTGAAAGTTCAAAATCTTTTTATTAACTAAAATCATGAGGTAATATATCTTGATTGAAAGAAAAGAGTCCAGCTGAAGATATCAAAATATCATCTTTATGGAGAAAACAAATCTATAGCACTGAATTATATTAGCAGCAAATGCATTTCACAACTGAATTTGGGTGGGTTTTATTTTCTTTGTATTTTTAGGTTTTGACTTTTTTTTTTAAAGTGAAGTACTTTGCAAGTGTAATGTAGAAGATGGCATTGTACAGAATGGGCAGCATTATGCTTTTCAGTGCCAAGCTGCAAGGTTAGAATTACAGAAATGTTCCAGTACCATTTAAAATGAGTTTATTAACACTGATGCACAACCTTTTAAATCCACAACACTGAATATGTTGGCACTAAATTTACACTACAATTGCATTCATTTTGTAAACAAGATTCTCCACATTTCTATTCTTGAGAGAAGAGACATGTAGGAAAATTTAAAAAAAAAAAATGTTGCTAAAGCTGGAACCACTGGAGAGATCTCACATAGTTTGGTTTCTTATTTTTAAAATGCTTGAGTTAATTAGTAGCCTACTATAGATAATTTTCTCATGAGCATGAGTGTGCTGCCAAGAAGTGTAATGACAGCTCTGCAACAAAAAAATGTAGGACTGAATTTGTGCACTGAATTATGATTAGAGTTGCTACTATTGGCTTTCATGAGACTTAGCATGCATCTACACTTTATAAATATATACTGCTAAGCCTAAGCTATGTAATAGAATGCAGACAGCAAGGTAGATGCATACTTCAAGAAAAAGCACTGAGGTTCCTGCAGACAAGAGAAGCAACACTTAACATGTGGCTTTTCCTTTCTTGTCACAGCTATTCCCTAGTGTTTACAAACCAGAGAATTATTTTTGTTTGGTATTTGAATTTTCTGCACAATTCAGAAGCCCAAACTTGTCTCTTTTCAGCTGATCTCCAACTTCAAACACAGTTACAGAAATGTTAAGTATTTTGGGTTAGTTCTGGCTTTCCAAAACATCAGCTGAGCAAGAACTCTATAAGGATTACAAAGAAAGAGGCAGGCCCATGGCATCCTCTCTGCTAGTCTCCTGCAGTCTCACTACTTTGGGACTCACTCAGGTAGGGGTGTAGAGGTTTATTCTACTCATATCAATACATTATTTGAAGCTGATCATACTGATCATTCCCTGTTCTTTTCAGCTCAAATTTGCAAGCATTCTGATTATTTGTTTTGTTTTGAGCCGATGCACTGATGTATTCATCACTGAAGCATTTTACAAAATCAAAATTTTCTGAAGTCTTAGGATCTAGGTAAGTGATTATTTTATAGGTGGCAGAAATTATTAAAACCTTAAAACTTTGAGCTAATAGCTATCCAAATTCAGGAACTCTAAATTCAAATCAGTTAGCGACTAGGAATCTGCGTGATTACTCCAAAAAGTATTCAGTCTTTAATGATGATATGTGGATGAGAGCAGAAAAGTCTTTTGCCCAGATAAAGTTTTACTGATTCACCAAAATATCATGTGGTTGTCAACAAATGTCAGGAATAACTGCATAAAGGAAGAAATCCTTTATCCTGTATTGGCTCCATCATAGAAAGAAAAGATGCATCACCTTGACTTATCATATTAAAATTCCAATACAGGAAAAAGGTTTACTTTCAATATTGTAATGAAAATGAGTGATAGGTTTCTAAACTTATTCATAAAATAAGCATACATCCAGAGAGATGTATTATAAGAAATTCAAATGTTTCTCTAGTATAGAACACTTTCTGGTACATAGCTGGGAGAGGCAATCTTCACAATGCAACCATCCGAGAAAGTAGCAATAACTTTAATTAAATAAAAGGTGTTTAAGAATAATTAATTGACAAACCCAGAGAAACTCGAAAGTATCTGCTGAGGGCTGCCAAACTCCAAATACAGGGATGCAGAGTACATAAAACATGAGCAAATTATGGTTTACCAGTGCAAGGCTTACTGAAAGTTGGAACTGCAAGATGCAACTGTTCCCAGGAGTCAGGATGTATGTAAGCTCTAAGGATATAAAGTTCATCTACTACTGCTGATAAAATGTTTTCAAGATTTAATTGCAATTAATAATTGTTGGCAGAGCAGTAAACATGAACTATTTAATTAGCTTGTCTCTTTCCAATTACTTACTTAAATGCACTGTAGTTTACTCTGTGATTAAAAAGACACTAGCAAGTACTCAACAAAAGTAAACCAATAAAATTCAATTTCTAATGAGGTTTACTCTTTCTCAGTGCAAGGCTTAGAACCAGCATCACATCATCAATTTTTTTCATTTTACCAATTAATCGAAGTTTACTTCCATTTCATCCCCTGAGCGGGCAGGTAGAACACCTTCACTTGGCAGATGAAAGATGTTATCTGCATTTTATTGTATTTCCGACCCCTCCAATTTTATCCCTGCCAGTGTTGGATTTGCTGCCTGCACTCACCTCTTTGCTTTCCCCACTTTGCTGGGAATCATCACAGTGTAATGCACTTTAACTGAAACTTTCCCACCTCCAGATCGAGCTTAGTCTGAGCCAGTACAGGTCTTTTCTCCAGAAGTCAATATGCTTCTTTATGCAATAATAAAGTCTTCTTAAAAAAAAAAAAAAAGACAAAAACAAAAACAAAAACCCCTACTTTTTTTAGAAAGAACTAAATATTTGAGGAAAAAGAGGTAAAGAGTTTATGCACATCCTGCTGTTTGCTCTGTATGACCTAAGTAGACCTTCTTCTGATACTTGAGGCAGTTTCTCTGTACCTGTTTGATGTATCACAAGTGAAGTATATTTCTGTAGAAAAATCCTTTTTATACCTTACCAGAGGTTTTGTTTGCTGTTTTGCTCTAGTTTTGCCTTTTCTCTCCCCTATGTCTTGGCTTTGACTCTTTTTGGACAAAAACCATCCCACAGACTGCAAAAATCATCACAGCTAAAAAGCTCTGTCATTACTACAAAATATTTCTTGTTTGCTAGTTCATTTTAAACCTTCATTTGTTCTTGCTTTCAGTTTTGCTAGACAACTATTTCCTGAGCTCAGTCACTGTGTTCACATATGAACTTCCTGACGATCAGGCTTATTTCCTCAAGTTGCTCTACTGCACCTCCAGATCCACCACAGACATTTTAGTCAGTACAAGGGTTTTTTCTGTGTATATCTCTGGTACATTTGGCCCAGAGGTCCAAACTGTGGCATCAAACCACAAAAAGTAATTTTACCAAACCCTTCCAGAACTCTACTAGGCCAGATACCCAGTCAGCTGGCAAAAGACTGATAGATCATTTTCCAAAACAAAACGACTATCTACAGTAGTAAGACTATAATATGTGCTATAGCAACAATTGAAAGTAAAATATCACTTAATTCTTAGAGAAGTTGTAGTAGCAAAAGTAAGGTCAACAGTCCATACTAGAAAAAAAAAAAATTGTAGTAGGAAAGGTGAGGTTTATTCTAGATTAATGACTCTTCCTGTTTCAGCCACCAAAGCCCCTAAAAATTCCATTTTTTCACACATTTTTTCCATGCTTTGGCTCATTAGCAGGCAAGTGTGACAGATTTATCTCATTTCTTTCACACTCCTAAATAATAAATTTTGACAATGTGATAACAAAATCTTTTATTTAGCATTCATACTGAAAGAAGACAATAGAGAAAACTCATTTGGGGCACTTTGAAAGGAATATTTAAAAAAAAATGGTAGAGAAGCTTGACTGCTTTGTTAAGCCCCTGCAGGACCCCTCATGTAGAATTTTGATCACATTTAAATATCAAAAACTTGGAAACACTGACAATATTAAAATAGCCCCATAAATGTCTCCTGTTTCACAGACTTCCTTAGCCATGGGGACCCAGGCTGCTCTCAGATGCCCTGTGATTCTCCAGACCCTCAAAGCTTTGTGACCATGCAGGCAAGAAACAGACACTGCCCATGGACAGGCATGACTCTGGAGTATGATTAGAACACTAAACTGTGAGGAAGAAGCATTTATTGATCCCAAATAATTACTTATGATCATTAGTCAACGGCTGTCCCACATAAATGAAATAAGAAAGCTCTAAAGCAAGGAATGGACCTTATCCTAACCACAGAGATATACAGGCATATTTCCTTTTCTTCCTTTCCAGTTTCTGTTGAAGTCTTTTATGTACCTTGAGAGAGCTCAAGAAACCAGGGAAAGAATGTTAATGTAACCCAGATTTGAGTCCTAATCGGCAGCATTTTAGAGAAGATATATAACGTGGGACCAAATCTTGTTTGCAGTTCATCTTTTCTTAAACATTGGGATTGTGAATAGACACCTGTCTTTATTAAAACTCATTCTGATTCTTTAAAAAATGCAATTAAATTATGATTTGTCTATTTTATTTAAAAACACTTTCTTGTTAAAGCTCTAATAATTTGTAACTGGGGCATGAATTTGACAGAAATAAATAATTAGAGCTACAGCAAACCACTACACTTCCAATCTTCTTCTGCTTAAAAACTTGAGAAGAGTGCTAGAATCAGCAGTTAATGTGAGAAAAAGTCTCACTGGTGTTTCTCTCTTAATGAATCACAGAATATCCTGGTTGGAAGGGGACTTCAAGGATCATCTTGTCCAAACTTTCTTGGCAAAATCGCCTTCTAGACAAAATGGCCCAGCATTCAGTCCTGCCAAGTCTTGAAAGCATTCAACACTGAGGAATCCGTCAGTTCCCTGAGGATATTATTCCAATGGCTGATTGTTCTTATTGTGAAAATATTCCTTTTTTTTTTGTCTAATTGGAATGTCCCCAGGCGTAACTTGTACCCATTTCCTCTTATATTTTCCATGTGACTCCTTGTAAAAAGGGAGTTTCCATGTTCTTTGTAGCCATTCTTTAAATGCTGGGACATGGTGACAAGGTCTGCCCTAAGCCTTTTTTTCTCTAGGCTGAACAGAGTTTTCTCAGCCTTTCCTCACATGGCAGGCAGGCTTCTCTGTCCCTCAATCACCTTCATGGACTTTCTCTTGGCCCTCTCAAGCTAGTCTGCATCTTTTCAGTATAGCAGGAACCAAAACTGAACACAGGATTCCGAGATATCGCCTGACAAGAGCTGAGAAGAATGTGATTATGTCTTCTTTCTCTCTGCTGTGGGGATGACCCTGTTGATGTGACTCAGCATCCTCTTCCCTCCCTTTGCCACAGCAGCATCCCGTTCACTTATTCTGAGTTTCCTGTCCACCAGGACCTCCAGGTCCTTTTTCATAGAGCTGCTCCCCAGCCAAGTAGATCCCAGTCTGTGTTTCACACCTGGACTGTCTTTTCAGGTGCAAGACCTTATATGTGTCCATGTTGAACCTCGTAATGTTCTTATGCATCCAATCTTCCAGTCTATCCAAGTCTTGCTGCAGAGTGGCTCTCCCTTCTGGAACATCCACTTTCCTAATCAATTTGGTTTCATCAGAGTACACTTGATCCCATCATCCAGGTCACTCATGAAGATGTTAAATGGAATTGGACCCAATATCAGTCCTTGGGGGACCACATTTTTGGCAGGATGCCAGTTTCAAACAGAACTGTTTTCTATTCTCCCCTGGGTGCCACTCATCAGTCAGTTTCCCACCCACTGCACAGACCATAGATCTGGATCATCACATATCAAGTACTGCAGGAGAAGGCTGTGGGAAAGTGTATCAGAAGCCTGAAAAAACCCAGGCAAGGTCCGCTGCTTGCCCCACATCAGCCCAGCAGATTATTTTGTCATAGAAAGTGATCAGGTTTGTCAAGTATAATTTTCCCTTCTGTGCTGGATTTTTCCACTCACGTGCTTTATCTGACTTATGAGACAAAATAACAGTGTAAAACCCTAGGGGGATAATAAAACTGTAGGCATTTCACTAGGAATCTTAGAAATCCTCTATCATTTCCAGTTTAAACTAACAAAATCAACATCCTCTATCAGAAAGCTAAGAAGCTCAGATCCTTTCCTGATGTGTTTTTCCTAGTATGTCCTTGGAAAAAATCAAAATCAACAACGTTTGTCACTTTGCAAAGCCAACAATTACTACAGAATTACTTAGGGAATAATACTTGAGGAATGAATCTTATATGCTAGGTATTCCTTTTACTTCAAGCTCATTAGCACTGTTGGGAATGCCTGTAAGTCCATTCATGGACAGTCTCTTCTTAGGAAACTGCAACAGGAGTTACATCTAATCAGTGAGAAAATAGATGTTTTTTGACCCAAAGAAACAAAATTATTTACTTATTCTCTTCAAGTAACCAGGCAAGGTCTGTCTGTGTTATTCCCCAGTTTCCTAAAGCCTTCATTCTGAAAACAATTTTAAATAATTAATAAATCCAACTAAATTCATGGGCTGTTCATAGATGAATACAATACACAGCAAAATAAATTTAATGTATATCCTCTTGTGAATTATTCATTCTGCTTTAATAAAATCTTTCTTGAATCAAGACAATCCAATGGTCTTTCAGTGTCTTAATTCAGATATAGACTTAACAACAAAACAGTGCCCTCAGGACACAGTCTAAGCCAGGCAGGTTTTAAAAAAATAAACTAAAACTACTATCAAACTGGCATTCATGCTGTCATGTGTGTGCATTTGGACATACATGAATTCTAATGACATCTTATTTGTAATATTTCTAAATAGCATAAAAAATAATTTAATTTGTACAATCAGGCTGCAGCAGAAAACAAGGCAATGCCAGAGCAGAAACAGACAGGAATACTATGAAATATTATTAAATATTATGAATATTATAATATTATCAACAGCATATCCATATGACTGCTAATAGGCACATATATTCAAGGCTTGAACCATGATAGACTTTGAGCTATCTCTTTCCAGCTGAACAAGCATGTTATTTTAAAGGTGGACTGATTTTGAAGTTACACTGCTGCTCAGCCTCAAAGGCAGCTTGGAAAAAATGGATTGCAACACAGAGCTTTAATGTAGAGCATGACCCAGCTCCCATCAGTGTGTAATATTCATTTAAATAAGGGCACTAAAGGAAAGTAGTAAGTATTTGAGGACTCTCTAGAAAAAAAAAATTAAAAAGTGAGTCAGGACTTGATATCTCCTGGTCACAGTACACAATACGTTTTAAGTAGAGGCCAGAGATGCTGGGAAACAAGAGGATGCAGCCTTGCAGTGTCAGTTACAACATACAAGAAAAATTCATTTACAACTTCATATTAACTTTGCATGAAATGTAAGTTAAGAAGAAACAGCTGTGGAAAAGATTAAAATACTTTGCAGATTTTAACAGGCTTCTGTTACTGAGAGAATTATTGTAATTAAGAGAACTCACAGAATTCACAGAAACATTAGGTTGGAAGAGACCATCAAGATCATTGAGTCCAACCCATGCTCTAACACTTCAACTAAACCATGGCACCCAGTGCCACATCCAGTCTTTTTTTAAACACATCCAGGGATGGTGACTCCACCACCTCCCTGGGCAGACCATTCCAGTACTTTGTCACTCTTTCTCTGAAAAACTTTTTCCTAATATCCAAACTATATTTCTCCTGCAGCTTAAGACTATGTCCTCTTGTTCTGTCAGTCACTGCCTGGAGAAGCTAAGATGTAAGTGGAACAGGTTCCAGTAGCTCAGCAGCAGCCATGAAGCTCCAAGCCTAGCTCTTGTAACGAGACTGTTAATCTAAAACTTAGTATCTTCTTTAGAAGTCTGAAACACATGGAGAGCATCAGGAGAGTCATTGTGAGAGGTAGGCTTAAGACATTTAAATCAAGATACTCCACTTGTGTAATTCAACTGGAAGAGTTCATGGAACTACAGGGATCCACAAGAGCAGAGGAATTGCCTTCTGAGGGCACACCGTCATATCTTTCTCCCAATTTGTTGGTAAGTGGAGAAAACACTACAATTTACAAATTTAAGCCTCTGAAGTTAGGAAGACTGGATAAATAGCCTTACAGAAAAGATTCTGACTTACTTGTAGATTGCAAAGTACAGTTATTATCTAATTTTCTATCCTTCAATTACTTCTAGATATAACTCAGAAATTTTCAGCTCTGATCCAGTTCCGATTTTTAAGTCTTTAGACCAGTGACTCTTTTCTTTAGCAGTTTTGGGTTTTAGAGAGGCATTCCAATGATGTGAGGTTTACTGTTCAGAGAGAAAGTGTTCTGATGTTGGGCTGCACAATGTGTGTAGCAAAGTACAGCACAATCCTTTCCAGAAACACTTTGTTAAGCATTTTCAGATAATCTTCCTTCAAAATTTTTTCAACTGTGTGAAAAGTCAAGCAAAAAAATTGAGGCAAGAGATCTGGGAAGAAAAAGTTTGGGACATCTTTCTTTCCTGAGTTTGAAAATTGCCTTCTTCTTCCTACACCTCTGATCCAATGACAGCTCATAAAATGAGCTGGATTTGTTTCCACACAAACAACCATAACCCTGCTATACTGAAGTGTGAGGAGGTTTTATATACCAGTACTGATCTTGTAATATAATACTGCAAAAATGAGTTATTGTCAGAGAAGCTAGGATGACACTGTCAGATATCAGAAATGCACCTCAGTTTACTCATCTGAAAGGTTAGAATTAAAGGCTGCATCCATAGGATTAGTGGGTCTGTGGCCACCTTCAGCAGAGAAAGAGGGGCTGTCCTGACCATAAGGAAGGCACATAGGATGTACACTACAAAATGTACCTGCTGGCTCACAGCTTTTCATCTCAAGTCACTGGATGGTTATTTATTTTCAGTACAAGAGAATGCTCATAAGAAATACCTAACTGAAGTCTAGCCAAACTATGAAGAGCTCTTTTATCTTTGAAAAGTGAAAGACTTTGTAAATAGAGAATTTGGTGTCCCCGTTCTTGTAGAAGAGCGAGTAAAGATGACGTCATTGGCACAGTACATGAACAGAGCAGTCAGCTTTTCAGTAATACAAAGTGACAGTTAGGAGAGCTCACAAGTATTTTATACATTTATTTTTGGAATCGTACATAATCACGCTTTTCCAGTATTCTGGCAAGGAAAACAAAGTTATTCATTAAATATATATGTTCTGCAAACAGAATTTCATTGGCAGATATTTTAGCTAGCTGAAGAAACATGAAAAATCTTGTTGCCACTCCCTCTTTCTAGTCAGAGCTTGCTTTTTCTGCTTTCATTATAATAATAACAATAATACTTAACATTCACAAATGGACTACACCTGCTGTCATATGTAACAATTACATATCTATAGTGGTTCTCAAGATGTACCCACTGCTTTTTTGAGGTAGGAGATAATCTCACAATTGAAGCCACCAGAGGGCTTAGAAATCATAACTGAAGTGGGCAAGTCAGAACCTGTTTGAGGCTTTATACACACTGTACCTTCCAAGGGCTTTGGGCTGATGTGCTTGTTTCCCACTGCCCAGCTCAGAGTACTGGAGTTCATCTCCTTTTCCTGGGAAGCAGACTGAACACACCACAATATTTATACTGAACAGCTAAAGGTTGTTCAGCCCAGTGGCTGAACATCTGTGTCTCTAATACAGAGAGCAACAGCAGATCCTAGAGATCAGTCTTCAGGAAATTTATGGGCTGCCCTTGTTGGAAGCAGCTGCCAGATGAGTTAGTTTTCTGGGGCAGTGCTCCACTGTGGTTTTCCTCCTATTTAGTCATGCAGCACTCCACAAAGCAGGCTGGCCCCCCTCTCCCCTACTTTAGAAGGCTGCAAAACCCTCCAGCTGCCACTGCTTAGGTATTAGAGCTTTACAATTGAACTTAGGAAGCAGCCCCATGTACAGCTTGTGCAAATTTGCCCAGCATCCTTGTTTTAATGAACAGGGGCTGAAGCACAGCCTCCAGTCTTCAGATAGCTATCCTATCCCAACACCCTCTGAGCATCCAGGTGTTTTATATAAGAGAATTCATGGACACAGGAATTTATTGGGGGAGTTATCCTACATTCTCTGTGTAGATCTTTAAAAATATGATCTGAACAAAACTGCAAGCAAATACAACCAATGATAAAATGCAGCTACCTCTTCCCTCAGGCCTCCTCTGAAGTTACTATTTCCCATAATGCCTCCACTGGTATTAAAAAAAAAAAAAAAAAAAAAAAAAAAACCAAACAGAATGAAAAGAGGGAGGTATAATCATTGCCTAAATCCATAGTAGCAAACAGTCACAGCAAGAACTGCTTGGCCCAATGAACTTGCCATTCATTCCCTCTGAAATATCACTAAACTTGGGCTGAGAATCCTGTTTCTATTTTTAAGAAATGCAGCTTGTGAGTGGGAGGCAGAAGAACCAGATACAAGTAAGAAAAAGAACATACGGGACAGCATGTTATGCTGGTAACAGGAGAACAAAAACAGTTGGATTGAGAGGCTGCCTTGGCTTAACTCCTGACTCTCAAAACCCACTGTTTCCATAGTCTGACCACACTGCTGCAGGCAGTCTTTACCCTCCCATCTACACCAGTTCTAGGTGTTATTTTTTTCTCCTAAATTTGAACATTAGGCTCTTTTGATCAGAGGCAGACCAGACACTCTTTGTAACCTGTGCTACCAGCTCTTATGGTAGCACAGGCATGGGTCTAACTGTTGCAGCTGGGTCCTTCATTGCAATCACACTGAATCCCAGATCTAAAACTGGGATTTAGCTGAACCCAGTTCAGCTTCAGATAGACAGGATTTCAAAGCACTTTTCAGTAGTAGTTATTCACTCAGCACGAGTTGGGTAAGGCATGGATAATTCAGTGGGTGCAGTTTTGCCCTCCCAATTTCCCACTGTCTGTCACCAGTCACATTGCTGAATCTGAGAATCTGAGAATGTCTGTCCAGCACAGTCCAGAGCACTGGTGAGATCCCTCAGCCACCCATCCAGCATCAGCCCTGGGAGCAGCACAGCATCATTAACATGCCATTATAATCCAATTAATAAGCAGAGAGCTGGAGACACTGTCTTTTCTTGCTATAAACATTGTGACTGCACTGTGTAGCGCCAGGCCTTGTAATTGATATGCTCAAGTCCCAGGAGCAAGCTTAGGGCTGTTAAAGTGATGCTGAGTTGCTTTGCACCACTGATAAGTCCCAAGTCTCTACAAGCATAGCAGTGAAACAAAAATGGATACTTTAAGAATATTGCTGGATTTGGTGCATCTTTCTTTCAATATTATTTCAATCTTAATTTTCTTTCTTTTCAATATTTCATCTTTTCTTTAATTTCAATGAAATTAAACCCAGTACAACTGCACACTTGTTTCAGTAGCACAAGCACTGATACACTGATGCTGGTGAAAGCAAAGGAGATGCCTACCAAAACACAAACATGCACATACACCCCTACACGCAGCCTTGGCAGAGTGCCGCAGTGGTTGACTGTGACAAATAGCAACAGATCAGGCACACAAATAACAGCAAAGGCTACAGCTCTGTCAGCTACTGGGAGACATTTTTCCTGTACCTTTGACTGGGATGTGGAAGAAAAGAGTGTTTCATTTGGAAGGGATGTACAGTGATTATCTGGTCCAAGTGTCTGAGGAGTACAGGGTTGGACAAGAGCTAAAGCATGTTGTTAAGGGCATTTAACCCATTTTAATGCCTTTCAACTACTGACAGGCTTGGCGCATCAACCACTTCTGCAGGAAGACTTTTACAGTGTTTGACCTCCCCTCAGTAAAGAAATGCTCCTAATGTCCAGGGCAAACCTTCCCTGCACATCTTCAGGCTATTCCAGCTGTTCTGTTCACTACCTTCCTCACCACTTCCACTCCTCAGGAAGCTGCAGAGAGCAATGAGATCTCCCCTCAGTCTCCTCTCCAAGCTAACAAGCCAAACTCCTCAGCTGCAGGATGTGTCTTTGAGCTCTTTCACCACTTTTGCCACCTTCCTCTGGTTGCATTCAAGAGCCTTCGCATCCTTTATGAACTGTGGGCCCTGAACTGTTCACAGCTCTTGAGGTGAGACCTCACTAGTGCTGAATACAGCAGGATAATCACCTCTTTGACCAGCTGGTGATGCTGGGTTGGATGCACCCCAGGGTGGGGTTTGGCCTCTGGGCACCCAAGGCACACAGTACTGGCTCACACTGAGCCTGCTGCTGACCAACACCTCCAGGTCCCTCTCTGTGGGGCTGCTTTCCAACCACTCCTCTCCCAGTTTGTACTTATGCCCAACATTGCTCTGTCCTAGGTGCAGAATCCAGTATTTGGACTTTACTTCATGCCAGCACTACAAGACTCCAGAAGCAAACCATGAACTCCTACCTTCTATCAAACAATTTCTAGAAACTCTCAAACAATTTCTAGAAACTCACACACACACAACTGTACACAGTAACATTCAGTTTGAGGTCAAGTCACGTGCAAGTGGCAAGCTGGAAGAGATGGTGACACGTCTGGGCTCTTCAAGGGGCAGTTCTGGAGACAACTCCAGCTCTGCAGAAGTGGGTATTAAAACTACATCCAGCATGTTCTGCTCCCTGACATCCCCCATCCTGCAGACATTCTAGCAAAACCCAGACATTCTAACCTAAGCCGCCCTTCTCCTCTATTGTTTTCCTGGTTCAGATTTGGTTTTCTTTTTTTCCTCACAGTAAATATACCTGAACAGAAAATATACCTTCACCAAAATAAATAAATAAATAAATAAATAAATAAATCTAGAATTGAATATCTTCAGTGGACCTGGAAGTATTTCCCTATAATTTTACTTGGCAAAAAGTACAAAAGCTATACATATGGTTTGGTTATGGTTAAAAGAGAGCAAGGAATCATTCTTCCTGGTGATACATGACAAGGGTAAAAATGCATCTTGAAGCCTCCTGGTGAGACACAGAGGAAACGTTCAGCTGGACAGGGCAGTGCACTTTCAAATAGATAGCCTTCTTGCTACATGCTGCACACTGCACTCAACTGAAAAAAAAAAGCAATTTTCTCCCCCTTTTCTGAGCAGTAAAATGCTAGAATTTCATGGGACTTAACTTGTTCTCAATAGAGCTCAAAAACCATACAGGCAATAATCAAAAGTGAAATTAAATAGCAATGATATCATCCATATCAGAAATTATTCCTCACTAGTCCCTACTGAAATGTAATGAAGAGATGGCATCATGCATTCATGGCATGTCTAAGCACCTTCCCACTCTTCATGCACATCCACGAAGCCTGAGATGAATCTACTATTTGCCTTTAAATAGAACTCTAAATTATTTTTTACCGGATAGAGAAATGTCATTCTGAATCTGTGGTATTGTCAGAGCAATTATCTTCCATAAAAACTCCAAGTGTACACACCAGGCACATTGGATATGTTCCCTGCATTACACACCAGGATCTTAGCCTAGAGATCTTTGGGTTCTGGCACTGCACAGACAGGTAATGAGTTCCTTCTAAATCAGCAGTACACTTTTTTCTTTGTTTATTTCCATATTCATTGTAGCATTTGCCTTAGGCGTCTATGAGAAGATTATAACTAGAAATGCATTGTAGCAAAGACCTCAAAATGTCTCTCTCAGTCCACCCTGAGACAGCTTCATCAAATGTCAGGGCTCTCCATGCACAGAATAGCAGGCGTGGAGAGCAATCAACCAAACACACAGGAGCATAAGCAGTGCGGTGATTACCATAACTGAATCTAAGAAGACAAATCAAAATCATCTTTCTCTACTAGTCATGCAACAATTTTTGTTTGGTTATTAGAATTGATGCAACCAAAGAGAAAAGCACTTTTTTGTATCCTGGCATCTCCACCTTCTGGAGGGCCTTAATATCTCTAAGGCCTCCTGAATTCTAGTCAAGCAGGTGATGCATTTTTTTCAGCTTGTTTCTTGCACATTCTCACCTTTTCAAGAGGTGGAAAGCCTTAAGTGGTTTGACTGGAATAAGCTTGTTAGTATAAACAATTACCAAAAAATAGATATGGATGCTGAAATATCTGCTTACATCCAGGACTTATTATTATGTATCCTCGGACCTTTCTTAAGGCAGAAGGAATAAACTGCCAGAATATCAGGCCAGTTTCTCTATGAAAGAGTTCTTCCATACTGGGGTGATGTTTTTCTCACAGTAGCATAAGCTCATTCCAAAGGAAGAAGCTGCACTTCTAGTAATATATAACTAGTATCTCTATCAAATATTGGAGCGGGGGGGAAAAAACTTCATAAAGAAAAATTTAAAGATTTTGGTTCCTAGTGTCATTTTGAAAATTTTTCATAGATCTTTCTTGAAGATCAGAGGTGCAACAGCAGCTATGTGGAAAATGCTCTTACTTTACCAACTCTGGTCAATGTGGTTTTGATTAACTGCTAATACCTGACTGAATTCATCCTGCAATTGACAAGAAGTTTAGATGTAGTAAGAACTACAAGATTCAGAAATAACAAAGATTTTAGTCAAAATCTATTTTTTAATTTGCTATATTTTTCTTTTCTAATCAACCACAAATTTGAGGTTTGGGGGTTAACCAACAGAAACCAATCAATTGCTGTGGAATCAAGTTCTACTAAGAGGCAGGCAGACGCTTAACCTCTCTAGCTCACACTGTCTCTATGACTCTAATAAAATCAATAAACAAGCCTGCAAGGGATGATGAATTAAGATGTACATAGACCCCTCCTGAGATTTTAGCTAGATTTTGCCACAATAGATATGAACATTGCTTTTCCGCCTCTGATTTATCCAGAGCCATTCTTCAAATACAGTAAATGTGTCCACATAGAAAGTAATGAGGTCTAGGAAATATACTGTAAATTCAAGATCTTTCTTTCTTGGTAGAGGCTTTATTGTGTAGTTAGACCATAGAATTAATTTCCATATTTTGGGTCATTTTAAGCTTATCTTGAAGATCCCAGCTTCTCAATGCATAGGGAAGCTTTTATTGCTGTACATAATAGTGTCTCAAAGGACTCAGAAATCAAAAAAGAAGAAAACCTACACCCACTGTGTAAAGACAGAACACTCTTTAAATTGTTGAACATCATTCCTGTTCTAAAGTATTTTTGTTGTATGATCACTGAAAATATTGAATAAGCAGCATGGTTCTACAGAAGCAAATGTGCATGTAGAGACTTCAAAATACAATGGTAGTCCTATTCTTAATGGGAAAATGATTATTGTTTCAAAATAAATTTTAAAGATTTTTTTCATTTCTCTAGGAAAAGATACTTACTTGTGTAGGGAAGCAAGGTCATAATTAAATAGTATGAATTATCACAGGCAAGTGCCCAAGTATATATTCACCCAGTCTTGTTCACTAGTACAGGTGAAGCTCAATTACCTATGGGATACCACTGAATAACAAGGCTGCTGAATGACAAGAAAACTACTTTTCTGTATTAGGATAAATATCTAATAAATAAAATGCAATTCTTCTGATGCCTGAAAGTGTGTGCACTTATGTATCATCTTTGCAGACATTACACTAAACTCTGAACAAAGGGGAAACCTGAAAAAAACCAACTACAGTGGCAAAAACATTGAAAAATAGAAGCAACTGAAAGACATCCTATTCAAAAGCAATAATTAAAAAGCCTTCATTTTTTTGTTATCACAATATTTATCAGCTCAAATAAAAAACTATAGAGCTATGAAATTTAATAAGCTTTCCTAAATTCTAACTGGTTTTGAGCAGAGCAGAGTTAAGAGCTTCTGCAGAACTAAGCAGGAAGTAATAGAGGGCAGCCAAGGCAACACACTGCATAGACTGGGGTGGGTCTACTGAGTCCTGGAGTCCCTGCAGAAGAGGTATTTGGGTAATAGGCTTTTGTGGCATTTTAAATCTTCTATCACATGCAGTAACTCTGAATGTGGAAAATTAAGACAAAAGTTTTTAGTTATCAAGGGGAAAAGGAAGGATGGAAAAAGAAACGAGATCTACACAGACAAAAAGAAATTACATGCTGATACAAAAGGAAAAAAGATGATGATGACTTATTTATTAAATAATAATAATTGTGGACCTATGGTCCTATAATTACTCCTATGTCCACTCAAACAGGCAATAAAACAACAAAAAAGCTATAAAGTAACAAAACAACTAATATTCTAGACTAGACACAAACCAGAAGCATTTCACCCATTAGGAAAACTTCATTTTGGAATAATGAAATAGGGTAAAATTTATATACAGTAACAATGTCTGTTCATATGCACACATACACACACACAGACACTCAGCAACTACGAACACACTGATCAGCACCTGCAGATCACATGAAATGCATCTTTATCCCAAATTGCTCTGCTCGGGTGCAAAATTAACATGTATGCCCTGTATGCATTTTCCCAGTGTATATGTGTGCTTTTGCTCTAAATAGAAAGTTCTTTTTTTTTTTTTTTCTGCTGGAAAAAAAATGTATTGCTATTTCAATTTTGCAAGAGCAGCTTCAGCAGTGCCAACAATAGTCCTTAGTTGAGCCAGGCAGATGATAGTCTGTTCTCTACTTTCAGCTGCATGAAATCTCCCCACCGTTTATCGTCATTTAAAGATTCTGCTAATTATGATAGTAAATATGTAAAAAATAAATTCCAATAAATTTATCCAACCCTTTTTTTCTTAATTGCTGTGCAAGTCACCTAACAGAGACCATTATTAATGTGTATTCAATGGCAGCCCAATCCCATAGATGTTAGTAATGTTTTCTATATGAGTAATTTGAGCGAAACTATTACACAATGGCATACCTAAGTAGTATTTTTAGGCTTGACCCCTAAATTCGTTATTCCCCAGTTCAGATAATCCCAATTGACCAGATATCCTCTGCTCCAAAAGAAGTCTTTTTTTTTTTCTCCTGACTGTAGTCCCACCTCCCTCAGAAGCAGAAGTATCAGGTGCTCAAACCACATATATCAGCACTGAAGCCTCTTTCATTTTGTGTTCCCAAATTAACTCCAATTCAGAAATGAAATGAATAGCGTGATCTAGTTTATTCATTTTGTTTTCTGCAATAAGAAAAAGAAGAGCTCAAGACCCACACCAAAGCTTCAGTGGAAAAACAATTTACCCTAATTTTGATTTGAGATAAATACTAGGCTGAGCCCATTTCACGCTATACCCATTCATACTTCCATCTTCAATTAATTATTAGCCACAAGATCAATTATCTGGATTTATATTATGAGGAGTTTCAAACAGACTTCCTCAGGCAAGTAGTATAAGGCACAGGCAGGAGAAGAGGCCAATGTGATATTAAAGGATACTGAATGGATAAGCATAGGTCATGAAATCGAGTTCATATACTTTATGAGGGATACACTTCAGCCTGAAGCCTGCTTTTCATTTAATCTCAGAATTTCAGACCTTTCATTACAGCTACAGCATTTATTTGTTTTCTTGTTTCTGGCAAGAGAGAGAATCACTAACTAAGATTGAAGAAGATGAAAAAATATTAAAGAACAAACTGCTGAAGGCTGCAACATGGTACACTTATTGTCCAAAGAAGCCAAGAATTGAGTTTATCAAGTCAATACCACAGACATTTCTATGGGCACAGATTTTCCAGGGGGGCCAGGGGGCTGCAGCTCTCACACTGATGAGGGAGCATTTTTCATGTGTCTTGGTGGGCTGCAGAAGGGAAGGAAAAGGGCAGACACACACCCTGAACCACTCCTGTTTTCCCCATTCACTGTCACAGCAGGAGCTATTTTCTGCTGCTAGGCAAGGATCTTATTTTCTTACACATCCTTATGCTTTCCGTGGAAGAAGCAGCTTGCTACTACCACCACACACACATTTAGAGAGACTAGGAAATGAGTAACTTCAGTTTTTAATACTGTTCAGTTTCCCTATGATTTTCTCTAATTTTTTTTTTTTCCTTAAAACTACTCAGGCAACATTATTAGATTTGGGGGGTCAAAGCATTTTTCAAAAAGATTTATGTGGAGTTTTAGTAACAACAGCAGAACAAAATTAAGCAGCCAACCTTTGTCCAGACCAGCAAGCAGCCTCTGCCCTGGCAGCAGGCAGGGATTGAGCGTGGCTTCTCTCTAGCATCCACCAGGGCACTCCAGACGTCCTGTGCTGTTCCTGCTGCCTGCCATGGTTCCCAGGAGATCTCTGCTGCAGGGCTGCTGATGCATTGCCCATCTTGGCCGGCACAGGCTGGGGCTCCAGAGACTCCACGAAGCCGTGAGCAGGGGGATGTGTGCAGCCAGCCCGAGTGCCCCGGGGCAGGGAAATCCTGGCTGCTCCGCACTCAGCCCACAAGGCAACAGCTTTGTGCCACTTCTGCCACACAGCTGGCTTCTTCTTGGGGAATCCGAGGGCAAATCTTCTGTGGTGTGTCCTGGACTTCATTTCTTTCACCCTCATTCCCAGCAGGTTTAGAAATAGCAAGGCCCTGCAATATTGCTGCCCAAAAGAGTTTTAGAAAACATATCTATAAGAGACATGATCTGAAAAACACCTAATGACAGTTTTCTGTGAAACTCAACTCATTTCAAACCATGTGCTGGTATGAGACACTAGGGGCAACACCACATTGAGTGCATTGCAGCATGTTAACCCTGGCAGCCAGCACAGGGGCACCATCTAAACTGAGGATAAATTCCAAACCCCACAGCAGCTTTGCAGTTATCACAAATTATCATCACTGAGGCCAAAGAGCTCAGTCACCAGGCTGCGTAGCCACAGAAAAGTTTTTCCAGCTCCTGAGGAAGCCTGAAGTTCCACTACAAGGCTCTGCTCTGAGATACAGAGCAGGAAAGTCTGCCAAGGCCCACAAGACCCCAGGCATCCCCATCCCACTCAAACAACCAGACCTTGAGTCCCAGGTCATTTAGGTGCCTTCAAAACTGTCACTCTAATTTCACGTGAATGACTACTTATCCACAGTTGCATATTACGTCCTACACTAAAAAAAAAAAAAAAAAAACATTTTTAAAGTGTCACTAGATATTTTTAATGTGTCCTTGACACTTAAGAAAAAGGCTGTATTGAATAGACTTTCTATTTTGATATTTTCTGCTATGGTTAAAATCAGAAAGATGGCATATTTTTGATTAATCTTCTCTAAAGGATTATCTCCCAGTAAGAATCCTTCTGTGAAAGACCTCAAATTGTGGGTGTGAATGAAAATGAAGGCTCTAAGCTACCACTCATGCTCTGTTATATAACATTTTCTTGACTCTAATTTACCCTGTTTGCAAAGCTGCTATGTTTGGTATCTTATACAGCCTACACTCAGTTTCTCAGGCTCAATTCAGAACATCCACTACACATAGCAATTAGTGTCATTTTATTATTATTATTATGAATGGAACAAAATCTAGTTTGCAGCAGGAAGCAAAGTAATTTCAGGGAGAAAGAACAGGGATGGGAGACAGGAAGCCTCAACTTACTAGTATTTTTTGAAGCCAGCCAGAGTTGCTGTTTTTTGCACTACCAGCACACACAGATCCTCTAATGTCTGTCCTTTCTGCTAGACCACAACTTCTGAAAATATCAGAAACAGCATTAAAACTAAGCATTAAAAGAGAATCCAAAGTAAACCTCATCACCTTCCTATAGAGATGGCCAAATAATTTTGCATGTAGTTACTTCACAGACAGATTTTAGCTGTTGTTTACATCAAGCCCTAAGGACTGCAAATATTCCTGGGCAGAATTTGTCCGTAAGATTTCCTTCCTTTCCTTCCTTCTTTTCTTTCCTTGTGCCCACAGATGATGCTGAGCAGGAGAGTGGGGCATTAATTACTTACCTTACAATCCTGATTACATCAGTTGCAATTTGCTGCATTTTTCTCACACTTGCAATGTGTTACCCTTGTATAAAGCAGTTCATAGTCTTCGTTTATGTGATACTATTTGTAGTTCTAAACAAAAACAAACCAACAAACAAGCAAATAAAGTCTATAAAAATAGGAATAGCTTTCACCTCAGCTTTCTCCATGTCAGTATTAACTGGAGACAATTCAAATTTTAAAAGTCTCTGTCTGCTGACCTTACTTGTTATCAAAGTGGTTGACTGCTTAAATGTTTTTGATGTATTCACTCCTGAAACATTTTTATAGGAAATATTTTTAACCAGCCAGCTTAGAGATGTAAAATTTCTGCCCATGGTGACAACAGGCATTCCTACCTCATGTTGTGAACTGCATTGTAAACAACTCTGAGTCACAGCATCCAGTACTTATTTTTGAATTGGAAAGAGGCTGTTGGTAACCAAAGGAGGTCTCTCCCTCGTGCTGTCTCCGGCTGCTCAGGATGTTGCTGAGCAGTACTCAGTCTTTGGTAGAACACTCTTTTGTCTGGTTTGGACTGAGCAGCATCCAGGTGCCATCTCTTTCTCTCTTATTTCCTTTGTATGTGTTTTTTGACACAAACAATGTATGCATGACCCACCTGATAACGTGTACTTTGCAGGTCGTGGTCCTCAATGCTGAAACTGGGACAGTAGTAGTGCACAATGGCCAGTGCTGTGGGAGCTGCAAAGACAATGTGTCTGTGGAAGATCACAGAACTTCAGTGCCACAGAAGAAGTTTGAAGACCAGAGAGCCACGTCTGAAAAAAGCCACAAAATGGGCAGCTCCATATCACAGGAACAGGATGCCTGGGTCACCTCCTCTCTTGGGATTTGATCTGTTCCTTCTCACCATCTCTCCAATATCTATCCTATCCTTTGCTGCCATCCTATATGCTTCTGAATTCATTACTATGCACAATTTCAATGCCTAATTGGCTCTTTAGCTTAAAGAGTATGTCCCTTTTCTCCCCACATTTTTTTCTATTTCTTTCTCTGTTCTGCTTCTCTGCATGGAGGTTTTCAATTCTTCAATCTTTTTTTTTTTTTTTAACCCAAAAGGATCAGCAAAAAACAAAAACAACAGCAGAAAATAAACCCATTTCTCTGAGCCTAGCCAATCTCCAGCAAAATCTGGCCAACTTGCAAATAACCTCCAGAAAAGGAATATTTGCTGTGTAAGCAGGTACGAGCAAGACCTGATGATACAAAAACTGATGTCAGAAAAGCTTGCAAGATCCTTGAGCAGGCTTTGCTATCTAACACTGGTGCCAAGGCAACATCCAGAGCCCACAAGAGGGGATCATAAATCACACACCTGTACACAGGTAGGACTCCTGGACTATCAGCTTTCTTCTCAGTCATCTGCTCAATGTTGCCTCTGTTCCTGCAATTCTTCCAAGCAAAAACAAGCATGGGGTGAGGGCCTGTCCTTTTCAAAGTCATGTTAACTAAAATTATGCCCATCTGCTCAGAAGGTATGCTTTACAGCATGATATATAGAAGCAGCAGTGCTGTCATTGTGCCAAAGCTTGGCCCTTATTCCCTCTGACTCACAAAATAAAATCATCCTTGTAAACATAAACTGTAATCTTATAAAACAATCCTTTTAGCAGAGCTCTGAGACAGACCAATCTCTTGTAGAGCTACACTTACCAAACAAGGAATGGCTCTTGGTGCCTGTCAAAATCTAGAAGCCTTTTCCTCTATGCAGCACTTCCCCTCTGATAGCAGTAATAGCAGACTGGCAAGACAGGAACAACATGCCAGTCTGCAAGGTCTTTGGTCAACTTTACCCCTTGGGTTAAAACATTGGTATGGAAAAATTACACCAAGGAAAAAAAATCCACCTCAGTCCATATTTTTGTTCAAGTGGTATATATAGCTGAAGTGACAGAGGAGTACTCACAGATACTGCCCCTATGCAAAGACATTCTGCTGACACAGATCTGATGACACTGATATAGCAGAGACAGGTTTACAGCATAAGCAATGGCTTTATATTGGCAGAGTGACATTCAGAAAACCATAATCTTATGTGTGTTGAGTATACCAGACTATGCAAGACACAGGAAAAGCAAATTTCTTTGCAAAACTTTTACTGTCTAAGGCCTTAGTCCTACCATCTAATTTATTCATGCACACTGAGAATAGTCATCCTACCAGTTTTCTTTGCTAACAGGGTAAACCAGACCCAGATAATGTAGCAAAACCAGATACTATTAAAGGTAGCAGATTTTTGTGCTCACACCTGGGACTTCATTCTTTAAGGACTTTGCCTTACATGAAAACAGAGCTTTCAGACATAGCCACCATTTGTTCAGTAACAGACTGTTTATCATACTTGAGAATGTCATGTCATTGCTGTAGAAAACTGTAAGGTGTTCTCTCCAAGGAGTTAACATTGCTTTTGGGAAAAAAATGCTCAAGACAACACAGCATCTCACTCCATCACACTGGAGATTTAGTAATCATAGGAGTAACAAGATCAAACAAAGCATCCAATTTAATTCCCCCATTCTTTTTCCCTGTATCCCAGGTACACTCCAACGTCTAAGACATCTGTGAGGTTATGAATCAACGCAGATAATCCCATCCTTCACATGTACAGACACGTTCTCGGTAACAGAGTGGCAAATCAGTGCAAATGAATCCATTGATTCCTTTCACAATTCAGCCATAAATCAATTTAGTGCAAGATTTATGTGATGTTGAGAACAGCAGTTGTAGCTTGAGCAATGATATAATTAGGAATGCTCTAAGTGTTTGGGGGGAAATGAAAGAGTAGTGTTTCTCTGAACAAACAGTAAAAGGCACCGATGGAGCAATAACGTTTTTATTGTCTGCATAGTTCCAGTGACCTAACTCTTTTAGCCATAAATGGTGTTTAAGATCTAGTAGTTTGCAATAAAACAAATCATTACTGCAATGGGCCATGTCATCACTAGAAACAGAAGAGCTCTTTTTCTCATTAAAATCAGCCATAGGCAAACCTCTCCCACACGTGGTGCAGTTTGAAACCTGTGATGTTATAGAGGCTAAAAAGTAAAGCAAAGTCAATCTAATCATATTTTAAGAGAAGAGGTGATACACCCAAAAGGAACAACTCTCCAAGCAACCAAGCACACACTGCCGTAAGCAGGATGTGACACCCTGGCAAACAGTTATGAGATAAGAGGAAACTAAATTCTAATACTTGTGTAGTGACCTCATGAAACACCACCATGAGCACTGCAATGAGCTTTGGAGTCTCCAGCACAGGAAGGATATCAGCCTGGAGCAAGTCCAGAGGAGAGCCACAAAGATGATTAGAGGGGTGGAGCATATCTTCGTCAAGAAAAGTCTAAGAGAATTGGTATTGTTCAATCTGGAGTAGAGAAGGCTTTGGGCTGATGTAATTGTGGACTACCAGTAGAGAGCCAACAAGAAAGGTGGAGGGGAATTTTTATGAGAGCGTGTAGTGATAGGACAAGAAGGTATAGCTTTGATGTGAGAGTGGGCTTAGATAAGATATTAGGAAGAAATTCCTTACTCTGAGGGTGGTGAGGCACTTGGAACAGATGACCCAGAGAAGCTGTGGATATCCCATCCCTAGGCATGTTAAAGGCCAGGTTAGATGGGCAACCTGACCTAGCGGAAGATGTCCGTGCCCCTCAGTAGAGGGGTCGGAACCAGATGACCTTTAAGCCTTCCAAGCCAAGCCATTCTATGATCCAATGTTTTACCCATGCACGTACACTTTCACTCATCCTGCCACTTACTTATGTAGGAATAAGGATAGCTTCAGTTATCCTACACTCTTGGAAATTAATATATGAAAATGCTTCCAGTGTGGTACAAAGGCACATGGCTCCTGCTTCTTTCTATTTGCCATCTTAGTAATTCAAATCCTGCATTTCCTTTGATAAGATCAGAATTTTTCAAAGCTCCACAAATCAGGACACATCACCCCTTACCCTCATAAGCACTCTCTGTTCCCATCACCTCTCCAAAGCTAACATAAAATGAGTGGGATTGACCTTCCACATTACTTATGTATTCCAGGGGTCTTATAATTTATCATTTATTGTACTTGAAGTCAATGAATTGTGCTTATGGAGTGTTAGAAAAAATAGGCAAAATATTGCCTAGAGAAAGAAGGCACTTCTACTCAGTTATTTCTGCACAGCCCTTTCAAAAGGCTGCATACAAAGTGGAAGGGTCAAGGTATCCCAATAGTATCAAAACATTCACTTAGGACCTTGAGTATTTTCAACTAAATTTTACTGACAACTTTAAGCTCTTCTCTACTACACTTAGCACTTTTAATATTTTAAAGATCTATTGGCCTGGTAAGTAATTAATTATTTCAGCATTCTTTATATCTGGGGTTTTTTGGGGTTTGGTTTGGGGTTTGGGTTTGGTTTTTTTTCCAGAACTTTTTGATGCCTACGCATTTACTATATGTTTGTACAAATGGGAAAAGATATTCAAATAATTGGCCTTTTTAAGTAGTCACATAAAAATGTAATAGAAAATATTGTGGGTTTTTTTCTGTGCAAGACAGACTTTAGTTTTATGTTTTATTTTTATCTGGTAGGTAAGGCCTGACATTGCTAGATAGCTTAGCAGCTCACAGATAGCTAAAAACTGTGTTTTGGCTTGTCAGAAACATGATAAAAAGGAGACAAGAGCTCTTTGAAGTCTTATCTCTTTTGAAATCATGTTGCTCTTATCCCCAAGCTTCATAGTGCACATAGATATTTGTAAATTATGTTCATTAGCAATTTTGTATTATATTCAATATCATATGTAGTAGTTAACATCACAATAGTAATGTAAGATTATATATTATCAGTGATATTAAACATGAACTCTGCAAACATTCTGGAAAGCAGCTTGACTGCCTTGTCATACAAGAATATCTGATAAAAAGACAGGCCTATTCCCTTTCTTACTGCCATATGGCAAATCACTTTAATATGAATAGGAAACTTGTTTAGGTGAAGCTTGTAATCATCATTACTGTGTTTAGTTCTATCTTACGTTACAAAAATTTTTAGCTAGGTCTCTCCAAGAGCATAAGAAGTTTATTTTGTAAAGTCTGACTGGAAAGAAATCCATGGCATTAAGAACAAATAATAAAAGAGTTTACACACATAAAACTCCAGAAAATGGAAAGACACATGAATGGTTGCCACACCATGTATGTATGTCACAACAACCAGCGTTTCTTTTAATTAAATCTTTGAAATCCCTAAATTCTCCCTGGTTTTACTCAAAAATGATACTTTGAGAAAATGTACTGCAAGAAACACCTGAGACACTTTGACCTTGTTTTGGAATGCACCTATCCTCTTTGCTTTTCTGACCAATATTATCTTTATGTATTCAAGATAATCTAAGTTTTTTTTAAATTTCAAAAAATAACACTCTCCTATCAATAGTTTGAAAGCTCAATTATTTTCTAGGAAGAAAAAAAATAAGTGTAGGAGCTAAATCTGAATAGCTTTCAGCAAGCTGTGTGCCAGATTTCAAGGGAGTGGAACAGCTACATTTATAGACACATCCTGCCTTAAAGTGTATGAAGTTCACAAAAATAGAAAATTTATATCATATTCTGCTGCATCATTCTCTCACTGTTTTCTGCATTTTCATATTCCCATGTCTATAAGGAATGGCATATGGATTATGAAAACATATTCATCTATTCACTATGAATCTTGTCAGGTTAAATACATACCTTTTTCTGCCAGCATTAGAGAAATAAGTCTTATAGTTAGCATTAGGAAGCAAAAAGAAAACTGACAGAACTTATTTTTGTCTTGATTGCAACCTTTGAGTAGCATCTGTAATACAATAATCCATCTGCTTACTCCTGGGATCTTCCCATTACTTTTGTCCGTTTTCTGGTGTCCTTTGGATAACATTTGAAACACTGCAATTTCCTCATCAATCTCCATACAAGCCAAGGAGTTCCTACTAGAAACATATGATTTAGGGAGAGCTTTTAAAACTCTTATCCAGAATGGCAATGTCTGTGCTTATTTGCCAAAAAAGGAAGATGCACCCAGCTTGAGAAAATTCCTGTCTCTCTTGAAGACAAGATTTAATGCCCAAGTTGTCCAGTGGCATGAATTATCACTTGGTGCAGTGAAGAATCCTGTCCAAAGCCATCACTGCTTCCTCATCACTCATTTTCACACGCAACCCTTATGCTCCATAGTAGCCCAAAAGCTCCCCTGAGTTGGTGCCAGTGTCCTCAGGGCTGGGAGCCAGCCAGCCCCAATCCCGTACAGCCCCAGCCCAGGATGTGTGTCAGGATAACATGAAAAGGGAAAAGAGCTGCAGCCGTGGCTCCCTGAGGAAGCCTTTACTCTAGGGAGGATCCTAGAGAGCTGCTCCATTTCCCCTTCAGCCCCTGGCAGCAGCAAGAGAGGTTGGAGGCAATCACATACCTTCTCATGAGGAGCATTGGCTGCAGCAGTAACATCATAGTGTTAAAGATGTTACTGGACATTTTCACATATATTTTTTATTTTCAGAATGCTTTAACTGGAATCATGAAGTTAATATACTGAATGCTACATGGGTATAACTCGTGCAAGTTTAAATTTTACTATACTGTCAGTCTTGATTAGGGTTTTTTTCATAAAACACACCAGTGTTTGTTTGACTGATGTACACCAGATTAATTTTTCAAAAGATAATATTTAGACTGTATTGTCTTGTAAAAAAAATCAACAAAACTTAAGCAAAATGCTTTTAAAAGTATCATTTTGCTTGCCATTTCATACTCTTATCAGAGATGATCACAAATTCATGTATTATACCTGAATCTCTGGCAGAAAGATGAGGGAAAAAAACCTCTCATATAACAAACTATCAGGCACTAGGTGAATAATGCAAATGGCTCAGGCATATGAACACCTGCACAGGGATCCACACTGGCTGAATTTTATTCCTATATATTTACATTTTTGGAAGAATTGAGAACAGAGTTCACCTTCCCACTAAAACCAGTATTTACTGTGACACTGTTAACAGCCTGAAATCTGAGCAGCATCTCAGAACTGACTGGAGTTTTATTCCCTCATGAAGTGCTACACAAAAGAATGATCTCTACCAAAAAAAGGCAAAATGAAGTACAGGAGGAAAAGGCAATCCTATATGAAAAAAATGTTAGACTAGAATACTGTCAACTACACCTTCTTAGTGTTTCAAATAAACCATTGTACATGCCTTCATCTGTATGCCGTGTTTAATCTGACTTTCACCCTGATGTTGCTCCTGCCACGTGCTTACTTTCCTAGGACTATGAATGACTCAGCTAATATTCCAAAAACCACTGGTTTCCTCTGCTCTTCTCTCCTCAGTGGCTAGCATTATCTGGTCTGACCAAAACACAACATCTACTACTCTTTTCCCTCTCCTTGTAGCCAGACTCTCCAACCCAGCTCCCACTGAACTGAGGAGAATGTAGTACAGCCTAGGTGCACAGTGCCATTACCCAGGATTTGCCCAGTCCTGATCTTTCACATCAAGAGGCTTTGCACAGGCAAATATAACTCAGCATAATTCTTAGGTCTACCATGTCAACAACTTTAACTCTTGACACGTGTATGAACAATTTTGTCAAAGACCCTAAGGCAGTTTTCCCTAGAAGCCAGACTTGTTTCTTCATGACTGAATTACACTTTTAGATCTATAATCTCACTCTCATTAATATGTATGTGGCTATGTTTTTAACATATTGCTTGCTAACTTTCTTTTATATTTGTATCAGAGGAGAACAAGAAGAGTTACACCTTCAACAGAGATATGTAAAAGCCACATGAGAGATGTTGCCACTTTATAAAGCCTGGAGCATTTATTGATGTTTTATCTTACTCTATATTAACAAACATGTTTTTGTGACTTTAGTGTCAAACCAGTGTACAGCTAACACTACATCATGATTTTCTTTTCAAAACTTAATAGCCTTTTAGCCAAAGAAGTGCTGTCCGTACATTTAATGCGATGGTACGTCTGTTATGGTATGAGTACTCAGGTAACACAGCCATCAGGACTGCTACTTTTTCAGTGCTGCTCTTGAGACCAGACATCTGGATACTTCTCTGCATTTTTAATAACTCACAGGCTAGAAAAATTTCTCACTGTGATGTAAAAATAAGATAAATACACAACAGTGCTAACAACCCAAAGACTAGACCAAAAGGTATGTGTTACTTTACCTCTGTAAGTAGTAACAAAAACCTGAAAGATAGTAGAGTAGGTTTTTCCACTAAAGTTTCATAAAACAGTCAATGCAAAACAAAACAGAGCTATCCCAGTGACTTAAATTCATCCAAAATCTCAGTAAATGCAAAGCACTTTCAAGAACCCTCATTCTGCACTTGTACTCTTACTTCCCTGAAGAAACCACCTGAATTTAGCACTGAGTTTAACTGACTCAGATCCAAATGTCCACAACACATGTGGCGCTTGAGTCTTACCAGTGCAGTATTGCCACAGCAACACAACACTGCACATGGTGTTCCCATTTCTGAGGGTAGATACCAGGAACCTGAGTGAGCCACACAGGAATTGTTTTTGTATTCAATCATGAGACTGCTTCTCCGCCTTTTTGTGGCCCTGTGTGGGTGTGTTTCTAGCCTGCCAACACAACAAATTAAAATATTTCTGATAGCACATGTTTTTCTTCTCTGTTGTGGCCAGTGGTTTGCATAACCTGCTAGCTTTCCTATTACTAAAAGATAGTTCAAATAGAAATAAAAAACAAAACCTGTCAGAGAAGAGGTTCCCTGTTCCCATAGCTCAGTGATTAGAGGACTAATCAAGACCATTATGCAGGATGGATGAAAAGGCAAAGCAGAAGATACAGATTGAGATCGCTTCAATTTCTTTGACGTGGTCTGGCAATTCACTGTTTCTTCTCAGACATGAACTAGGAAGTGGTAAATGAGGTAAGGGATGAGAAAGAAAGAGAGGTGGTTCTTCATAAACTAGGTATAGTTTGTTTCAGTAACTCCTTGTCACTGGTTGTTGTAGATGTTAAGGTACCATTGATCAAGAGGAGAACCATGTCCAGGATCATGGAGAAGGAAACCTACTTGAAGGTTATTGACTACAGAGAGACTGCCTCAAGTTTCTTATACGTATGCTGCCACGGGTGCTGTATTTATGCCAACAGGCCATATTCTGACCCACTGCAACCCTCTTCACACACTTGTATATGATTAGCTTGTAAAGTAATGATTTTTCTATTGTGCTTACTAAGATCTAGGGTATGTGGCATTGTAACAGTAATTGAAACACATTTTTCACTGACCGGGCTTATAAGTCTCCTCAGTTCCTGGCTAGTGTATGGAGAATTAGGATACCATTTTCTGGTAGACAAGAGAAGTTACATGCCTAATTTCCATGTACACTGAAATGAAAATGTACTTCTTAGTGTTTGCACATACAGACATCCTGCCAAGTACATCAGCAGTTGCTTGAGTCACAGCATCTGCTGAGTTTCTGAATCATGCTATTAACCTTGAATGTAGTAAGACATTGGAAACAGCTCCTGATATGTGCTTCAGCTACAATATATTTACATACCCCAGGGAGTGTAAGATATGCCACAGTCCTAGGTGTCTCATTAAGAGAATCACACTCCTCTTCCCATCCAAAATACCTGGACCAGGACTGGAAAGAGGCTGATGCATTCACTGGCCCCCAGTGCAAAAGTAGTTCTAAAAACCAGAGTATTCATGTTTTCTTTCCCCACAAAACCCATACCAGTATACATTTTTTGTTTATTCATTAAAAGATTTCAAACGTTTACCTAATGCAGTTTATCTGGTGCTTTTCGAACATTGCAATATTAGCTGTGATAGGCAAGGCTGTTGTGCAGAACGACCTCAGGGGGCTGAAGGGGTGGGCTGACAGCAACATTGGGAAGTACAGCAAAGGCAAATGAAACATCCTGCCTGTAGAAGCAATGAGGCCATGCAACAGTAGAGACTAGGGATCAGCTGGATGAAGAGCAGCTTCAAAGAAAAGGACATGCAGGTCTCATGGAACACAAGCTGAACATGTCAGAAATGTGCGTTTGTCCAAGTAGACATTAAGAGATTTTTACATCATCGTGTTGGTCAAATGCGGGTTCTTGTTGCCTGCAAAAGCTGTGGAATATCTGTTCTTATATTTATTCAAAACACAGAGCACCTGATCTATCATGACCATGCTTTGAGTGGGGCAAATTGATGTCCATACAGTTGATATCCAGAGTTGATTTCCAACCTGAATTAAAGGGTTATTCAGTTATTTCTCCCCAATGAAAATATATTTTAATACCTTCTAAATAATTTCACATTTAGGAAAAAACAGTTGTGCTCCCTCCTTCCGCTACAAGCCCACTAAATCACTAACAATTCAAACAGTCCTCTTAAAACTAAACTGTCCATGATTATAAACCAGATGTATGTACTCAGACCTCTGGGTTGTTAATCAAGGTCTGGAACAAAAAGAAAACACTTTCACTGCTACCTCCAACAGCAGCCAATAGCAGATGCTCAGGAAGATATCAAGCACTCAGTCTAGCATTTAACATTGGATCAAGCTAGTGCCTGGAACAAGCCCCCTGCCATCACTGGATCTCTATACAGGAATGGTTCAAAGCTTAAGAAACAACTACATAAAAATGAAGTGAGATCTTCAGCAGCAGCTAGTTGACTAAAATCAGCTAAGGTACTGGGGAGATTGGTTTCTGGAAGGACCAGATAACCATTTGTGGATTTCATCTTCCAGGAGCCATATTTCAGAGGGGTTTTTTAAGTAAAGCAGAATAACTGTTCCATTAAACACCTTCTTCACATCTAGAAATCAGTCCTTAGAACTGATTGCTGGATGCAAAGAAGGTGCTTAGTGGAACAGTTATTCTGAACCAGAAATAACATCTGGATCACTGCATACAAAAAGGCAGCCAACATGTACTATTTTCTTTTCCTTTTTAGTTATTTTTTAATGTACTTGCTCTTACAGGTCCTAAAAAAATTTCATGTCAGAGAGTTCCACAGTTCAATTGCACTGCAGGCAAAAAAGTATCTTCTTCTTGCTCCAGTGTGAGAAGTTTTGGCTGAGGATTTTCTAGTGTGCTCTGTTTTGTACTCTGATGACACAACACATGCAAAAGCCGTGTGATGACTCTCAGCTCTCTCTGTGTCTCTTGCTCCCTTCACAACAGTGTCACGCACTCTCTCTCACCCATCATATTTCTAAAGACACATCTGAGTTCATGGATTGAATAAGTTTATTTTACTCCTCATCTGACCCAGTCTAAATGAACAGAAAAGCCTCATGGGAATGGAAAGCCCCATCAGAAATATTGCTAGCTGGTATCACTGAGAAAAGAGACTGCTGCTATCTGCAAAAACAGGTGTAAGGGCAAACCACAGAAAACTCATTTTGCACTCCAGCTGACTGCCTGAGGCATACCAAAATTGAACATGTGAATTCCCTATGAATAAAATATATTCATGAGTGTTATTTTGTTCTGAGAGTTGTCACTTCCTACCTGATGGGGTGAATGCCAACAGTTGAGTTGTGGACAACAGCATAACCTGTAGCAAGTCAATAACTTTTAACACAGAAGGCGTCTTCCTTTTTAAATGTTTAACTTCTGTGCTCAGAGGATTATATTGTTTAGCTTCACATTATCTTTTAAAGTGCAAAAAGCATTGGAGTGCACACAAAAAAATCTGACTACACAAAATCTATGCAAGAGCATTAGATTTAGATACAGTCTTTTCAGGATTATAGACACCCTCTGGCTTAATCCCTGTGCCAAAAAGGATGATTTGTGAATTAGTGTGTGATTAAGATGTAAGTCTGTAGCCCCTAGCAAAAAACAGGCACAGTTGAACCATGCATGTGCTTTCAAACCTTTCCATGCATTGAAGACTTTAGCCTGCAGAGTGCCATCCCAATAATGCACTGTTTATTCAGTCACCACTCAATATTCCAGGTTTTACACCACCAGAGAGAAAGTAAACAGATAAATTTCACATATAGCTCTCTATGTTCAGCTTTTTTTTTTTTTTTTCAACCACATTATGGTCTCTTGTTTTAATGTAAAAAGGACTATGCAATAATTCCATTTACCCATGTTCCCATTTTACAGACTCCTTCAGGAGTTAGTTCACTCAAATAAAAAATTCAAACCTGATCTTCCCATAATTGTGTTATGTTAGAACTATTTTCAAGAGGTTTACTTCCTTTATGTGCTATGAATAATTCCAGTGTTCAGAGACTTTGCAGCTGTTCAAACTGCAGCTCATCTTTGAGTAGCTTTGCCAAAATTTAGACACACTTATGCATGTGTGTGCATAAACACATACACAAACTCTTGACAAGCAGAGCGGTAAAATATGGCAAATCTAATCAATATGTAAAACTGTTCCTAGAGAAAAAATGCTTTGTCATGTTCGACATGCCAAGTTAACAAATTTGGAATTTTAAAGTAATAATGAATCCAATAGAAGAAAAAATCTGAGCACTTAAAGGCTAGCTCTGCTGGACTGGTTTCTACAAGACTTCCTGTCTATCAGCATCCTCCTTTCTGGTGTCTCCAAATCTATCTTGAAGTAATGCTTTGCCCACTAGCAATACAGCCCATGGATAACTCCCATTTATTTGGGCAAAGGAGCAGAATGGGAAAGGCAGAAATAAGCATGCTTTCTAAAGAAGAGCTCAGCAGTTTAGAGACAAATAATAGCAAAACTCCCCACCCCTAAGTCAAGTATTTCTGACTGGACTTTGCTTCCTCTGTGAGAGTTTACTGCAGTTCATGCCTACATTTCTCCTTTTCAGTCCTTTTCAACATATTTTTTTTCATTTCCAGCCTGTTCCTTACTATTCTTACTTGGAAATGGCTTTTCATTCCTGCTATCTCCCCAACTATCTTCCTATCATCTGCACGTCAATAATGCAACGGAACAGGGATGTAAAGCCTGACTAAATTAAATTTAAAATAATGAAGACTACAAACTCAGAAAGCTGAAATCAAAAAACCTGCTCAAAAGCAAAGTTCTGCAATGGAATTCCAATGTAACTTTTATTCTCTCTTACGGTTGTTAGGAACTAAGCCTGGATGCAGAGTGATGCTTCACAAACCTCTGATTCCAGAACATGCTATCCACAGCTCGCAGGAGCTTAATGATCCATATGGGCAAAATATTTGCAACTGTCTAATAAAAATACTAATCCACTGATGCTACTGCTGTGCTATCGTTGTAAAATGACCAGCTGGGGAGAAGCTGGAGTGTTTCACCAAGTATTACTGGAAGCCTCAGCAGAGGAATGACTTCTAGTTTGTGAGCTACAAGTTGAATCTGGAATCCTGACTTCTCTGTAATTAAGGCAGATGCAAATAACTTGTAACTGTTTGTTTGCTACCATGTGCCATTTGGAGCCTCGTTAATACTTATTATTCAGAAATAGATTTCACTATTTCCATTTTTAACTTTTTTGATGGGAAATGATCAATCACTCCCTTGATGTACACAATAGTCTTTTTTTTTTCAAAAGAATGTTAGCAAATAAACAGAATAAAAATATCCTTTTAATGGGTGACTTCATTGTCTTGTTCCAGACAAAAACTCATTCTAATCAAATCTATATGGTGTCCAGCACAAAAAAAATTCAAAATCTGGTTGAAGCGTTTGCATGCTCTATCAGTGTTAATAGGAAACTACAATAATGATAAAATGAGAAAATTAAGGTCTGTCTGGTTCACTCTTTGAAAGGAAATTTGTACCTTGAACTTTAATAAAGGAGAAGTATCCAGTGTACAAATCAATCTCTAGCCAGAGGGAAAGAAACAGTAACTCATGAGAGAATCCTCACACTCAGGCTAAAAACTCATGAGTTTCTGAAAATGAGCTCCTTAAACACAGATTACTTTGCCTGCATAGGAAAAGCAAGTCATTTAAATGCCACACTCTCATGCCACCATCTGTCACGAGGCCAGTAAAGAAGTGCCCAACTAAATTATGCTAACAATTTCTGAATGATCTGTAACAGATGCATGCTTTGTGGAGTTTCTGAGGGCATAAATAATGGGCAAAATCCTGCTCCTCTTACTATCATAAATAGCTCTATTTTAAGACGAATGTGTTATTTACTTTCTATTACAGCCTTGGACTATGCAAATTGATCCTGTTCTGTTGCTTTGCAAAGGCTTACACGTATTACATTCTGCAAAATTTTTAAAACCAAATAGTGGGGTCGATAATACACAAGACATGAGGTTTGGTTTTATTTTTATCTCTTAGAAGGTAGCTGTAGCTAGCTACAGCTAGCTCTCTTTCATAGGTCACTGCCTTTGAATTCCATAAGTGTTCTGCACAGTGTCTGCCTTACATTAGGTATTACAATAACACCTAGCAAAGAAAATAAGATCTGAGCTGTTAATAACAAGCAGCAAAATACAAGGTGTCTTGAAAACTAAGCACATTAAATATGCAGACCACAGAGGCCGCTCACCCAACCCTTTTAACAGCATGACAACAGGGACTAGGATTATTATAGTATCATTCTGGTACACAGCGTTATCTGCAAGTGCACTTTTCTGACCCAGATATTTTCAGTGTGCCTCTTGATGGGGAAAGCTCATGGAAACAACCAGAAGAGGTCCTCATTCATACAGTGATGTCATGTTAATTCTTGTGTTTTTCAAATTCAGATGCAGCTGATAGACAGCTTCTCAGGAGTTCAGGAAAGGAAGGTAGAGCAAAACAGTCTGTTTCCATATCAGGGGATATTCAGGAACCTTGAAAACCTTCCTGACAGGTAGTACTTGATAGGAAAAGACTGCATGGATGAGTAGAATTGGTCCACTACAAGGAGCTGTCTACATTGCTTTTTATTCTTGAACATCGAAGAGTGCAGAGCACTGAAGATCTTTTGCCACAAGAGGTTGCCTCTCATCTCCTTGCCACATTCACACAGCATCCTCAGCGAGAGGGAGAGCCCACAAAGGGAAGGCCAGAGATCCCACCCAGGAACAGCAAGCACAAAGAAATTCACCCAGAGCAAAGCATCCTCAGCTCTGTGCAGCAAATGGGCTCTGACACTGTAATCGCTGCATGTGAAAGAGCTTCAAGTCGGTGTGGATAAGGGATTGTGGGGGACAAAAATCAAACTTGGTGTTCTGCAGGGTGCACATCTGGCTTCCTGAGGGCAATTCCACTTATTCCATCTTGAAAAGCAGATAGCAGACTCCCACAGCAGTAAGAAAAGGGCAACAAAAACTATCAGAGACATGAAGAAAAGAGTTTGTGTGAAGAGAAACAAAAATAATAGTATTTAATTTAGAAAGCAATCCAGATTGATAAAATCTACATAATGAAAAATAGTGAGAAATTATTCCTTATTTCTACTTTCTATTAGGATTAAAATTTTAAAAAAATAGGAAAAAATCACTTATTTTTTAATTATTCTTTTAAACACACTGCATGTCAATCAGGTTTGGAACATAATAGCGCCACATTGAGGCCAAATTAATAAAAGAGTGCTGAAAGGCTTGTGGAAAATACATCCTTCAGGCTGTTTGATAATTATAATTTGAAACCAGTTCAAGTAGACCCTGACAGCTGTTTGTTGGAGCCTTAAAGGGACACAGTATTAGGTCCATATCTTCCACTGCTTTCCAAACAGCCTCACCAAAGAGTAGGATACAAGGCTGGACAAGTCTTTGGTCTGACCGCATGCAACAGTTTCCTGTCTATATAGAGCAACTCCCTCCCCCCCTTATCTGTTGACAGAAAAGCTATAAATCTGTTAGAACCTGGATGCATAATCTCTGTCAGGTCCCATTACCTACAAAATAGTAAACAAAGGACTGAAAATAAACAGAGCATGAAGTATTGGAGTGGGTGAGGGGGAGGTGAAGGAAAATAAAACTGCAATTTTTTTGGAAGATATTTTAGGTACTGATTTTGTTCAGCAAGTTTGGAGCCTTGAAACCTTCTGCCAAATGAAATCTGACAGCAAGAGGGAAAAAAAAGCGCCAGTGGCATTTTTCAGGGTTTTCCATGGATCTTTTAAAATCCATATTTATATGCACTAATGACTAGCTGATTATTCATACTGCTTCAAATCATAGTAAGAGAAGGAGTTCCATTATGATTTGAAAGAGAGAGTACTTATCCATTCACACTGCATCAGGAGGGGGGAGGTCTGACTTCAAGCTTATTTCACAACATTCCTGGTGTTAATTAATAACATCTGAGCCCCCAAATAATGATCCATGCTGCCAGACACTTGCATCTGTTTATAAACATAACTGCTAGAATATATTCATGTATTGCACAGGGATATACTGTCTGAATACATTTTATAGTTCAATAACTAAGGAAAACATCATTTAAAAAATTAAAAAGCTGAAAAGTGGCTGAAGCCAAGAAAAGTTCACTTTTAAGTGCAGCAATCCAATGGACCATTACCTGCAAAAGACAAACTTTTTAAGGGTAACCTGAGATTTATAACTGGCCTAGGTATGGTATGTATGTTTCTTAGCATCTAAATACATTAAAAAATTAATAAATTTCTGGTGGTTATTTTCTTAGATCCATTTTATAAAATCTACTCTGTTTTTCTGCCTTTACTGAAAATATAATAGTCCAAAACTTACCTATTTCAATTAGCTGGTTATCTGTTTTTTCAATTGCTTACCCAATTTTTGCTTCAGTATACTTAGATAGAATCTAAATTAAGGACTTTTTACCTACTCTTTGGCTCATGTTGAGCTCCTTTTTTAATTATTCCAAGGAATTTTTCTCATCATTGAAAAGAAATTCAGGTATATTGTTTTCCACATCCAATTCTGTGCACAATTCTTCACAAGACTGTTTATTTCTTACCTCTAACTTGCCACGAGATAGCAGACTCAGAAAAGACTTTTCTCATGAGTCACCTGCTACTCTCTTGCCAAAATCCTATATGAAAATTGAGGGCAATTTCCTGTAGAGGTCCCCTGATAGGTGGGCTCATTTGAAACTTGAACTGTTAATGATTTCTTTCTATCAGCCACTCAACTGCTTATTCATTTAGGTTTCTGCGAATCCTTCTAAGTGTTCAAGTGGGAGCATAAAGGGATTTTGTTCCTTGTAAGAACTTATGAGAACTACAAACACCTCCTCCCAGGTTGGCAGGAAGATTTGGTAGAGCTGAGACCCAGCACAACTTTTCTGACATTTTCTAAAGTCATTTTTACAGACAAAAGCAGATTTGATGTCAAGGAAAACAAAACAAAAAAGCTCCAACAAAATCAACCAATCAATCAACCAAAACAACAACTCCTGCCTAGTAGACAAAGACATTAATAAAATTTATGTATCATTTAAAGTGCAAAAGATCTTTTAAATATCTGGTAGATGAAATAAGTATCAAAATTTCTTTTAAATTAATTCCTTTACAGTTCAGAAAATTCTAAAAATTAAGAATACCTGAATAAGAGAATGCAATTTTTGAAAGTATTCTGAAAAGAGAATGATAGGCTGTAGGGGGGAACGAGGAACTTGAGGAGATTTCTTTCAGGCTGCACATTATTTAAATGTTACAATTCATGTTGTGCATTACATAAATGAACAAACAAGCAATAACCTCACTCTACGTGGTTCCTACCAGCTGCTTGCCCTTGTATTATTTTTTCTCCCCTGTAGATCCCTTTTTAACTAGCTCTTCACCTCTAAGTTTTGGTAAAGTGAAAGATATATTCTGTAGACATGTGGGCTTATCCACCTTGCATTTTAGTGACAAAATATCTGAAAACAAGTCTTGAGTTTAGTAAAAGCTGGAAAAAAGACTCAGTTTGTAACCACACAGGTAATTTTACCGGGGCAACACAAAAAACATGTATCAGTAAGGCAAGGAAGATTTGCCTTCTGAAAGAACAAGAAAATTACTTCCATACAAGAAAGAGTGCATGAGCATTGGGAAAATTACTATCCCAGCTTTAGATTTCAAATTTCAGTTAAGAAAATAGGGGGAAGAAGGATCTGAACATCACTTTCATAATCTGATGTCTTTCCAAATGCCTCTGGAACAGTACTTTTAAAGCACAGAAATAAATTTAAATCTTCTTGTGTTGTATTCTGTGTGTATTTTGTCAAATAAAACAAAGAAGGATGGAAAATTCAACTAACCACTGTAAAAAAATTTACTCATCATCTCTAAGAGCTTTGAAATCTCATTTTGACAAGACAGTTATTCTGTGCAAACAAGCAGCATGTTGTGAAAAGAAGGAAAGCAAGGAAATGCAAAAGCTGTGTAATACCATTTCCCTTTGGTACTGGATGTTTCTTGCTGTCAGCTTAGATTTCATCACATTTTTCTAAATCTAATGTTTACAGTGAGAAACTACATTGGCCATGTTAAGACAAAAGTGCTGTGCACATTGATGTGTGCTCAGTTACTACAAGAATGTTTTACCCATTGAAACAAATATGTTTCTTATTTGCATTCAGGAAGAGCAGCTGTTTCTGCTGAGTACTGAGACAAATTTTAATTCTGATAACGTTACACTCTGACTCCATAAATATGTGTCTTAGTCTTAATGCAAAAAAACAAATATTTGAGTTATGAAACACTACTTATGTTACAGAAACTGTACTTAGAGAGTGTGTATGTCTGAGTGTGCTGTCTTAGCTGATAATATATTTCTTGCTGATGGTGGCATTGAAGTACTCAATACAATTTATTTGGTGTTTTCTAAGACACACATTGAAGAAGAAGCATGTCCTAGTGACTGCCATAGGAGCTTTGGTAGACCAGGTATGGTGTAAAAAGGACAGGAAGTGTTCCACATTACTTTGGAAGGCCAGGCTTATTCTTCCAAACCAAAGAGAGTTACAGTTTTCATGTCAGGCAAAGGCAGCCCTGGTGCCTAGAATCACATCATCCACTCTCCAAACCACTGCACAAAAAGATTTCTGAACTATGACAGTTTGCAGCATACTGATCTCTTTAACATGGAGGTAACAGAGATTTAAGTCTTGACCAGATCTGGGTGGGTTTTTTACCAAAGATTACTAAAACTATTAGGATCAAAATTGGAAAGACATATGGTACAGAAAACAAAAAAATCTAGAATGCTTCAATATTGGCTATAGCTTTTATTTTGAGCCCTCAGGATTACAGATTATATTAATTCCCAGGAAAGATCCTCTTTAAACTGTCCTCAGCACCAATTAGTCGTGCTGTTCTTCAATGCCTCTGCTAATACAAATTCCAGAGCCTCCCTCAGCAAATCTATGCCTGTACTTAACTATACTATTCTAACATGCAGTACTTCCACGTGTCCAAAAAATATTGAAGGCCTCAGACCTCTCACACTACTCCTGTCTGGTTCTCTGCCACTTGTCCAGGCCTTGTCTGAAATGCATTACCCCAGTAAAGTGGAAGTTAAAGCACTGTGAAAAGTTAAAGCATTTAAACTAAATAAAATGAATTTTACTGCCCATCAGGATAACACCTGTTATATTGTTACAGAAGTTTTCCAACACTGTATGGCATTGCAGGGAGCCACAAAGTCTTTTGGGAGCAGATTTCACAAACCTCTGTCAAAAATAAGCAAGGTAGTAGAGACTACCCTAGACAGGGGAAGAGAGTTGGATTTCATACAAATCCTTCCACCTCCTTTTTCCCTAACCACATTCCAGATGCTGAAGATCTGCTGTTAATTACACCCCTGCCATTTAAAGTGCCTCTATTCTCCCCTCATTTCCTGCATAGCTAATATGAGTATCCCCTATTCCATTGCTTACACCAGAAATGAAAACACTGCATGCACCCATGACCAACCCCGGGTGAAACCATAAGATCAGTTCTTTCCATTTGATCATAAGCTGCTGGTAACTACTGTGACTGTATTTTTCCCAACCAGTCACACCTTTGCTTTGTAGTACATACCTCCAGACTATGTTTCTTGGTTGTTTTGGTGACTTGTACCTGAGGCAATATCAAAAGTTTTATTAAAGACATGTTATTTAGAAGTTCCTTGCTTTTCTCTATACCATGGTGTTGCAGGAGATAATTAGGCTACTTTGGTATTATTTATTCTTGTCAAGAGACACTTGCTGGTCTTGAGAGGTGGGTCTCTTATTTTTCTCTGGGTTCAGAAGTTTTAAGTTGATTGCCCACTAATTTTCTGTGTCCTCATTCCCTCTCACTTCTCTGCTTTTCTTCCCTTTTCTCTTTAAAAACCATGATTACAGTTGTCCTTTCATACCTCCCAAAACCTCACCCACCCTCCATGCCATCTTGAAGAACAGGGACAGCCTCAGTCACCTCGTTAAGTATTCCAGGGTGAGTTTCATCAGGCCCTCCCAATTCATGAGCATCTCTAACCTGTTTTTTCTGATGCTAGTTAGAGCACTTACCCATCTGTCACCCATGCTCATTGTGTTAGCCATCTGGCCACATTTATCCTGGTTAGTGAAATTGAAGCAAAAAGGCACTTAAACACTCCAGTTTTCCCAGTATCCAATCATAGTTTTGTCTTTTCAATGGGATTTGTTCAGCACTTCCTTTTTCTATCAATGTGATTTTAAAATGTTTTTGGTCATCTTTATTTCTCATGTTCGTGTTCACTCTAGCAAGCACTGGTATTTTCTGGTTTTTCCTATATATAGGAAATATATATATTTGTGTGTGTGTGTATAGATATATCTCTCTATATATGATATATATGTAGTATATAAAGATATATAATAAAATATATATCTATATTAATCTTTGTATTATATATAAAATAGTAAATTTTTGTGTGTGAGCAAAATAACCCAACTCCTCTGTATTAAATAATGATGCAAATCAAATTAAGAAAACA
>VWYP01015296.1:66880-178136 GCA_013400435.1 Pycnonotus jocosus
TTTTGGTCATCTTTATTTCTCATGTTCGTGTTCACTCTAGCAAGCACTGGTATTTTCTGGTTTTTCCTATATATAGGAAATATATATATTTGTGTGTGTGTGTATAGATATATCTCTCTATATATGATATATATGTAGTATATAAAGATATATAATAAAATATATATCTATATTAATCTTTGTATTATATATAAAATAGTAAATTTTTGTGTGTGAGCAAAATAACCCAACTCCTCTGTATTAAATAATGATGNATAAAGAAAACTCTATGCCAGTCCATAAAAACTTATACAACTGTTGCTTGCTTAGATATAAAGCAAAGAGCCTTTCCTCTGCATTTGGGATTTTTTGATTAATACTTGTATTTTTTAGCCTACAGAGATCTTATTCAATGCCACAATATGAACAGCTAAGCCTGATAAGATGTCACAGGAAGTAAGATTTTGCAACACTGTAGTTTTGACCATAGACAGCTTGTCAGAAGACACCATGAGAAAGAAGAGTAATACTTCCAAAAACAATATATGACACTTTACAGATACTAATTAAGGACCAGTAATTCGTCAGTATTTGAAAGGAAAGAAGGTTTATATACGTAGACAGTAAGAAGACAGGAAGAAGGCCTTGTGCTCTTATTGTGGAAAGATAAGCAGACTAAAGGAAGAATCAGAGGATTAGGAAGATTCCTAAAGTTTGCTGAGTTTGTAAATTTATTGGGTCTCAAAGCATATCTTTGTGCAATATTAAGTATTCTCTGAAAAAGATTGTGTTTGCCTTTGCATCATAAGACTCCTGACATCTTTGAATCATGAATGAGCAACTTTGAAACATCTGGGGTTTTTTGCACATGAGCTACTTTCTTGACACCTGTCATCCCCTGTCATCCCCTGACATTAATCAACCTTTAAACCTATAGGTTCAAAAGCCGTATTCCTTATTTATTTTTAAGTTTGTAATTCAAATGCACTTTTGATGTGGGAACATACTCAAAGCAATGTGCTCATCACTGAAAACATACTTAACAACAAACATGGAGCAGCTTCTCTAATATTAATAAGGCTTGATTCAGAGGAAGTTCAGAGGCAAATTCATGCCATTTTCCCAGGATAATCACATTTTGCTTACCATTGAATAAGAGTCTACTTCCCTCACAGCTTTACAAGGATTATCCTTTGGGTCCTGCTGTATCTCCATCCTTTGTCCCACCAAAAGTGTAGCAGGGAAGACCCACATTTACTTCTCCAAGAGTCTGGAGCCTGATCATAACATCATGTCCTTCCAAAGCCTTGGGATTTGGCCGCCTTGGGTCAAGGCCAGTCCTCTCCTGTGGTCTCTACCTAGACCTAATTGCAGTCAGACCAGCTGCTGGCTGATCTGGACCACTGACTTGGCTCTTTCATTTGATTACCTCTTTAATTGCTAGGAACCCACCCATGGACCTCTTGAGTGGTCACCACATGCAGTCACAAATCTGGACCTGCTCTCCCTTCTAGTCTGGGCAGGGATGGCTCCATTTCTCAGAGAAGTCACAGCTCTGACTTCTTACTGTGATCCTTGGCTCCCAGGTTGGTTTCCTCATGGAGCATTCTGCTTCCTGACATCAAGCAAAAAGAAATCCTAATAGCATTGTGTGAACTTTTTGTGGTGCAACTTGGTGATAATTAAAACAAGGTGAGAAATCAAGGGACACTAGGGAAGATACTCAGCCTTCTAGAGCAACAAAGCATGAACACATCCCATGGAGAAGAGTTTTTTCTCTGTTAGCCCTAGCTAAAGAACTGCTGAAAAATCCATGTACTCAGCAATTTTATCCTTTTTATCTTTTGGGGGAAAGGGCCTAAAAATATTGGTGCACCTCTCTCCACACAGAGATCAGAGTTGGGAAGCTGGAGCATGGCCACACATTTTCTCTGGCCGCACTTAAAGGAATCTAAGTACAATGCAAAGGTTGCTGAACAGTGCAGCTGCAGAAGGAATGGTCACCCCGATCTTCAAGCTGCTTTCATTGGCTGACCTCCTTGCCTCTACAAGGATCTTCAACTATTTCTTTTGTGTCACATGTATCCACATATCTGGGCTTATAGCTTTTTCTTTCTTTGCAAAAGGAAACAAATCACATCCTTTCCACATCTGCTCTCAGCTTTTCTAAGAGACAGATCAGGTGGAGGATGATGGAATGGCACTGCACAACTTTCCCTGTGCTGTGGCTCTTTATTTCTTATTTATTCAGTGCCCCCTCTGCACACATACAAAGGAGAGATAAAACCAGGCCAAATCTCTTGTCACCATGTCCTGGGTTATGGAACTACAAGGGGTTTTTCTCCCTTCCATAGAGACATACTGATGTCAGAGAAAAGGAAAAGTCCCACAAGGGCTGTGATTTATTTTGCCTCTCACTTGTTTTCTATCTCTCTAGCCATCACTTCTTACAAGGAGGCCCAAGACTTTCCAGGGTTGACTTGTTTTTCTCTGAAATAACCTTCTGAAGTTTATGAAATAACAATTCAACTCACTCCAGTCACTTCACTTCATAGGGGGAGATCACCAGCAATTACTTAAGTTGAGGAAAAAAGGAGGAAAAGAAATTGTAGATTTACTCAATGTAACATTAAATTTGTGCCAGTACAGCAGAAAGGATGTACATCTCCCAGGCAAGGATATTTGCTCCTCCTCACAGATTTGTCTCTAAAACATGAGAGGACACAACAGATGTATGTTACATTGAATAAGTAATATGCACATTTAACTCCTATCTGTGTGGTGCAGCAGGGAGAAGTCTCCTTTTCTCACTGGTAATTAGAAGGTGCAGCAGATGGTGAGGCTTACTGTACTTGGTAAGGTCCATTGAAGGAACTCAGGCTGCCAAGTGATTCTTCATTAAAACAAGCCTCTTAAGGTGTACCAAGTAGCTTTTCTTAGGATTTAGGAAACATTCTTTTGTACAGTAATATATTGCTAAAATAATTATTCTCATTCCTACTGAATGGTTTTCTTTCTGGCATCAGGCACATTATTCTAATTATAAAACCCAGAGGCACCAAATTATGGATACACAGCCAGACACCACCTCTGTCACTACCCAAAAGAACTTGTAAGGCAAACAAAAGAAAGAGACATTATAATCATTGCCCATGTCAAAAAAGAGAAGGCAAAGAGGTCGTATCTTGTTAACATGGCAACACAGAGCCATAGACAATCAGGGTCATAAATTCAGATCTCTGATTGCTTGAGCCAAATACTAGAAAATTTCTCAAACAGTAGCAACTTAGCCTTTTCAGCTTCAGCTCAAACCACTGCTCTTTGAAAAAATCACTTCTCAGAAATGGTCATACCCTTCCCTGAGAAGTTTTTCTTTACTTTCATTTTTTAATGTCACATGTTCTGGGAGATTATGAAGAGGTACACACAGAGATGTGAAATGAATGGTGCTTACTTCCTGCCATGTTCATTGCTTGGGATAAATAAGCATTCATGTCACAGGGTGAAAAGTAATAATTTCCCTCTGTATGTGACTCACCCAATTTACTAGGGCCTGGCCCTAAATGAAGAATTTTCAGTAATCCCTATGTAGTTGTCATATAAGTTCATAGTGTTTCTCAGGGGTGATGAATACTAGAAATCAACATTAATCTTTCTCTTTAATCTAGCCACCAGAGCACTCTGCTAATAGCTTTTTTCGCCATAGTGGAAGAGGAAAAGCAATTCTACCCTCCCTTAAAGGGTATATGAAATATGACAAGCATAGCTACCACTCAGTGGGTTCAAGTCCGTACTCCTTCACTTTGCACTAAACTTTCCTTCAGCTTGTCTTTGCTTCAGCTTCCTCCTGGGCCATACATGCTCCTGAGATAACTATTGCATCGTGCTGCTAACAAAGAGTAGGAAAAATCATGTCATAAGCACAGAACCAGGTATGTTGGCACTTCTGGGCACTTTGCCAGCCTCAGTACCAAACCCTGGGACGTGAGACTTGGTCCTTGTTTTTGCCACTTTCCCAGAAACAGAACCAGTGCAGATCATTTCTCAGGTGACCTGTGTCAACTGAGTCCACACAGAATTACAGAACTGACATTTGTGGTGAGAACATTTCCTGCAAAGTGTCTGAACACGGACTTAACAGCCCACAGAAAGATATGTGTGATTATTTGCAGAACTACTGTAGACATGTACAAAAATAGAATAATAAACAGAACAATGCCCGTGGTGCAATAACTCCAAATGTGTCATAGATTTACATGCCAAATACATGATGACTGTTTCAACTACATTGATACAGGACGCTACAGACATACAGGTGTGTCAAATGGTCACAAAGCACATATATAATGCAACAAAATTGAACAACCTATGGTAATAAAGGATTTCTAAGCTGATTAATGTCAAGTCCTAGGTTCTGGGCAGTTATTGTTTGGCAAGGAACATGCCATTATTGGATTGTTTTGCTGCCTGAATAAGGCTCATAAGTGATAACTGAATATGGGCTGGACTCTGCTGGAGGCCAAGGATCCTTGGCTACACATTGATGCTGAAAGGAAAAGCCAAAATCTATTGCATGATTTTTCAAACTAAAGAAATTGGAAGGTTTGTGATCTAAAATGTCTGAAAATGTAAATGCAGAATATACATCTAAATCGTATGTATAATAGCTTAAAACAATACTACACTGTTTGCTATCAATTTACTCTTTGGCATAATTCAGAAAGTATTCCTTGTAAAGGGAATTTCCTCACCTATACTGCCTATATTTCAGGTTGAATTCAATTTTCAAAGTTTCTGCTGATTTTAAGACTCCTGTCTCTCCAAAGAGACTGCCAAACATAGAGGGTAGGTGAATCACCACACCACAGCAAGAACCATGAATGAACCCTGGTAAGGTCCTCACTCACAAAAAGCATATTTGTGAAACAGACCAACACACCAAAGATGTAGATCCTAGTTCACCCAAAGTTAAAGAAAAAAAAAAAAAAAAAAAAAAAAAAAATGATATAAAAAAAAAAAAAAAAAAAAAAAAAANGAAGAAAATGTGCTCTTTTTAGTTTGCCTCTCTGTACCAAGAAGGGATTAGTCATCTGCTTTGTGGGGATTTTCCTACACAGTAATATGCTTCCATAAAAAGAAGCCTGATTGCTACTTATTTTGCCAAAGTCAAGGTGGACTACAGGCCGTCTTGGAAGTTAAAATTTTGCAGACAGTGCCAGGGTCTGCTCTGAGCAGCATGCCCCAAGCCAGGAACTTTATGCTCAGTTCTTCAAGGTGCTTTATGTGACCTTTGGCAAACATCTCATCCAGAACAAGAGGGATGTGCTGGGAGATTAGGGCACTAAAAACACAAGCAAAACCACAACGTCATATGAAAGCAAACCTGTGTACTTCCAGACAGCTGTTAATGGCTGCATTTCCTTCTCTGGATTTTTTTTCATTGCTTTGCTTTGAGTCTACACATTGGGAAAAGATCTCTTAAAGACAGAGAGACATAGAGCAGGACATTTTTGTTTTCAATATTCTTGGGTTTGTACACTGAACAGTAAAGTTATAATCTAATGTTGGTGTAAGATAGGTGGCATCAAACACTGAATGGCAGCCAGGAACCTTAGAATACTACAAGTGCTCATTTTTTAACCTTTTGTGAATTTCTTCCCCTTGGTTTTGAGTATGCTATGTAACATTGGGATTTAGAAATGAAGGGGGGAATCTTAGGAAGGCTGAGGTTTTTTAAATATGCCAAACCAAAAACTTTGAATGCAATTGCAATTCAAGCTACAGCCTCCTTAAACATAAGACAATAAAAGTGGCTGTGCTTGGTAAGACCATAGGTTCATGTAGCCCACTGTGCTTTTTCCCACAAGTGTCATGTAAGAGTCCTTGTGGAGAGGAACTAAGAGCAAACTAAATGTTTCATATTTTTCCCATCCAACCAAGTTTTGCTCAGAAGGGTGCTGAGCTAGCTGGAGTTTCTAGAGTTGCAGCAATTCTCCTTAGATTTCCATTTCATGAGCATCTCAAATCTCCTCTGGGGCACATGGGAGCCTCTAGTATCCTCACTAGCAACACAGTTCTCCTGCTTTCCATGGGAGAAACAAACTTGTGATATTTGTCTTCATTACGGCTCCTAGGACCAGATCAAGCCCTTTGTTCCCAGTCTGGAAGAGATAATGAACAGCAGGTTCTTCTCTGCCCACTCTGCACACTTCCATGCTTCATGGACCTTTGCCACAAGCGAGACACGGATTTATACTGAATCACTATAATAACATTCTCAATTTTAGTCATTGCTCCTTTTCCTCATATTTGTGAAAATCTGAATTGCTTTTAGACTGATACCAAGAGCTGAGTTCATGTTTGCAAGGAAATATGAGTCATAACCTCAAGATTTCACTCCTGGGTGATGATGGCAGCTCAGAGCTCATCTTTTCATATTCAAACTTAGGTTTGTTTTTCCCATATGCGTGACTTCATGTTTATCAATTTTGGGTTTCAGCAGCCTCATTTAATAAAAGTTCTGCTTTGTATGAGTTATCCATCCTTGTCTTCCAGAATATTCTTGTTTACTACTGTAATTGTTCCTTTTATTTAAAAGAAGCATAATTTGTTTTTCAATAATAATTGTGCTAGCAGTTTCCACAATACATTATTAATTCAATTACAGAGTAAGAAGCAACACTTTGTATTTCTAATTAAATATTTCATTTGCTGGGAAACAAAAACATCTTTAGAGCCAAGTTTCAACAGTCACAAAAATTCCTAACTTTGTCTTCACAATGAAAGATAAAAAAATGCCATATACATTATGGTACTGCACTTTAGTTCAGAAACTGATATAAATTTTCTGAGATTCTCTTTAGGCATGACTTCCTGGGAGAAGAATGAGATGTCAACGATACACAATTACCTGATATAGATTTAATTGATTTGTAATAAGCAGTTAATAAATGATAAATATATAAAGGCATTAAACAACAATAATACTTAGATTATCAGGTTTTAGACTAAAGTTGAAAGTGAAAGTGTTCTTTTTGAGTTGTTCCCACTCAAAGATAAGAGAAAATTTCAACATAGTAATGTTTGTATATAGAAACTTACCAAATACAATTATCTACAGGAAAACAAGACAGTTATTTTCCCTCATTTGGTCATTTAATAATAAATATTTTCTTGGACTATACAAACTTGGAGTGAGAAAAAAAGATAGAGAAGATTTAGACAGAAAACTGAGTGGGCAAAATTTCAACTACCACCACGACAATTATTGAGCTGTTGTTTTTTTAAAAAACTGTATTTGTTAATTGTTAATTAAAACTTTTAGTGCTAATACTCACATATATTTTAAATGTATTTGTTGCTATAGGACATGAAATGAACAACACGCACCCAGTTGAGTTCAGAGGCAAGAAGTTTATTTTCTACTTCAACTTATATAGTTTCCTGGCAATGACCATGGATTGGAGGATGAAGTTGCCACCTCTCCAATCACACTGGTCAAATTAACAGTCCATCAATTTGTCTCCTCCTCGAGGAGAAGAATGTAAACAAAAGGGAATGGTAACAAAAACGTCACTCTGTTTACATGAAATCTGTGAGAAACTCGTTTACAAGAATGTAAATATCAGAAGGCTGAAAAGATCAGAGCAATATGTATTAAATCCAGACTTCACTATTCCAAGGCCTGATAGTCTGACCATGTCTGTATGTCATCTTCCAACACAACAATAGCAAGTTAACCGGATATTTCTCCATTTACTTTAGCTGAGCCACAATTCCACTCAAGACTGAAAAGTCTGGAAATCTAAATCTGCAGAAGCTGAGAAAGCTACTTTTTATTAAATACAAGTAAAACTGCAATTGTAAGAAATCCCTCTGTGTGGAGAGAACACGTACTCATGTCCTAGACGTAGAGTGCATCTGGCATTCCTAGTCAGAGGACTTCTCTTTGAATCTCCTTTTGAAAAGGAAACTTCAGAGATGTGTCTACATCTGAAATTGAGTCACAAGCATCCAACTGCTATGTGGAAGGTGACGACAAATTTTGTAAGCCATCTTTGCAATCCCGTTTGTAAATGGGGAAATAGAATAATAGCAGCACTATAAACAAGGGTCTAACAAAGGAAAGAAAAAAGTATTTGGCTTCAAGAATCAGAGAAATCTATCTCAGCTTGATTAACCTGTTAAACAGAAGGGGAGGGGTGGTTGTATATAAAACCTACATTATCTTTTTCTGAAGAATTTGATGAAGATGCTTTATTTAACACAGGGCTATCACATGGCTGAATTTCTAAGTAGTTTTGGAGGTAATTAATATCAAGCATTTTATCTTGGAATTCATACATACATTTTGTATGAAAGTTGTTTTAACAGGAAGCAAGATAATTTTCAAAAGAGCTATTTATTTTGTTGAATATTAAACTGCAGAGCAGAATTCTTTACCATCAACCTTCAAAGAAGGTTGTGAAGATCAGTCCTACTGAGTTGCTGCTGTTATCTCTAGAGTGGAAAAGGCTTTGTTCATTTCTGGGGAAAAGCTTGCTATATGCTTTCTATAGGAAATAACTTTGGAGTGCTTACTGAAGCCATTATACTCAACCCTGAAAAATATCTCTTTATCTATGGTCAGGAAAACTAGAAAGAAGAAGCTGTAAGAAAATTCTCCTCTCTTAGGAGAAAACCCAGGAACAGCCTTTCATGCCTGTGTAACCAGATGTGGGGCATTACACATCTATCCCTGTGCTTTAATACGAGGGTGAGGAGGCTGCAGTGCTGCAGACAACTATTTGATAGAACTGGGAATGCTTTAAGAAATGCTCACGAGAGTCTGTCTACACAAGAAATCCTGGTGGATGGGGTCTCATTCAGCCCACACTTCATTATAAAAAACATGTTAACACAGACTTGAGCAGCCAAAAAGTGTCATTCCTTGGCCACGGAGCTGGACAGGCATGGCCATAAGTGTGTGCTTCTTTCTTTTTGAACAATGGCAAGAGACACAACCCCCTGCCAATTGCATACAACACAACCACTCCCCCTGAAGCACGACACATTGTTTCTAACACATTTGAATGGGGTACCAGAGAGACCTTGCTCTCTGCCGCTTCTGCATGCAAAAGTCTGCACCATGATCACCCAGACCTGTCTGCAACACAGAGAGTACAAAGCATAGATGAGCTTTCCTCATGTGAAGGAGGGAGAGCATCTGCTTCCCAAACTTGCAGACAGCTCATGCATGGATATGTTGTTGTGCTCAGGTGAAGCAAGTTAGATCAGATTAGTGACTGACAAAAGGTTTTTATTCCTTTCTACATTTGCCATGGACACCTAACTGCCAATTGATCATGGAGCAAAAAAACCAGGATGATAGGATGAGTTATTTTGTGATTGTGATTTGTGAATTTGCTTGTCAAACTCTGATAAAGTCATTTAATCCATGAAAAGAAAGAGAATTGGATCCACAAAGTCACTGATGGAAACAGAGCCTCATGATCAAAAACATCCCACAAAGACAAACACCTCGTTTGGCTTTATACATGGCTTCATACTGCTCCCCAAAGTCAGTAAATAGATACCAACAGACATTTAACTATGATTTATTCAGAGTAGATGATCAAAGCAGAGAGAGAGGAAATAGTAATTTGGGGAAATGCTCTCAAAGACATTGTCAGGGCACTGCATGGGTCAAGGGCTCCCCAGGAGCCATGAGGATTTCCTTTGATCCACCCAACAGCAAGTCCTGGCAGCCAAGGCCCATTCCACCACCTCAGCCAGAAGCAGGGCAGACAGAGAGCACTGGGGCAGCCCCATCCCTGGGTATTCCTGGACCAGGCTGGGGTGCAGATGGTCCTGGCTCAGGAGGTACAAGGTCAAGTAGGTCAGGGCTGTGAGGACTTGGAGACCAGCCCTGCTTAGCCATCACTGGGACAGGGGCTGAGAGCCCTGAGGGATTGACTTGGGCTCCTGAGTGTGGGCAGGGTGGGGTGGCCCCAGTGTAAAGAGCACAAACAGGCAGGGCTGACAGTGTTTCAGGGACACAACAGATACAACATGCAAAATCCTGGACTAGTGCTTGTCCTGGGTGCCCAGCTGGCCAGACCAGAGGCTCTTTGAAGGATGGGGTGGCACCTGAAATGGGGGAGCCCCTTAGTTTCAGCTTCAGCCCCATATTTCAGCCCCTAGCTTCAGCCCCAATCCCACTGTCACTTATGTCCTGTGTCTTCAGTGCTTGTGCCAACTGCTTACACTCGGTTTGTCCATTTCAGGCTGGATTCACTCATTGCAACGCTCAAACCTCTCTTCTTCAGCTCTGCATTGACTCAGTGCGTCCCTTTCCAAATGTCAATCATCCCTCCTCAAGCTCTGTAAAATATATAAAGAGATATAAAGATCCTGTTTCACCATATAAGGAAACAGCTTCTGAAACTTCCAGCTTTATCCCATTCCTACTGCATACTATCCTCCAACATTGCCTGTGTTTTCCATTATTGCTAGCTGAGTCATATGGAAGCATCTTAGATCACCCCCAGATGTTCTGCTCACTTTTAAGTAACAAAATGTTACATCTTCCCAGGGAGAGTTTATTTCTTATCAGCTGAAGTCATTCCCTCTTTTGTTAGGATCTAACTTTACGTGTAAACTAGTCCATGAGGTTTCGTGCTTTTTAATGCACCATTTGGCCACCAAATGTTTTGACAACTCTCAATTATCCACTTGAGTTAGTAATTTCTCACAATGAAGTTTTTCACTGTTTCATGTCCTCCCAAAAGAGGGTTAAGAATGTTTTTCTCTGTAGTTTTTTAAAAAGGCAGAGGCACAGACAACCTTGCCTATGTAGGGCCAGGCTCTGGAGCATGGGGAGTCCACGGCTTTTCTCTGCAGCTGATGCAGGCATAGGACTTCATCTTCTGGCCTGCTGGGACCCACCCTGCCAAAATCCACATGACAGCTCGAGCAGTAAAGCAGTGCTCAAGCAAAACAACAGCAGTGAGGCTGTGGCCTGTGTCAGGATCACTTATTTTGCTTCCAGCTCAGGAAAAGGGACAGGTCTGGTGACCCTTAAACAAGAGGTACAAGCCTGGGAGTTTTCACCATCTATCTGGCCTACTTGCTTGCAAGAATTTTAGGGTCATTACACACAGTTCCTCTTTCAGCACAGTAAATCCCACACAGAACAGCAGATGACATTTTAAATACTCCAGAGCAGTTGCAGGCAAATTTTATGTGCATTATGAAATTTTACTTCCTTTCCTGATGAACATTTTCCTGATGATGTGTTTGCAGTGGAGATATGGCTTTCTTTTACCAGGACAATTGAGACTGTATTTCCCAGACAGTGATACTCTACAACAAATGAAACAACGCAACAAACAAACCTCCCTTCTCCCTAGGTGCACTTTACAAATGATCCATCACAGAGAATGAGTTTCAGTCCCTTTTCAGATATGGTCATATGTTCCTTTACCTCTTCTCAAGGCATGTTTCCAGAGTTGAGGAAAGCATAATGATGTTTGAGTCACATTAATAACCCTGTGCTGCTCTGTAGCACACTATGCACAAGGTTCCCCAAAAAGGTGGGGCTGGAAATCCTGGTCTCTTTACTGGCCTCCCACTATGGGAAACTAAAACAAAGCTTAAAAAGGCTTGAAATAAATTTTTATTGCTGCCTTTAGAACATGCCTCTAAATTAAGAGCTTTTTAATTCAATTTTAATGCTGGAAGAACAAGGTCTGCCCTGGTCACATCTGCTCATTAAAGTAAATAAGAAAGTGTTCTGGGGGAAAGACGCAGAATGAGTGTCCTTCCTATGCCTTCAGTTCTTCTACCCATTCGTTACACACCTATCAAAGTTGAGAGAAGCTCAGGCAAGCAAGGACCAGCAGCAATTCTTTCACTGTGCTCACTCACCAAACACCTGCAGCACTGGCCCTGCATGGACGTTGGAAATAATCAGACTGTGAAAAACTGTATAGCACAGCACACACTTGAGCAAAGAGGGATCCTGCAATGTTCACTGCTGTAGTTTGGAAAACACCTCTCCCCATAGAAATGCAGTGCATGGATTCTTAAGCAGTGCTCAGCTGAGCCAGTGTTCCCATACTCACTGTAGCCATGTTGCCCCCATACATGGATGTCCTTCAAGAAAACTCAGACAACCCTGCCCCTGGGGTCTATTACTTAAAAAATTAAATGCTACTTATTTTCTTCTGTCTCTTCAAGATGCCTTGTTCACTCTTCATTTCCCTGCATAAAGAAAAGATATTTATTAGCAGGTCGTTAAAGTTATCTGATTAAATCTGTCTTGGACGGGCAAGAAAATCTCTGTAAGACAGCAAAAATTCTAGGGTTCAATGTCCACATTCCTTACTCTGAATGAAGTCCTGGAAAAGACTTTTCAAATTCCTTTTTTAGAACCTTTGAAGCTAAAGTGTTGCAAATGCAAACCAAGCAGCATGCTAGAGAAGCCAGAGATGATTTTCATGAATTTTCCCAGGGTTCACATGCATTTTGGATAAGATTTCTTTTTTCTGAAGCACTGCATGTTGAATTGCAATTGCATAGAGAAAAACCCCAGGAATAGAAACAAGGGTATTGCGTCAGCCAGATTCTGTTATCCTTTATCCTTCTGTCATAAGGATAGGCAATGGTTTCATCTTTCTGACAGGAGGAAAGCAAGGCTGTTGAAGGATCATAACCACAACAGTGGTTTCTGCCTATCCCTTGCCCCCAGTTCATTGCTTCCCAAGCTATGATTTCAGCCCTTTGCTCACGTAGCTACTTACTCAGCTTTCCTCTCCTCACTTTTCGTGCTGTCGTGTGTCTACGTCAGACGTACATTACTCACAAACCCACTGCGCTGTTCCACCAGGCTAGGAAGAAAAAATGCCAGAACTCTTCAGGGAGATTTCGAGGATGGGTGAAAAAAGGTCTCAGGCAGAGCAGAGGATCAGCAAAGAGCAGAGAATCAGCATGGAATTCATCCTGTCAGTCTGCAATCAGATGTTTTGTCTCAGCACTCATCCTACGTAAGGCCTCCTAAACTTAAGGCATCACACTGAAAAGACAGGACAGCCTGTGATTCTAAATATAACATAGCTGTGTCTCCTCTTTGATGTAAAAATAATATCTGTTTATTGTCATCCTCATTTTATTTGCTTTATTCTCCACACTGCTGCTTGTGCAAAATCAATATTGAACTAAAAAAGAATGAAATTTTTGACTGAAAATGAAAACATTATAAATGTTGGAGAGGCATTTAATAAAAGCTCACTACAGCTAAAATGATTGTACAAAAAGGTCTTCTGAGTTAAAGAAAATGAAAAGTCAATACATATTTCAATTGCAAGTTGTTTAGTTCACATTTATTTACATACTTAAAGTGAAATGTATGACTCTGTAATGGTTTTATTCAAAATTTCTGGGGGAAAATAATTAGTAAAAATAATCAAAATTAATATAAATTTACTTGTTCAATTTTTATTCAATTATATTGCACCAAATGCATTAAAAACTGTTCTGTAGATATGTATTTTTGGTTCAGAACAATGTATTTTACTATTCCTCTTACAGTAAATTCCTGTATGCCAAGTCATCAAACTATGCTTTGATGTACAATAAAATGTATTAGTATGGAAGATTTACTTCAGGGAGATATAAGCATAATAACTTCCACTTTAAAAAGATACAAAAGTTCTCTTGTGTATCATGGTAACCTGTAAAATAAAGTGTAATTCTGATATTTAAAATACTATCAATTTCTACTCATATACACACCAGGTAAGAGAAGGTGGTGGTCTTACTTGATAGTCAGAAAAGCCTGTTTTAATAACATAAGTTGAAAAGAAACTGTAGACATTCACTAATGTAGCTATTTACTGGTTTTCAGCAGGAATACATAGACTTGAAAAGAGCTAACTATGCCATCTTCTTTTTAAATTCTGCCATTAAGGAAAATGGAATAGGTGAAAGAGGATCATTTCCAAATATGAAGGAAGCAATAGACATAGAGATGTGCACAAAAAAGAACAGACTTTGAGAGTAGAAGAAGGAAATAGAACAGAAACATTTTCACACAACAAGCATTTGCCAATTCTGCCTTCCCAAAATGCTTGGAAGTCAAATTGCACCCTCAAAATGTCCATTTAGGATCTTGTTTCATCTAACTTCTGTTTGATGTTTCTTCACTTAACTTCTTTAAATCAGAGCCATGGTTTCAGAAGTCTGACTCTTATAATTATATATACATATATATACATATATAATCTATATATACTATAGATTATAATATCTATTAGCCCTTTTCACATCTTCAAAAATGCAAGATTTTGCTGGAAGACCAACCCTGCCCTTTGATAGTGATTCATTATAATACGCTGTGAAGTTCTGCTGGAAGAATGTGCTGCTATAATGTGACCTTCTTCCTGTTAAAAAATGCCAAGACTTAAGTAATATGCTTGTTCAAACTTTTAAATTAATCAAATCCAAGCACATTTTCCTAATTCTGGTATTATCTTACGAGAGAGAGAGTTCACATAACCAAGAATTTTACCACAACAGTGCTCTGTGGGGCATTGCAATACAGCCTCATTATTAGAAGACCAGGAGTAGGAACTTGCATGGCAAATTCTGATATTAAAAAAGAAAATTCAGAATAAAATATCTGAAAATTTCTGTAAAGCAAATGCAACTGTTTCCTACAAGGTAATTGATGACATCCCCCCCCCCCGCATTTTTTTAATATGGCATTTTTCTAAGCGCTTTTCTTAAATATCTTCAAATAGCACCAGCTCATGGCTACTCTCTGAAAGCATTAAGCCTGAAACCCCTTTTTTCTGAGGAGATTTCTCTGTACTCTGTGCAGTTTCTTTGAAATATGCCATCGGATATGAAATCTGAATCAAGATTAGTCCAACCAGTCACCTAGTTCCTGCAAATATGGCTTTTCCAAACCAGTGAGTTAGCAGTCCAAATGCACAGAGAAAAAAAAATACAAATTTGTTTATTTGTTGAAAAAAGAGGTCACACTATGAAAAATATGGTCTTCTAAATTTCCTCAGTTATGTGGAATCCTGACAAAATACATAACTTTACCAAAACCTGGTTCCTTAGAAATGTTAAATGACAAAACTTCCAAACTGATCTTTCTACAATCTATAGCTTCCCTCCAGTAGCATTATTTTAAGAGCCAGGCTGTCTTCAGCAAGCCAAGTCCTAAACCATAATCCAAAGTTAGCAGAAACACACCCCACTGGCATATCCATAGAACTAAGGAGAAATTTGCGTGAACTAGGTCATTATTTCTTTCATGTAAGAGTATCAAAATACAACTAACAGAAATTTTCTCAAGATTACTTTCAAGTAACATTTGAAAATTGCCCCAGCTGTTCATTGCCCTTCTGGGGATTCCATTCCTGAAATCAGTTTGTTGAACTGATGCCCTCAGAATATCTTACAGAAACAGATAACTCTTTCTCAAAGTACTTCATGCTCATTTTAATGCATTCCACAGTACAATACTATTTCATCTTTCTACAGATAGAAAACTATCATTTTTCACGTTTTTGTTCCTCTGGCATCTTCTTGAACAAACCAGCTCAGTGAGTGGTGCCTATGTGTTGCTGCTCTGAGCACTGGAACAAGTGGGTTTGGGTAGAGAGGAAAAGGGTTCTTACCACCAATCCATTTTGTTTGGTTTTGCCTCCTGCAGTGTTCACGCAGCACAATGCTGGTTATGTATGCACAAAAACAGCATGCTGGAGAGCAAGAGGAATTAAGTAACAGGCCTTCTGAAATAATGGAGAGTATTTGTAGCCTGCAGCAGAGGCCAGTGTCAGGCAGAGGATTTTGATGTAGTTTTTTGCACTTTTCAGTTCCTCCTTGAGCTGGGAAATTCACTGCAGAATCTCAGTACATTTCTCTTTACATAATGTTCCCAGGAGCAGGACAGGACTCCATCCATATTTTGACCATCAACACTTCTGTCCTCTGAGCACTTCCTCAAATTCAGAGGAAAAATGGTGTACGTTGCTGGATATATCCCAAAATCTAATTAGTTCAACACATTCGTGATTTATTTCACTCAGTTTTCTTTACATTTGCATTCACTAAGGAGTGTTCAAGTGATCCTACACATATATAAAAGAGTATATCATTGCAATGATGCTAGGCCAAGGCTGAGTGTGATGGCTCTAACAAAGATCTCCTTCATATTTCTGCTAAAATTAAAAGGTAGTGGACATAAGCAAGATGTAAAAAAGTAGCTCAGTTTTCTGACATTTAAAACTCTCTGCACGTTTTGCAAGAAAGCCATTTGGCTGCCCATTTAGGGAGAACTTTTTAGAGGTAATTATTCCACGCATTCTGCCACGTTTTTCCTCCCTTAGGACTCTTCAAAACACAAGTGGTGTTGCTCCTGATGCCAGCTCCAGGGATTCAAGAGCTGTTGTCTCTACAGAAATGAGCTGTGGTTGATATGCTGGTGTCTGTGAGTGGAAGGCCCATTAGTTTAGGAGAAAATTTCAGGATGTTGCTGTCATCAGCAAATGGAAAAGCAGGATACTTTTTTGTTGGGTGGTTTTTCAGCCTCTATCAAAGATAAGTGGAACTAATGCAAAATGATCAGCTAGTATTTACATTGAGAGAGCACAGTTAAAAGACAAATTTGCTTCAACTCCCTTGTAATTCCCTCAAAAAGTGAACAGAAATGGCCAAAGGCAGATTCTCCTCAGCATCCGGGAAAAAAAAGAGAAAAAAATGAGAAGCTTGAAAGCCCCAGAAGTTGGAGAAGAGAGATTGGGTGGAGATACAGGGAGAAGTCAGGCAGTGCCAGGATCTGCACAGCAATGAGGATCACAGTGCAGGAGGGTGTTCAGCACAGGTTGTTGGCCATGTAGGGGAGTGGGAAGACCTGAAGAAAAGGCAGGCTGGAGCAGTTACTGCTTGGACAAGTTACAATCCTGGGAAAGCCAATAGCAAAGTGTTACACCTAAATCCAGCAGGTAAAAAGCATGGAGAAATGTGCTGGGATGGTCCAAGAAAACAACAGAGAGAACAGATAGCAGGGAGAGATGACTGGAAAAACTACTGTTTTGCTGTGCAGAAAGCAGGAGGAACAAAAAAGACTGAAAACCTGTAGATTTGGATCATAATGAAGATTTTGAAGTAAGGCAGCAGTGAGTTAAATCTGCTAGACACGTAACAGAAGCATTCTCCAAAGGACACCTGTGCACTTTTTATGATTTGTGAGTGGCCAGGCTTGTTTCACCCTTAGCTCATAAGATGGATATTTTGAAATTACAGTGTGAATAACTGACAAAGCATTTCCAGATTTGGAAAATTAAAGCAGATCATTCTTCTTAGCTTTCTTGAATGCTATTACATTAAGTGGATTACTAAGGAAATAAATATGGAAGCATTTCTGGAGCCATAAATACCTCTAAAATGTGGAGATGAGCTTAGGAAAAGTCTGCAATCTGCCTAATTCAAACATGGATTGTGACGCCGTTGACACTGCACATTCTAGGTAGTTCAAAAATAATACTGAAACAAAGGCAACATCAATATTATCCTCATCAATGCAAATCCTCAAAGGTACTAAGTTTTCCTGTACACTAATCCAGATGTTACTCAGTTGCTGGTTAAACCAGCTGATGCTTCACACAGGTTTGTGATAGCCTGTCTTTGTAGTGCCAGGGGAGTTTTTGATTACCATATGGTCGGCAAGTGTGTAGCAGTCATTAAACAAATACACTTTGTATTTAGTTAACACACCTGCTGTCAATATGCACTATATCGGTATGGCCTTTTCATTAGATTTTCTGGGACATATGTACCTCAACAACAGAAAATTCCTTGATCATTGTAGCTAGAAGGACAATGAGCAGATTCTTACAGGAAATGTACATTCATGAACTCTATCAGACAACCATACAACTTCTCCAGCAAACTAATAGCCCAAACCCTAACTGAGCACAGACCATGTAAGTGAAGACAGTAGCTCCACTACTCAGCAGCAGCAATAGTTCTGTAACAACAAATACAAGCACATTTCTGTCTACTTCTGATTCCTGAAGCAACAAACTCTCCAGAAAAAAACCCTCTATGTGTGCTATTGACAGATAAATACTAGCAAAGTTTGTCTGAAACAAATAAGGAAGAAAGGCAGAAAAAATGCCATTGTTTTCCTGATACCTTCCTTGTTTTTATATGTATCATTTCCTGAGGAAGAAGTATATGCTATTTCAAACTTATTTTGTGTACTAGACAGACAGCAGGGAAATAAAATTGCAATAAGCAAACTTACTCAGAAAGTCATAATTGAAGTTTTCAAAAGAATGAATAAAACAAAATTATAGCATTTTCTCTAACTGGAAACTGATGGAAGCTTATGAAAAACAAGCTAAATTGGGGAAAGTCCTTGAGATTTGCTGAAAGCTTCATTTTCCCATTCCGTGCCATCATGGAAAGTGCTAAAGCTTCATTCATCACAATGAGTACACAGAAGAAGAACAAAGGATTTGGGGTTAATAACCAGATAGTTTATTGTATTTTTGGGATTTGAGAGCATCTCATTTCTAAAAAGGGTTTGTTCCATTGTTTAGTGTGCCCTGGAATACTGGTGGGAGAGCATTATTTTGTAAATTTCCGTATGTTATTTAGTCTGCCCTTTTCAGGAATTCATTTGCTGCTTACATTCATTTATGTTTCAATCACTCATTCATGTACTGTAGAGTGTTATCATTCTCTCCCCACCCTCAAAGGATTGCCTTGTATAGCTAATGCAATCAATACTTCAGTCTGACGGGATAAACTCTATCTCAGACTTCCTATTGTTTTGTGGTTAATTTGATTTTATCTCAAACTACAGACATATCAAGCAATATTTTGTCTTCTGCTTGACAGGTCTATTGCTGGAATTTTTTCTTCTTCATTATTTGGACTGGAACCACTATTTATTTTCATTTCCTAATTAGTGTTCAGCTGACCCACAGTCATGTTATAGATGTGGCAAGAGTTATATTTATTTTTTCCTCATCCAGGCAGTAACTAATTTAAAGTGGTAATATTTCTGTCAATCAAAGACACCGTTGATAATATTTTAGTAATAAATATTCATAATTAACTTACTGCATAAGCTGACTTCAGATGTAATTAAATTGGCTTAACGTTTCACATATGAATCAACTTATTTTTACCAAATACTCACAGTTAGTTGAGTTTCAACTAAATGAGAGACAATCAGCAGAAGTGGAGCCCCACTAAAATTCTTTTGTATTCAAAATGGGGAACATTGCAACTAGGCACATAACTTTAAAAAAATATTTTATTGTATTTTGAATCACATACTTTGTACAAAAAAAGTCACTTTGGTACCTTATTTCTGGAGAATAAGGTTGCTCTTCTAAAGCAACTTTAGGGGCAATAGGATGTCATTTCCTGTTCATAAGCACACACAGTCATTTGTATTTAGCATGTCTGACTTTTTCCTAACTGGGCAAAGACAAAAGAATTGCAATAAATCTAATTTTATTTCAGTATTCTTCAGTTCATTTTGACATGCTTATGCCTTTTCTTGTCTCCTGACTACAAGAAGAGCAATGTGCTACAACTCTGCAAAGAATTTAGGAGGATGACCTTCAGCCATTCAAGAAAGAGGTGTCACCCTATTCTCCATACTTTCTAAAGTATATCAGGCTTAAATAGTCTAGGTGTTCACAATAAGAGATGTTTTGACTCCATATTCTTAGGAGAAATTATTCTAAAAACCTGGAAAGGAAAAATGTGCCGTTGAGGGAGTTCTTATTTGTCTTTGTTTGACAAACACATACAAACACATACAATGTATTGTCATACACTGAGGAAACCAAGTCTTATTTGTTTGACTAAATAGATTTGCACAGCTCTTTTTCAGATTTATCAGTTCATCTTTATCACTCTCAATAATCAGACCTACATCATGAAACTACAATAAATTCTCTTGGTCTTTACAATGAAATGATATATGTATATCTCCAAAGCCATGAATAAACTTTGCATCTCAAGGGGGGAGGAAAGACTGGAAAGCAAACATTTGACTTCTGAAAAATCAACATATTCCAATGACATTTCAATTTTTACAGCAAAATATCTGCTTTCCATTGGAATTATTAGAAGTGATACCATAATTAATAAAGGAATAATTTTATTTCAGGTCAAGTAAGTCTGTCTAAAGGCAGACTTTTAAAATCAGCTACCTGCATATGCATTCATATTTTGGCTGCAACCAACCAATTTATTGTTTCTGCAATTTTACCCACTATACATTTCACCTACCATAAGAACGAGTGACAAAAGATGCAGAACTTTATCTGTGCACCCAGATACACCTTGCCTGTATAACCTGAAGTTTGCCTCCCTACTTAAAAGAACCACTTCCATGTGTGTTTATGATCCAAAGGATTTTGAGAAAACATGGATGAAAAATTTATAGAAGCACTGGCTTAGCACAGGAATTCAGCCAAATGTCAGGGTGGGTTACCTCTTCACTCATGCAAGGAGTATCACAGTGCATTACAGGAGAGCATTGACCATGGATTTTGGCTAGTTTTCCTCCTTTGGCATCTCATTTCTGGCCTGCATAACCTGCAGTTAAGGACTTTTCTGACTCCAGAAGTATTCTTCTCAAGGTGAAAGAAGTAGGGTGCTGTCAGCTTTGATATCTATAGACCACTAAGAAAGAAGGCCAGAGAAGAGTGGGAGTCTATTTCAAATTAATGCATTTTGAACTAGTGACAGTAAAAATCTAGGCTTAAGCATCTGGGCTACTTAGCTTGGTAGCCAAATCCCTAAATCCATGTGGTCTGCAGCTTCAAAGCTAGTTCAGTCAGAATAGCAGAACAGGAACTCATCGGAATACAGACTGTTGTAAATGCATAACATATTTGGACCTTCAATATTAGGCTGGAATACACTATCTAATTGAAAAAAAAATCCGTCATTAGCTGTCAAAATTAAGGGACAAGCATACAGCTAGAAATAAAGAGCAACATTACCTGGCCACCTAAGTTAAGCTTGTTTTGGTTTAAATTGCAGTAATAAAAGTGTCGCAGGTGAGGGAGATAAAATTATTGTCCACACTTTGGAACAAAATCTGTTCAATCAAAAATCAAGGCATCTGTTCTATTACTGCTATTTCCGTCTTTAAACCATGATGTCCCTTTATAAATCAGCCAGAGCAGAAAAAAAAACAGCAACATATTTTATTCTTTCTTTGTCAGAACCTTTTAGTTTTATGACTGTGTCAAATCCTGCCATTTAATACCTAGGTTTTTTAATATATATTTAGTACATGAGTTTGATGCTTTTGTCTGAAGCTGTTTTCATTTTGTGCTGTCTAGTATAATATCTGGAGTCATGCTTCAGTTGTTGTTGTGAATAAAGATTTACTGGGGAATGCTCAAATAAGGAAAGGCTGTCATGTTGCAGTGACAAATCTAATGTGTGAAACAATCTTCTCCCTGTAAAAATAAAGATTTATGTAGATATAATATCTTTAATTATAGCAATTCAATTGAAAGCTATTTCAGGACAGATGCTATCCAAAGAGCAGCTCTCTCATTTCATGAGAAAGATCATAATTTTCTTCTAAAATAATCTTTTTCTTTTTAAATTTTTTGTCTCAAATACACATGAATACGCACAGTCTGAATCATATTCAGGCAGATTAAGTTTTGCCTAATTTTCTCCGTCTTATTAACAAAGAAAACCAGATGTTTCTGATCATTAGCTTGAACTACTTTAGCCAAACCACGAAGAAACATAAAAAGAGGGCTGACCAGTATCAAGGTTGTCTAAAGAATGCCCAAAGGTCTGGTAAGTAGTTTTGGGTTTAGTTCAGTGGAAGTCTATCAATTAACTCCTTTAAGGTCTAGAATAAATTTATAGGAACAATTCACTTACACCATAAACAAGTCTGCCTGTTGGAGAAATTATCATTATTCTTTAGTGACTTACATGAGAAAGTATAATGATGTGTAGCAGTTTGAACATTGTCATGACGTAAAAGTTGTGTGAGCTTTTTCTTTTTGAGATGATTAGTTAATTCAATGTAAATAGTTGGGCCATATGTGCTGAACTATAGGAATACTTGATTGCAGAGCTGGTCGAGACCTTCCATTTCAGAGCACAGACACATCTGAGAGGGCTGATCTGCAGGAGGATGCAACTACACTAAACCTTAGCTGATATTTCTAAGGAGATCATTGCTTTTCTGCAAAGCGTGAGAGGTTTTTGCCTGGGGAATATATCTAGCAAAGGAAATATGCCAGAATGGAAAAAGGCCTATCCACTATAACCTACACTTTATCATCTGCCAGTTCTGTCAGCCAATTTATTGACTCTTGTTTATAAAAGACAGTTTTCCCTCATAGAGGGTTATCTTTCTTCAAATGAGGAAGACTGCTTTTCAAGTGTTTGGCTCATCCTTGTGTCATATTTTCAGCATTTTTGTTTCCTTAAACTGGACATTTTAGCCTCCAGGTTGCACACATTTTCACGTGCTCAATAAACTAAAACAATCCAACTTAAAGCTCTTGGATTACACCGTTTTGAGACCACAATGTTGTTACTGTGTCTCACCCTGGGAAATAATAGGGGGTTTGTACATTTATTGCAGCAACAGACAACTGTGTGCACAAGAGAGCTACACTTACAATGGCCACTTAAGGCTTTCAAGCTGGTGTTACTGCTCTGCTGGGTCTGAACCTTTGGAATCAAAACATATTTAGCAGTGTCCAAATCTGATCGTGCAAAATACAAAAATGGAAAAACGGTATGTGCTGCACGCAGCCATGGTACGACTATAAAAATCTCAGAAGACAATAGATATAAAAGAAAAAAAATAAAAAAGATGAAAAAATAACACCCTAAATAGGTATTACTGGCCATTAAACTTGAGGTGAGCTGTTTAGACACACAGATTCTTGTGGGAGAGTGATATGTGGCTTCTCCACAGCCTGTGGCTAGAGCTGCTAATAGATACCCAGCACACCTCTAAATCTAAAAAGCTTTGCAGTAATCCCATGAGGATCCCTTACCTTCTGTCTCAGAAATTTTCTTCATCTCATGATGCATTTTCTTTTTCTCTATCTGTTTTAAAATCAAGCAATATTGTTTGTGTTTAAGTGGATTGATATTCTGGGTAGCATATGTGAAATAAAGCACTGAGAACCTGGGGAATTATTTTAGCAACTTTGTGCAAGATAGCCGACCAAAAAAAAAATCATAATAAATCAATAGATTAAGATGTACAATGAATTTAGCTTTATATCTCAATATGGAGAGAGTGATTCTAGTAGAACTAGTGAAGTGGCTCCACAGGGCTCATGGCAGATTTTCTTGAAGACTTCAGAGAGTAAAAGAGTAGGTTTAACAAGCACTACTGGAAAAATATGACTGCCTGCTAAGGCTCATTCCCTTCTGCTTATGCCTTGTTTGCTGGGTACAGTTTTCTTCTTGTGCAATAGAGTCAACAATCTTCCTACAGACCAAATGAAGAAAACCTGAAATATCAACAGGCCGCCCAGATAAAAAGAAGCAGGAGGAGGATTCGTATGTTCTGCCTCTGGGCTGGGCACTGACTTACTTTTTCTCACAGAGCCAGCCACCACCTCCAACAATGCTGTGTAGGAGTGACTGGTACCATTTTGTGCCTTCCTGTCAGCTGTCATTACCATCACTTTCTTTCTTAACTCTTCTTCCTACATGTGGTGGCATAACACTTGAAATACGGAACATTTACTACTCCTTAGGACAGTTTCTGACTACTGACTTCCTTGCCTGACTCATTACTGCATCTTTCTATGCTGTGATCAACTTGGTCTAAATTTGCTGACTTTTGATAGAAAGAGAGAATATTTGGCAATATGTTTTTATATCTGGATTTTCAAGTTGATATTGAGAGAAATTTTAAAAACAGGTAAAACTGCTGATTAAATATTTCAGGCTAGAAGGAAATAAAACATTATTCAAATGTTAATTTACTCCCTTTTCTATGCCCTTGACTATATTTGTTGATTTCCTCTACTATATGTAAAAAGAAATAGGTATAAAAATTTGGGATGCCTAATTTTAATGAGCAACAACAGTACACATAAAGTCCAAATGGCTTATTCGTTTTGCCGAATTTTTCATTGTAGCTCTTTTTTCATTGTAGTTGGATGGAATTTTGTAGCACCTGCAGTTTCATTTGCATTCTTATACCCTTTTCTACATAGAGAGAAAGGAATGAGATTTGCCATCAAGTGTCTCACACTGGGACTGTTATACATTTAATATTTATGGCATTTTTATCTGCCTATAAAAATATCTAAAAACATCTTTCCAAACAAAAGCAAAAGATACTTTGTAAGGAAATTAAAAAGTTATGCTAAAAGGTCTGTTTGGGACAGGTGGTGTAAATTAGAATAGTTTCACTAACTCCTACATTGCTTCTGAGCCATGAAGGAGGTTTTTACTGATGTGAGCAAAGAAGTCAAGTACTTGTAAGGCAGCTAACTTGAGCAGCAAGTTGAACAATTCCAGGTTTAAATGTGTTTGAGTAGTTCTTCTCCACCTACTACATGTGGCCTGAGGGAAGGGGATGAAAAGCCATAAGACAGAGTACAGCAAATAAAACCAATAAAAGAAGCAGTATCTGTAGAATCGTATTACTCACATCTTTGGAGATCTGTAAAGTCCATGAACCACTGCAGCAGCTGGAAAGCAGCATTAAGCTGAGGCAGAGAAAGATGCCCTCTATGAAGAGAAGCAGAATAAGTTTTGATCGACAAGTTTATATGAAAAAAAAATTAGTTTTACTGCCATGGGTGCAGCGAAATTGTCCAGTCTTTGTCTTTTTCAGCTTTTATGAGAGAACTATGCTATAAAATGTGTCATATGAAATCTTCATAAAAAACATCTTGACATTTTATTAAAAGCTCCAAATCTGGCTTCAAAAGGACATGTAGCCTGCCCATTCACAAAAAATTTCCTCTTGGTAGCACTTATTTTATATATACTCTTTGCCCTCTTACCAGTTTTTTATCAACTCTCCACTTTTCTTTTGGAAAAATACAGTCCATGTGTTCAGCATTTTAGCCACAAACATCTTGAAAGGGAATAAAAATCTCTGTCAATAGTTTTAATCAACACTTCACCACATGCATTTCTGCTTGGTCTCTAGCACTCATGTTTGAAAACACCTTACTAGGAAAACCCTTGGCAGATTCAAGGGAGACAGGGAGGATAAGAGTAAAAAATACTCTTTTACATCTGAATGAAAGGTACATTGATGTTCAAGGGTCTGTTTTCTCCTTCTTTCCTTTCTCTTATTTTTTTCCCTTCTTTGGGCATTTTTTTTTTTCAAAACTAACTGACATTTTCCCTTTCACTGTCATAATGTTTTCCCTATGGCATTAAGGAAGATTGATGTCAGCCAAAAAAAAAAAAATCCCCACTCATTAAGAGGTGAAAGGAGACCTGCATGGTGCCAGGCTGTACTGCATCTGTCTAGCATGAGGTTGCTGTACAATGTTCTGTAGCATCTGGCACTGGCCACTCTGAAAAAGGATGGTGGATTAGATGGATCATGAATGTAATTCACTTTGACAAGATCTATGTTCCTGTGACTCAAGGAACATAATCCAATTATTCAAAGGAGTGGGCACACCATATATAAAAACACAGACACTTGTGTTAAGTTTTCATTTGAAGCAATATAAATTACTTCAATGCAATACAATGTGTTGTATTTAAAGACTGTGTTGATGAGACATGTTTGTTCAAATATTATTTGAACATTTGTTTTAAGCATGAATTGCTGTGTGTTTCTGTCAGAATTTTTGTTAAAATGGTAGAATGGCTGAAATGTTCCACCTGCCCTCCAGACATATATTGTAATGTTTGATGGCCCACAATTTTAATGACAAAGTTATATTAAAGAGGAAAACAGTGATGTAAAAATTAAACTTCTGCATTATCCTGATTTTTTTTTAAATCTAGCCCTCTACACACCTAACTCTAAAGCACAGCATAGAATTCTTGTTAAGTTAGATGTAGAAAGAAATACTTTTTTTTCATGTCCCTTCAGTTTTTCTTTTATATATGTTTTGTTTTGTTTAGTATCTTCATTTTTATTTGTTGGGGTTTTTTTTTAATGTATGTATTTATTTAGGCTGCAGTCTGACCTTAGTTACTGCCTTAGTTAATGAAGAAAAATCTTTGGCCATTGAGTGGATTCTCTGTGATCTAGCAAGACAGGCAGCCCAATTACAGTTTTTCACAGTTTGGAAACAGAGAGGAAGGAGAGTGTGTGGATTCCTGCCTGACTGAAAACTGCAACCTCAGAGAAAGCAGTGAGAATCTCTGTTATCCTCAAACCTCGAGAAATATCCAACTAAATTATCAAATACATATGGAGTGGGCAAACAAGTTATTGGGAGAAGCTGGTGCATGGTCAGGAACAGGAAGAAGGAAGGATAACAAACAACATGAGTGCATCCACTATTTTCCCTTAGAAAATGAAATTAATAGGGAAGCTGAAACCACCATGGGTCATTAGATCATCAGCTAGTTTAATCCTTGCAATTTTTTTAAGCACTTTATCTCAGCTGTGAATTGGCCCTTGACTTTAGTATCACTGGGTTTTTTTGTCATGCTCTGTGAATGATTTGTGTTTTTAGAGGCATAGAGTGGCAGACACTTATAATTATGCCTGCATACAGCTCAAATTAATCTGTATAACTCTTTTCCACAAATTAAAAAGCTCTCTACACAGCAGTCAGCTCATTCTTCTGTACTTTCTCATACACTGCTGCTCCAGTATTGCATCCTCTGGGTTCCTTGAAACAGAGGAGCTCATCCTCTACATCTTCAAATCCCACCTTAAAGCTCACCTTTGTCAGAATGTTGGTAAGCTGGTAGTCAAGTAATAACACTCATAACAAAGGCTGGTTTGAGACTTTATAAACATTTCAGCAGCAAAATATGCATGATTAAATACTGTGCTATCAAAAAGGACATGCCAACTTGGAGTGGTGTCTTTCTCACTTCTGAGATGTCCGTTTTGTGGTTATCACAAGTAATCACAAGTAGTTATATAACAGCAGCACTGAGCAAAAAGGATTTACTGTTATTAAAGAGGATCTATCATAAATTCCCCTCTGCACAGGGAAAAAAAAATTAACTTAAACAGAAAATCAGCAACTTGTTTCTGAATATCCCACATGGGCCATTTACCTAGCCAGGTATACAGAGTTTATTACTTGCAATCTCTGGGTCACAACTCTTTTGATTGCAGTCCCAGCAGTAATATCTAGTTATAGGGTGTTATACAAATTTTTCTAATGAATAACTGAGAAGACAAGAATCAAAACTCAATCTCATGAACTGCATTTCCTCTTGAAACATTCTGAACTCGTTTTAAAACACCTTTCACATTGCAAAGCGTGATGCCTACCTAGAGAGCAGACAGACCTAACACTGTAAGATCACAGTAGGGTATTTCCTTCACATTTTATATTGTTACTGCTTTCAACAGACACTGGTGTAAATCACTCAAAAAAACATCAATAGCATCGACTGTTCACTGCCTAAGTTTTTAGGAATAATGCACAATTGGTACTGTATTAACAGAAAGAGCTGAGCTGCAACTGATCCGAGCATCTTTTGGAGACCTACAGAAAGTCACCTAAACAAAACCAGTAATTCTCCCTACAATGGCACCACCACAGTAATAACACCACCACTGTTACAGTTCCTGTTGCCCCATCTGCTTGATGTTATTCTTATGTACAGAACAGCAAACTGGGATATGAGAATTCAATTCCTAAGTGTCAGGAAAAGAAAGTTGATGTCTTCTATTAAATTTAAACCTAGTCTTCCTCAATACCCTGGTACTTAGTGACTTTTCAAAGATATTGTTCATGCAAACTTTGCATTGATTTGCATCTCAAATTCATTTTCATTGATAAGGTTTCATTGGTACTCATTGGTCAGAAAATAATTGTTAGCTTTGCAGTAAAAATGTGAAAACTTGATTCATAAGAAACAAATCAAACATAGCACAATTAATTGATCCCATTCTTTCTCCCCAGCCTCCTTTTGCAATGATCAGTTTTATCTGAACAAGTTGACATCATACCTGCTGGATGCTCATTTTCTAAGAAAGCCTTGGCTTAGGAAGTGATAACCCTACTTCATCCTATATGCTTAAGCCTCTATTCCTTTGCTTTTACACCTGTGTATCCAAGAGTAGAACTCATCTTCTTTCAGCCCTCAATCTCCTGTTGATCTGTCCCTCACTACAGAAGTCGATTCTTTCTTGACGGACACCTTCCATCATTTTGTACTAATAGTTCTCTAGATATGACATAGGAGACATATGAATAACTGAAAATTTCGAACGTGGATTATGTATTCTTTAGACTTCCTGTAATCTATCCCTTTTACTGGCAATAAATTATTTTGATTATGTTATAACATTGATAACTTAAATTTCACTGTGATCAGTGAAAAGTGCAGGTGTAACAGGAGACATGCTAGACAGAAAAGAAGTCTTCTGCATATCTGCTATGCTCATATTCACAGGTTTCCATTAAAAATGTTGTTTGTGGGAACTCTTCTCATCAGGTTCATGCAGTGAAGCATAGATAGAAATATATGCCAACTAACAGGTACACATATACACCAGAGGCAATAGTGCATGTTTAATATATTACCACCTTAGATACATTATTAAAGGTACTTTAATCTAAAAACCTATATAGAAACACTGTTTTCCTGGTTTAGCATTCTGGAAAAGTCTCTAAGGGAATCCGGTCAGGAACAATCTTCATTTATTTGTTTTAAAACCTCATTCAGTTTTCAAATCTAACTGCTAGAGGTATTCAAGGAGACTAGTCCATTATATCTCAATATTATTATATTGTCATTATCCATTATCTTGTCATTGCTGCTTTGTTATTCAGATAATATTTATTATTCCTACTGAAGAGCATTCAACCTTCAAGACAAAGCTAATGTTATGTTTACAGTCTGAGTGCAGAAACAACGAAACATTTCCTAATGTAGTTTCCCCTTCTCTTTCACCATGATAAATAATTACACCATGATAAATAATTACACCATGATAAATAATTACATCATGATAAAAAGGCTCCTCAGACAACAGAGTTTTTTACTTTTTTGTTGGAAAAGTTGTTTTCAATGCATTACATGCACACAACCTCAACAATTCAAAGTCAGAGTTTGACTCGTCACCCAGATTTCTGCAAGCTCTGTGGGCAATAACTTTTGCAAGAGGCAACCTCTGCTACTCAGGGATATCACTGCTGTATCTCAGGTGTATTAAAAAAACAGACTGCTAAGAAGTTCATTCGATAGGGTGTTCATCATCAAGGGGATAGAGGAAGTCAATATGGACACACATACTGTCCTCCTGAATGTGAGCTGTCCCTGATCTTGCACAATGCATAGGCCTCGTAACAAATCCTCCTGTTCACAGCTCTTATTCAGTTAATAACCACTCACACTTACAAGGCTCTAAAATGAACACCCGTAGAGGCAGAAAGCAAAATGACTGGGAAAGAGAATTAAAGCCATAATTGTTACAGATCAGCACTACCTGGCACTAATAAATGAGGCTGTCTCTTGGATAAGAAGGCAAAACTACTAAGCCATTTTCCTGGGTATAATTCATAATCATATGAACGAAAATGTAAACCAGGGAGACAATTCCCAGTAACTACAGGGTGGATCATCATGGTTTTATGGATTATATGGGTTATTCTTTTGATTTCCTGTGCCTTTTTCCTTTCCCCTTTCCTCTCTAAACAGCTGAGATTATGGTGTTGTAAGAGAAAAGGAAAGCACTAGAAGAAGTTAAAACAGTGTGACTAAATGATCTTGGCAGCAGCCCAGAAAAGCTGATATCAGAGTGGGGAGACAGGAGGCTCTGATGGCTGCAGGCTCTGGCAGCTAAGGTGGGTCATCTATCAGCCGAACAAGACAGTTTTAATGGATGGCATAGAAAGACTTGGCTGCCAAAATTCTGTGGGTGGGACAAGGAAATGCTTGGGGCACTGATGCTCTGTCGTGTCTTCTGTTGTGCTCAGCCCCAGCAGCAGAGGGCTGGGGGCAGTTGGCAGCCAGGTGTGACCTTCCCTGAGGCTGCGGTCGGACACACTCACTTCACTGTCAGCAGATGAACATGAAGAACAGGAGTCTCATAAAGTTTCCCCTTTGGTGCAGTTCCATTATTAATGCTGGCAGTAAACATCCATTTGGAGTAAAGACTAGCCCACCATAAAGCTCTTGAGAAACCTGCTCCTATGTTGTGGGAGACGGTCCGAAGACCCTTCATCTGCCTCACAACCCTCACCAAGAAAGGACAGAGACTGAGACCCTAAGCTCCCCCAAATGGGAGTTTGGCCTGGCTAAGGTGGGACAACAGCACCACCCCCAACAGCTGGATACGAGATCTGGGCTGATGTTTGCCAAGCCCAGGTGTGTTCACTGGAGCAGTGAATCCCCATGGGAACTGCGCAGAAAGCAATGAGTAGGTCATGGTGAGTGGCTGTACTGGTTGGTGGACTGGCTGTACTGGTTGGTATACCTTGAGTCCTGGCCTGCTGCTCTGCACCTTGTGTACCTTGTTCCCTCCACGGACCATGCACCNCTGTACCTTGTGTACCTTGTTCCCTCCATGGACAACGCCCCTGCTCCCCCACCTTTATGGCCAGCTGCCTGTCGCTTTGAGAAGAGCTATAAAAGATGCTCCCTCTGTGGACTCAGACTGAGGCCTCCCCAATGCAGGGAGACGGATCCATCGGCAGAGATCTGCAGGGAACCTCACTTCATCTTGTGTCGGTATCTACCCTTCTCTCTCTCTCCCTCTTTCTTTCATTCTCCCTCTCTCTCTCTCTCCCTCTCTCCCTTTCCCCACACTTGATGCATAAAGGTTGATTGCTACTAAATAGAAGGTGCATTTACTGTGATTTAACTGAAGTCCCTTGTTGCATGAGTCTTTTTGTACCCTGAGATCACCCAAAAGAACCTCCATGACCACCGCTTTGTGAGGCGGATTGTGATATATGTGCCTGGCTGTCACCTGACGAGTCAAGCAAGCCCAGGCTGGGCTTTCAAAGTTCACCAAAGAAGCTTCAGTAACAAGCACCATAAGGAAAAAGTGTGTCTGTTACAGAAACTTTTCAGCTATCACAAGCACAGACTTACTTAAGGAAATGCAATTTTGCAGTTTTGGAACTTGAAACAACTTCACGTATTGCCTTTTGTGCTTAACAAAACATATCAGCTGAATACACTCGAGTTTTAGTGAAGATACCATGCTATATTAATGTTTTTTCCTGTTTGAAAGATAAATATGGTTGAAGCAATGGCATTTTGCTGACATTTTTATAGTAATATCTACCAAAACCAACTGTGTTGAGCAACTATTATCCCATGATGACCTAACTTTTGAGTCAGTAACAATTTGTATTGAAAGGAGGCACGTTTTTCCCTCTTTACAATACCTGTAAACCTACTAGCACTTCTCTGTCATACCAAATCATAGATACATTTAGTTTTATAGGTTAGCTGCAGCCTTCTGAAATCAGGGAGCTAGCTCATTTATTACCTTTTTCTCCCAACTATGAAAGAAGGATCATTTTACTCCTTAAACTGTTTACCTAAAAGTTTATTTGCAGCATCAGTTGTTTCTATGGTAAATAATTTCCATAGTAACAGTGCTTTCCATGAGAAACAGAGCCCTAATTGACTGAACCATGTATGGTAACCTACAAATGTTCAAGAAAGAAAGTAATCTGTTGCAAGCAATTTTCTGAACCAATAAATCACTTCCACAACTCCTTTTAATATTTTGGAGAAGAGCATTGGCACATTGGAAGTTTCTCTGTTTTTTACAGGAAACACAGCCAATGAGACAGAATGGTTTTTCCCATGCTTTAATTTACAAAATACTTCATTTTCAAAATGACTCCTTAGACAATGTATGTACTAATATAATCAACTTTTTAAAAACAACAGTTTGTGGAAACTAGCATTATTTCTTGCTAATTACTAGCTTGGAAATGAAGCAATATTAATATTAATTTCTCAGAGTAAAACTTCAGTCAGTCTCTGAAGGGATTCATGCAATTCACATTATGTCTATATTAATTCAAGCAGAAAGAAAGGACTTCTTACATCCCTAGACTCCTTCTAATGTTCTTATTGGGCATCCCAGCTTTCAAATCCCAAAGTATAGAGGAAAGTTAATATGTGAGCAGGATCACCACAGTGCATGCTTTGTCCAGCTAGGAAATTAATTAACTAATTTCATAGTAAATTTATTCATTTCTGGGAATATCAGAAGTAAAGCATTCCTTTCCACTTTCTCAGTAACTTTCATGGCAATTTTTTCTTGCCTGAAGGTTCAGAGACTGCTTTTGCTCTTTATAAATGAGTAGGCTGTGCATTAGGGACTAAGGATTTAGCAGGAAGAGTGTCATTAATGCAGCCAGCTCAAAGTACAGTGCAACTGAATCTGCAGTGCTGTGTAATACCTCGAATATGAAGTTGTCACAGTTTCCATCACTGAAATCAGCAAACTGATGATTTGTTTCCACAACTGCTGCTCAACCTGATGTCTTAGTGCCTTGCTTTGGTTTCCCAAAGCCTGATCTCTGCCCTGTGCTGAGGTTTTTATGCACCACAGCAGCCTCTTTTTTTCCATTTCTTTGTTATTCTCTTATCCCTGATACCAGCCTTACTTTCTACTTGCTTTCAGCTGCAATCTCAGAGGAAAGGGACCAGCTGCTCCTTTCTCCATCAATCCTCTGAGCTCCTCAAACCGGTGCCAGCAGATATAGAAAGAGACATGATGATCTTCTTCAGATGTCATGAGTTGCTCCTCTGGCCCCTCCGGGCCTGGGAGGAACAGACTGTTCCTGTATTACAAGAGGTGTGCAGAGGAGGATAGGGAACTTCTCATCCCAACACATACCCCCACAGGGCAAAGGACATCTCCCCTGAGCAAAGGTGACTCACATAGAAAATACCATAGTTCATGCCATACAGCAGCAGCAAATGAATTATATTAAATCACTCTTCAGATTAGAGTCACATTCAAATTCATGGTGAAATACTAGCAAAAAAAGCTTTTGCTTTTGATGACCTCCAATGGATTCAAACATCTAAGAATAATTTGGTAGGGGGCAGAAGAGCCCCTTTTCCAAGCAGTCTGAAAGACTATAATAAACTTTGTGCAGTGTGCTTCCCACACACTGAGACTAGGATACAGACACTTTAGGTTTGGCACCTGAGAACCTTTCACAGAGCCTCTCACAGTATTCAGCAGAAAAAAACTACTCACTTCCTAAATGAAAAGCAAACAGAACAAAATTTAAAGAAGCATTGGCTTTGAAAGTTCAGATTTTAAAACTAATTTTAAGCCTCATGGGCGCTTCTCTTTTATTTATGTTGAAAAATTTTAATTATCTTGATTGATGTGACTCCTGTTACAATCCTTACCTCTAGGGTAGGGTTTATACCTTAAACAAACTTTTTTGGGGGAAAAAAAAAAAAAAAAGACCCAAACAGATATATACCAAATACCAATGAAAATTTTATCCTAGAATACACAGATATCCTCTATGGCAACCATTCACATCAGCTCCATTTTATTTACTTTTTTCTAAACTACTGCCACAACACATTTATTTTATGAACAGGGATGTTTGAGCAGTGTACGTCCAGCCAATGCCTAGGTCAATAGCAAACTGTTTTCTCCAGACTCTGACATTTGGATTTCAAAATACCAAGACATTCAAAATTCAGTATTAATCTTCACAAACATCTGTCAGGTAACCCTTTATCCTGGTGACATATCTATCAGCCTTGTGGTAAGACTACCAGAGCACTCTATTCTCTCTTTATGTTTTTAGAAATTACTTTGTTGTTTCAGTGCATCTGCAAAAGGCAATCTGGCTTTACCAAAGGTGTCTCCTTCCCTTGCTCTATGTGTAACTCTCTGTGCTGCAAGGCTCCTGGTATCTCCTTTTTCATGCTTGTATACCTGCCTGTGCTTGAATGGGGTTTTTATCATGAAGGTGTGATAAAGAGTGCAGAGGCTGTCATTTAGAGTGAGACTGTTGCTCTCTGATAATCTTTTTCAGGGACAAGGTGAGGCTGGGTTTAGGCATAGAACAAAGGGTGTGTAGGCTGCCAGGGAAGATGAGGGCAAAGGTGCAATGAGGTGCAATATGTGTGGGGAGGACAGAGCTTCTGCCTGCCCAGCCTCTGCAGCTCTCTGAGAAATCAGCAGGAGAGGCACAGGAACACCACTATGCCAAGATTCTCCTGAGCAGCCCTTCTATGGAGGGCTCTGCTGCAGTCAGCTCGTAGAAGTTTTCAGCACAAGGAATAGCTAAATATTAGAAAATGATTAGGCAAAGAGAGGAGAAGAATGAAATAAAAAATACAAAGCATCTAAGATAATATTTGCTACATTATGTGAAAGAGTATTCCTCAGGCTTCTCTCCCTGTGAAGATCAGTAATGGAGCAAAGACAGGAGAGACATCAAAATACTTTCAACATTTTTTTTTATCAAAATGTTCTCTTCCTCTTACCTACTGCACATTAAATGAGTTCCCTAAAGGCCTAAGTGAAAAAGAATAAAGAGATAACTGTGGACAAGCAAGTGGGCAGAACTATTATTGATATTTTATAAGGGCAAATGGAGACTCAAGAGTAAAGATCCTTTGTTTATTGGTTTTCAAGGAAAGAAAAAACCTAATACTCTGAGCCAGAACAAGCTTTATATTATTTTGTTCCACTTTGAGCAATGTCACCTCAGTGGCTCTGTGAAATTCTAGAGGTTTCATCTCAGGGAAAAGTGCAATCACTATTTCTCCCAGGGCAGGTCTATATATACCCACACCCACACATGCAAGTCTACATGTACATCTAGTGCACCCACAGGTACCACCAGAGTTCTGGTAACTGAACACATATAAATCCCTAAGGGTTTGCAACCCAAGTAGACAAGATAAAGGATTAAGAGGATGAAATCTCTCTTGGCAAATTCACACAGCTGAAAGTAAAGGGAAGCTAGAATCCCAGTAGGAGGAAGTATCTTGTATGCTTGACCTCTTCTTACTCTCCTGTAATTCACCGAGCTTTAAAGACAGGATGAAGAATACATGGACCTTTGGTTTGATCTACTACAGCCATTCCCTTCAAGTGCTTTAATTCCACTTTTTGTCTCTGTTTCTGAGACTGTGTCTGGCTCTTTACTGCTAAGTGGTAAAACCTAACAAATCAGGAAATACAGAAGCAGCCTGACCTCTCTTGATGCTTGAGTTCAGGCAACTGCATTTGGAAATTTTGACCTCAGCAGTTCACATTGGTAGACTGTTGGTTACAATTCAAGTTGCCAGTGCATAAAAGGCAGTATGCTTTATTGGCAGCTGACACATCAGCAGCAGCACCCAATATGCACCTTATAACACACTTCCTACTGCTTTCCAGAGTTCAGCACACCCTTCAGCTGAATACCAAAATCAAAATTAATACATGATCTGAGGGCTGGTGTAGCTAAGTCCTTAGCAGTTGCTGGAGATTCAGGTTTTCTGGAATCAGTGTGGGCTGCCTGAAAGGACAAGAGGAAACAACCTCAGGCTGTGTCAGAGGAGGTTCAGATTGGACATAAGGAAGAACTTCTTCAGTGAAGGGATTGTCAAGGATTGGAATGGTGGTAGAATCACCATCTCTAGAAGTACTCAAGAAACAGCTGAACATGGCTCTTTGTGCTGTGGTCTAGTTTATATGGTGGTGTTTGGTCAAAAGTTGAACTCTAATCTTGGAGACCTTTTCCAACCTTAATGATTCTATGATTCTGAAGGCAGTTCTCCTACCTACAAGTAATTGTTTTTTCACTTTGTAATTCACCTTTTTCCCTCATTGTTGTGTGACTTAGCCGTTGTCTCACCCTTTACTTTCTGCTAGAATTTCTTATCACAAGTTACAGATTTCAAATAACAAGTGACCTGAGAAGTGATAGCAAGATGTCAGCCTTTGCTGTTCTTGTCCTCTGCTTCCTTTGATGGTGAGGAATGTTTTATCACAGATAACAGTGGAGCACTTCGGTTCAGTGCAGATGCCACTTCTGCTCTGAGCAGGTCCCACCATTTTTTCCTCATCCCACCCTACACTCATTGTGGCTGGACTAACATATAATGCTTCTCATCTCACACAGCGCTGTTTCAGAACAATAATAATACCACCTTCACGCTAACAGAAACCCCTCTGTTAAGCCAAAGAGAATATAAATAACTGTGGGGTTTGGTGTGATTTTTAATTTTTTTTTCCAAAGATTTCTCATTGCTATTTTTTTCCTTGGTTTTCCAATGGAGCTTTCTGGGGATGTAAACTGAGATGTAAGGCATGGTCTGGGGGATGAAGCACTAGAAGCAAGGCAGTGCTAGACAAGCACAATATTAGGACACTAAGATTAAATAGTTTGAGTGAGTCAAATAACCTTTCCTCATTTGCAAGAAACAGCTTTGTTCCTGTGATTCAGTTGATTGCTCAGTAAAGGTTGTGAAGCTCATTTGCTGTGTTTTTTACACCAGAAATTAATAAATGAGGCCAGAGTGTTCTGAATTTACTTGGTGACCCACTGGTAAGCAATTTTAGCTACCTGCCTACTTTTTGAATGAAGGCTTGCATGACTGAACCCTTTCAGGAACATGGTAAGGAATGATACATAAAGCCACTCGAGAGTGTCAATCACGCCTTCAAACAGCTTGTTCCACAGATAGTTGTGTGTCCCTCAGCACCTCCATCTTCTCAAAAAAAACCCTGTAGAGCAAGACATTGCTGAAATGTAGAGCTGACTTCTGCTGAGAGGTGGAGAGAGAGCTGTTGGTTTGTTTTGGTTTATTTTATATATGAAATGTGACTGCAAACAGGGAGAAAATGCACATATTAAACTCAGTATATGAATCCAGTATGACTTATCTGAACAATATTAAAAAAAAAAAAATTAGAAGGAAGAAAGTTTTTCAAACAAGATGCTGTCTTGTTTTTACTGTCTTCTCAGACCAGAGAAAATGACAAAACTTTTGGAAGCATTGTCTTTTTTTAGCCTGTTTTACCCAGAGATTTAACCAACCTCCACATACATTTCCTAAGACCCCTGGCATCCTGAATATTCAATCTATGGTGTCACTGCCCTCTGGCCTATATGTGCAGGTGTCCCTCACAAGGAAAGAAAGGAATGTGGGAGACACAGACAGGTGCCCATGCAGGTCTTTCCCCTGTACAAAACTGGGGTCCAGCAGTCCTGAATCTCTCCCCTCATTAGATGCAGCTATTTTTAGAGGACTGTGATGAAGAGAAGGGATTTGACCATGTCTGAGGAGATTTGACAAGCTGTAATTGCTTTCTAATCTCTTAACAATACATGCTTGAAATTATGCATAGGCTTAAGTGATTCTCTGAACTTGGGCTACAGTGGAAAATCAAGGATATGGTTTGGAAGGATGTCTTCATAGATGAGGATATTTAATATGTAAGGTTAGAATAATCAGGCAGTGATAGATGTCTCAAGTTCTGGTGCATATTTATCTCTGTTTCTTAGTGTTTCCTATTTAATTTTTTTAAAAAATATTTTCATAGTGTCAGGGGTTTTTCCCCTAGACAGCTTCTCCTGTAAGTGATACCAGAAAACCCTACCATGACATGCATATGCTATGGTGATACAAATCTTTTGTTTTCCTTTCTCTGGGTTACCAGAATGGTCTTTTATTTTCTAGTTGTGCTGTAGGCTCTTTCAGGTGATGATAATGTAAATTGATATATACCCTGAAAGGATAAATAAGGTTACTGACAGATAGCAGCTGATTGACAGGAACTGTTTAAGTGCTGTCATATGGCTGGCATGTCACTTAGTGATCAAATTCTTCTCATGCCAGTAAAAATTACATTGATGCCTCCTGTGGACTTTAGTCTCTCTATAGTGCCACAGCTCTACTCACAGATTTTACTATGAATACCATACATTTAAAGAGATTGGACAAAGAAATCTACTGTGCTAGGTTGACTCCTGCTCCATATTTGTGTCAGCTCTGCCTGCAGAATGATGCACACCTCTACTGGTCCACAGACACATTCAACAATTTACATGGAAACATGCAAAGAGTAAGGTCAGTTGGGCATATCATAGCAGTACATTGGTTCTTCCAAATCTTTTGGCACAGAATATCCATAAGATGCCCTTTTAGAGACAATTTTCATATTTTAAAACCATGACTAAATGTGTAATCAAGACATTAGTCTGCTGAAGGTATTTAGAGAAACTTCTGTACAGTATCATCACAGCTCAGCTTGGAAGTTCAAGGAAGAAGAAACTGCAATTTCATCTCTGTTAAAACAGCTTTCTAGAGCTCAAATTGTTACAGTTATTTTGAATTCATTGAATTGTAGGATTATAGAATGGTCTGGGTTGGAAGGGACCCTAAAGATCATCTGTCACCCCGATCTTTTCAGCCTTTTAATGTTTGCATTTTTTGTAATGGAGTTTCTCACAGATTTTCATGTAAACAATGCCCTTATTATTGTAACTGTTTCTTTTGTTTACATTCCTCTTTCTAAGGAGGAGAAAAATGATGGACTGCTAGTTTGGCCAGTGTGATCATGACGAATATTTAAATACCAAGTTCATACACCATCGGTCCAGGTCCTCACTTCCTTTGTTTAATATTGCCACATTCTGTACTACAAGATGTTCTGTGAGTTGAACAAGCTGGGGCCATGAATGCAAGTGGTGCAAAGCTGCAGGCCAGTGCAGAAGAAAGGTGCCACTAACAAGAAGCAAGGAGCATTCCTGCCCCAAGGAAAGCATGCACACCAACACGGGCTTGGTATGCCAGACCTGGGGAGTTGTACCCTCCCTTCCCCTTTGTGCTCCCGTTATTTGTCAGAGGTGTGCCAGAGCCCAACAGTCACTGTGGCAGGGAGGGAAATAAGGCACCTAGACAAGAGACAGAGAGGCACTTGTGCATGGCATGAGGCAGTGGAGGGCTGGTAGAGTTTGAAGAGAGATTGGCTGTTGCATAGGCAGTTCCCATTCCTAAATCACTGGCATTGAGGCAGGAGACGTGGAAAGCCACACAAGACAAAAAGGCAGGGCTGTGGAAGGCAGCATTCTGAAGGCATTGATGGAGGAAGGGAAGGCATGGATGTGGTGGCTCTTCTTTGCTGATTGGAAAAAAGAAGGCAATGTTGATCAGCACACACAATGCCTGCAGATCCGAGTTTTGATGACACCAAAGGAAAAAACAGTATAGGAGAGAAAGGCATAAAGATTTTTAGCAATGGAAAGTAAGGCATCAGCATGTACAGCACAGACCACAGGCAGATTTTAGCAGACAGCAGACTGCAGAACTGACATTTTATTACTGTCTATTTCTGCTCACTGTGGAAATACAATATAGTAATCAGCTAATTCTTAATCTTGTCTGCTTATTAACTTTCCATCTAATTACATGATACAAAACTTGAAATTAACAGAACACTTATATATTACAGATTTGTTTATTCAAGGTTCCCTACAGCAAACTGCAAAGGGATATTCAAAAATTTGAAGTGAAACATTGATTAAGAATTCCTTAGGAAATAAAGTCATTACTCAAGGGAACAAAATCCACTTCAGGGAAGCTCTGAAGATCTAGCAGTCATCAGATTTGTTAAAATCTGACTTAAATTCAATAAAGTTTTCATGAAATGAACACACCTGTTCTGGAGCAGCTGAATGCTCACAGGAAACCTTGAAAAACATACAGCTTAGAAGAAGTTCTGCCAAATGGCCTAATCTTTCTTCCATTTTGACACATTGACATAAAAAGCAGCATCTTTGCTTCTCAGAAGTTCATCTGTCTCTTCTCATGATGATTACCCAGATGAAGTCATACTTCTCAGGATGACAGCCATTTTACTAGAACTACTTTTGATGCTGCAGACGATGGGGAATTAGTCACAGATGCTGATGGACTTGCAGGAAGCCAAGTGTTTTCATGGAGAGGCTCCCCTGTGATGAAACCATGACAATAAAAGATCCGACACTACTGGCACACAGAATGATGATGACATAGAGAAGAGCACTTTGTGACGTTTTCCTGGAGGCATCCAATTCCCATCCTGTACGTCATGTATGATTCAGAAATAGACTAGTGTTTTGAAAAGAATGAATAAGAAAATAGAAGAAAATATGTTGCTGGTAAAAATCCACTTAAAAAATCCTGCTTTTGATACAGTGTTTCAACATATTAAATACATGAGAAATAAATAATGGAAAAAAAAGAGAATAGTAAAATTTTATTTTTCAGATAAAAACATGCATAATTTGAACAAAAACCAGAAAAATTGTGATATGTTCTTTCAAAATGCATTAAGAACATTTATCCTGTTCTTAACAAAAGGTAGAGAATGAGATTAAAACACTTGGACACCTGCCTCTTAGGTGGTCAGCATCTTGGCATTAGCATCTGGGCATGCCTTCTCAGCTATTTGAGGATCATTTCCCTTCTTACCATGTAGGCCACCAGCCCATTGCCAATCCCTTTCCATTTCATCTGAGTCTTCCCCCACTTCAGAAATCAAGTGCAAAGCAAATCTAGCCCATCAAACCAGCCAACCTGCAAACACAGCCTGGTCCTCTTTGCACACAAGGATCTTCCGCTTTCCTGGCAAAATAGGTGAGCAGTCTCCAAAAGAAAGGATTTCCTCCACTTTAGCCATGAGTATATGACTTCCTCAACATCCTCTTCCCCTGCCCAAGCCTAGTACTGCAGGCTTTCTCAGCACAATCAGCCAGATACCAGGGCTTTTTCTTACTGCTGGGGTGATTTGTAACCCTGTGGTGTCAGGAATCCTGCCCCCTCAAAATGTCCCTCCTAATTACCTCTCTTCTCATCTAGCTCTTCTTGAAGAAAAATAGATTAATCACAGGAATAAAGGTCACAGGATCAGGCCAAAGCCACATGATCAGCAAGAAAGTGAGAAGTTTTGCACAGTATTAGGGTTACAGTCCTTCTCAGAAACAATAATAACTACTTTACAGAGAAACAGATGCTCTCCTTCCCTAGCTGAGGCAATAGATAAGCTCTATTGAAGTCAAAGCAGTAAATGTGCTTTGAAATATTGAGAAGTAAGTTCACAGCAATTTTCACGAATTGATCTCCTTTTCTAAAGCACTGTAGAGTGTTGAGATCATTGCTGTTGAGCAGAAAGAGTTAAGTGTAGGAGCACTACAGAGGCCTCATTGTATGCTGACAATGATGTTTTGACTTCAGTGCTCTCTTCAGACTGTGGACAAATACTGAGTTGTCTGCCTGTCTGCTCTCTGCTGCAAGTTCTTCTGAGGTTTGCAAATACAAAGGGTCTAAACCCACTCCAAGCAAAATCAGAGTTGACTTCCACAGGCATAAGAGAAGTCTTTGTAAAAAGACCATATTAGAAGATACAAAAAAACCCTCTTTATGAAATATCACCCATATTCTTGAAAGCTATACAGTTATTCCATAATCGAAATATGTTTAACAACAAGAGTAAGAACTATCTCATCTTACAAAACAGCTCCTCTCTTAAAGTGCAGAGCTAAGTACCAAGTGGTATGATAAATGATCTGGTGATAAATGACAAACCAAATCTGAATTTTCACCAGCAGGATGCACTCATTTTACAACTGCCGGCCTCTTTTGAACACACTGGTTCATCTGAACAGGTAGACATCATCCATTAGGAGGTAAACTTAGACCAGCAATTTCATATATGGCATGAAATATAGAGATTATTTCAGCACTGCGGATGGGTGGAACTATTAGCACACTGATCAAATTATCCCAAATTTGCAGTCTTTATTAAATAGTTCCTAAACTCAATCTGATAGGGATCTCTTTCTTCCATGAATACACTGCAAAGTACTCCTGCCATACGCCCTGCTGACCCAAATGAAGTCAGAGAATTCCACACTCCCAATCCAGTGCAGCTGCTAGGTGTCACATAAGAGTCAGCTCTCTTGACTTGGAGTCATGCCTGTGATGCTGAGATCCCTGCCCATCCGGGGAAACTTCAGTGCTGGGCCTCTTCATCCCTTTATGTGAGAAGCCTTAAGAGTCCTCAAATCTGGCACATTACCCAGCAAGGACAGTGCTTATGACACCATTTTAGGGTTCTGTACATGAAAGAACAAAATCTGTTCCTCATGTAAATGTGATAGTAAAGAGCTTTTAAGAAGTATATCCAGGATGACTGGTAAAAGATGGAAATTAACTTCTCTAACCCCTCACCCATGTTGTAACCCGCTTTACTTTACTACTGCCTTTTCTTTCTATAGTAGAAAAATCTCACTCTGAATTTTAGTTATCCCACTATGGCCACTAGCAACAGGAGCATATTTGGTCTGGTAATTCATGCCTGAAGCTGCTATGGGATAGCCATAGGAGGGATTTGTAAAGCTACTGTTTTGCCTGATCATGCTATAACAGAAATCAATTGTTGTTCTGACAGAAGATGCCTCAGAGGACAAAATAACGCAAGATCTCAAATGCATCCTAGTTAGTTTTTCCGCCTCTGTATCCTTAAGAGTTGGCAGGAAAAATATAAATTCAGTTTAAAGAAGGAGGAGGCCCACTCAAGTCATCCACAGGTGATTATGTTTTTACCCTATCCACCCCCCAAGAACAGAAACACCACTGAATAATTCTTTAACTTGTCCTAACAGTATGGGAGGCAACTCAAATAACTGAAATTGCACTGTGCCAATAGCTTGTGAGCACAAGGAAGATTTATAATGACTTTTTTAAACCAGATTTTGCTACATCAAAGTCCTCTTTGGCTTCTGGCAGCTGGATCTTGCAAGAAAGTAGAAATGACAAGTTGTGAAAGATATTAGGAGGGAGCAGGGGCAACAAGGGGGCATGAGGTAGAACTTCCTGTGTAGGAAGAGAGGGTGGACTTGAGGATCATCTTAGCTGAATTAAATCACACCAGCAGATGTACTCATACCTGCTGCCAGCTCCACTGAGAAGATACAGACATAAAAGATAAACCCAAATTACTTTTTATCAGGTTATGTTGCAAAGTCGAGAGGTGGCATTAGGATGATTGGAGGCTTCTCAGAGCACCACAACCCAGTGATAAAGTAGAACATTGCAAAGGCAGCAAGCAGAATCACTCTCTCATCCAGATCTAATGAATTCACTAATCACGTTGCTGTAATTTTCTTTCAAGATATTGGTAGAATAAGTGGGTACCTCGGGAGCCAGTGCTGCTTGTGGAATACAGAACTTCTGCTGTTTGTTTATTGGTGTGCGTGGGAAAGTGGTTTCCCTGGATGTATTTATATGCTGGCTTTAAATACTTATATTTACTTGGGGACTCTAAATACTGTTATAAGTGGTAAATTGTGATTAGGTCATCTTCCTGATGCATCCCAGATTAAAATTAATGCCCTTCAGGTGGGTCCTATTAAATTAGCCTACCACCACCTGACAGGTATCCTCTAATCAAAACTGTATTGTCTTCCCTGTTTAGATCAACTTTAGCTCCTTCTGGGCAGAAAGGTAATCCCATGAGTAGTCCAAATGTTTTCAGATGTGTGGGGTTGTGCAGGCCAGAAACAAGCAGGAAATTACTTGTTCCCCTTAATTATAACTACAATTTGTATTTGAGTAGGACTTTTATTAGGTGGTAAAACTTTGTACTTTGCACTTTTTCTTTGCATACACAAAATTTAAACTGCCAATTTGGTGCTGCAACAGAGCAAGTGGTGCCAATTTTCTAGGCCTTTTGGGAGTTAAAAGCCTTCTTTAGGGATGTCAACAATTCTCTTCATAAAATGGCTAAATTTCCTCCAATGCCCAAATAAGTGGCTGTTCAAGAACAGCCAGGGAGATTTAGGACTTGTTAAACAGGAACTCAGAGTCACAGATATTGCACTTACAGTTTACCACAGTGAAAACTGGATTGGCTAGGAAAAAACAGCTGGGCATAGGTTAATTTTTGATTTCTTTTGAATGCGGTTCTGATATTTTTTGTATTAGAAGAGACTGAAATGCTGAAGTGTACTTTCTTTGCAACCCATTTTGAATGTGATGGGGCCCACGAGTTTGTACAGAATAAAGGAGTGCCTGTATTTCCATTTCTATTTGCGGGCAACAATAGTTTCTTGCCTCTGTATCGTAGACATATTTACCAAGTACTGTCAAAGAACAATTGCATTGTATTATATGAGGTATTCCCTCATCTGTAGTAAACAGACAAATATTCTGATTTATTTTTGCAAGAATTGTCTAACCTAGGCAAGTCACATAAGAGTATTGTAGTATAAGACATTCTTCAGACAAAGAAACAAGCACTTTGACAATTAGTTAGTTGACTGATGTCAGTTCTAAACAAGATTATCACACATCATCCCAAGAGAGTGAAATTACTACAGAGAGAGCATTCAGAATAGAGATCAGCTCTCTAAAGTAAAAGGAGTTAAAAGAGCTGAAATGGAAATGGAAGATCCATGCAGGCAATATAACTAATCTTCCAATCTTTGAAACAGACCTGACATACCACTCCAGAAAAACATTAGTAAAACCAGTTAATATGTCTTCTTTGGTCAACACTTTTCCTCCCAAAGAATATATGAAAATAAAAGAAGTTCCATAATTCTCTGAGCTGACACTAAGCCTTTCACAGCATTCATGCAAATGTGAATCCCCAACTATTTTGGAAAATTGGTTTGGGGTTTTTTGCATATATATCTACTTCCATATACATGTCCCTACAACTGTTGACAGTTTCCAAGTGTGTGTATGAACATAAAGCAGATCAATGAAAACTTTTGACCTGTCAAGTGCATGGAGGATGTCAACCCACCTTCAATACAAAGTGCTAATTTGCTAGACATTATTCCTGACAATTTATTTTAACTCAGAGGAAATATTTTAGTTAACTGAAACTGGAGGTTATTTTCATATATTTTATTAGGGTCTATTCCCTTACTAAGTTTTGCCTGATGCAGCCTCTCAAACTTTGCCACGTTGCATCTTGGTAACCCTTACCACTAAACTACTTTTCTTGTTGTTTTATTAGAGTGATTAATAATAGAGTAACACGGTTTATAAAACACCAGAAAATTATCTACACCCTTCCCAAACATGTAAGCAGGTAAAGAAAACAATTAATAATGGAAGTAATGAATGTTCAAAATAGCTCTTTCAAGTCAAGTGAAAATGGAACATATTGCAGGAGTACTGCACGAGATCATCCCATTTTTCCTATCCCTAAGCAACACACCCCTGAGATAAAAACACTGAGAGGCTTGGATTAAGGTAGCCCTCTTAAGGCCTGCAGTAAGATTTTATGTTGGGATTTCTGAAGTGAGATCTGTAGCACACAGTTACTACATAGCAGAGATTTTGCAAACTGAGGCAGGCTTCTTCCAAGCAGCATCCCAGTACTGTCCAGATTGCTGGCCTTCTCCTTCTCTGAATTTTTAGAATCTAGCACAGAGAAAAGACAAGCTGTTGATGGTATATTTGGAAATCTCTTTGACTGAGAGCATAGACTTTTCCCCTTTCTTATTCCCCATTCAGATGGTTGGTAACAGGGAAATAGCTGTCTCATTTCTTCAAGGTCCCTCAGAAACTGGTCCAGCACGAAACAAAAGTGAATGGCCCCATTATGCTAAGGGATCATAATTTTAAAAATACCAAGGATGCTTTTCTTATCCAGTAATTGCAAATTCAATTTTAGTACACTGAATGTCAACAGGGCTTCGAGGAGCAAGCACATTGCAAGCTGGAGTTTGCCAAGTTCAAGACAATCACAAGTGCTCTTTATTTCTCTGGTCACTCAATAATATTAGACTTCATTAAAGTGGAAGGATTGCCTTGCAGAAACTGAGCCCCAGAGATAGCATCCACTTACAAATATACAGGAAAAACTAAACTTGCAAACTACCATGGCAGAGTTTAAGCTGTCAACAAATACAGAAAACTGGTATTCTCATTTAATATGGCCTTTCTCTTGTGCTGTTTACAGCATGTCAAACACAGAAAGAAAGAGTAAAATTAGTAATCAAAAGAAGGATTGTAAAATCAGAATTTGTAATAACATTGTGTTTATAGGCTCCAATCCATAGATCATGTAATTATTTGGGTTGAAGAGACCTTAAAGACCATCCAAGCCCCCTGCCACAGGCAGAGGCACCTTGCACTAGGCCAGGTTGCTCAAAGCCCCATCCAACTTGTCCTTGGATACCTCCAGGGATGGGGCATCCACAACTCCTCTGGGGAACCAGGGTCTCACCACCCTCACAGTGAAGATTTTCTTCCTCCACCCTCACAGTAAAGATTTTCTTCCTAAGGTCTGATCCAAAGCCACCCACTGTCAGTTTAAAGAATTCTCTGTCCTGTCCCTATGTGCCCTTGTAAAAAGTCCCCCTCCAACTCTCACAAGCCCCCTTTAGATACTGAAAGACACTCTAAGGTCTTCCCAGAGCCTTCTCTTTTCCAGGCTGAGCAACCCCAGTTCTCCCCATCTGTCTTCACAGGAAAGGTGCTGCTGCCCTCTGATCATCTTCATGGCCCTGCTTTGGACTCAACAGAGCAAGTCCACATCCTTCTTGTGTTGGGGGCCCCAGAGCTGAAGCCTGTATTTTACTGTTAAAAGAATAGTATTAACTTTAATTTCGTTTTGCAGAGGACTGAAGGTTTTCACCTTAGCATCTCCAACCCACAGCAGTGGAAATGCTGCTGTGAAATCCCACTGGTATCAAGCACACCAGCACTCTCTGGTAGAACTAAAATGGAAACAAATGTGTGAAGAAAGCTCATAGCCCTATGCTGCACCTGAGGTATGCTGTCACCCTCACTGCTCCCAAAGATGCCTGCTTGCCCCACTAGAGATGTAAATATACCCACTGATCTCATATTTCTAAACGTGCATATTAACTTTTGTCTAAAGTCCCCAATCACATGCAACCCATTTCCCCCTTTTCCCATCTTTAATTCTGAACATGGAACAGTATTTCCTGCCTTTTTCTTTAAATTACAAACTTGCCATTAATTTATAAAGAAATTTTGAGTCCACTGATTTTAGTGAAAGCAAAACAATGCACCTGGAATGGAGAAAACATCTAGACTAAAGATGATTAACTATTCATATTCGTCTCTGCCTTTCAAATAGACATTCTCTCTCCCAAGAGATCAGGGATCAAGCTCTACTTAGATATTTCATCCTTGCCTTTGGCATTAAAACCCTACCCCCTTCAAGCACTGTCTTAGTAATGCTCTTTCTATTCTAAGGAATAAAAATAACAATGAAATGAATGATTAGACGTTATATATGGCATTCAGTGATGGCAAAGAATGAGATGGTAAAAAAGCTGCATTATATTTATACCCCTTCCTTATGCTTACTTTTTTGTTCCAAGAATAAGATGCTTTCTCTTTTACATTCTGATTGTGCTTTGTGGCAATCATTATTCAGGGAATGAAGCATTTTAATGACTTTAAAATTAATTTAGTAGTCTCAGCCTAGCTCCCAGTGAACACGTGTCCACATTAAAAAAAAAAAAAAAAAAAAAGCCCACTAAGAACAAAAGAAATCTTTGCATTTACTTTNCCAAATTAAAAAAAAAAAAAAAAAAAAAAAAGCCCACTAATTGGCAATCTCATTGGCATTCACAGCACAGAAGCCAGGAACTCCATAGACTTTAAAGCCAGAAGTGACCATTGTGATCATCTAGTCTGACAGGTCATGGGACTTCCCTGAATTAATTACTGCTTCAAATCTCAATAGCTGGGATATACCTCAGGCCTGTTTTTTACTAAAACATCCAATGTCAATTTTCAGGTTTCAAGTAATGGAAAATCCACTACAATTCTCATTTAGGTTATTCTACAGGCTGATTGTGCTTCCTGTTAAAAAAAAAAAGAAAGAAAAAAAAAGATAATTAAAAATAAATCACACAATGATTTATCACACAATTAAATAAATCACACAATAAATCACACAATTAAAAATAAATCACAAAATCTCGAGTTTCCTTTGAATTTTTGTACTATAACCTTTAAAGTTTGTGAACATCTTACACCTTAGTTTGCTAAAGTGAGGTGTCCTACTAGCAAATTATTAGGGTGATATAAACATCAGAACTGGAGGATGCTTTGTTTTTAACACCGTTGTTTAGTAGTTGGGTCATTTGTCCAGGAAATGGGAAATCTATATTCAGAGCATTCCTAAATCTCAGGAACAGGAACCCACAGTACCCATTTCCCACAGTGTCCCAGTTGCTAGACTAACCAGTGCTGGAAACTGAGACTGGACTCTGGAATACTGAGTAATCCTTCTTGAAGATGGGTCATTTTGTTGGTCAAGAACACAGTCTGAGGGCAAAGAGAAGACAGTGGGAAGTTTTGCATTTAGCCTGAAGTGTGAGGCCCTTAGTTCAGAGACAGTATGTTATACTAAGGTATATAGCATATACATTATATAATATTAAACTTAATATTTAAGTAGTGGAAGAACTCAAAGAAGAGATTAAAACTGTGAACAGTCCTTTGCCTGCAGAGTGCCATGGTATTTTTTGGTTATGATTCAGTCTATCTTCTTTATAATTTCACCCTTGTGTTTCCTGTGCCATACCTACTTACTCACAACTACTACTGGATTTTACCTTACAGATCTAGTAGTCCAATATATTACATCACTAATTTTGTTGTTGTTGTTGTTGAATTGTTAATGTTAGGTTGCTAATTCTTCAGAGTTAGAATACAACCAGCTAACAACTGGCACTATGATATTGGAAAGCAGCTCCATCTTTTCAAGGGACATAATTAGACACAGCTAGCACTGCTTATGCCAGCAATAGAATAACTGGTTTTTCCAACAGATTGAGTTAATAGGGATTCACCCTAATTAAAAGCTTGAAGTTTTAATGAAAATATAAAGCCTTTCTTGGGAAAGATCTCTGCTTTGATTCACATTCAAGTCACAGCAGCAGCACAGTTCTTAAGAGACCACCAGCAGAAGTGAGGCTGTTGAGCACTCCAGGAGCCCTCAAGAGGACCAAGGTATGAAGCTTATAATAAGAAGGCATAGTAGTGGGTCAAGGTCTCCCAGTGAACAAATGGTGCATTTGTGCTCTAATTAAAGCACTGCTGATTCTTTCCTTTTTTGGTTGTTAGAGTTTATGTACTTGCAATATGTTAGGGTAGAAACCCTGACCTCTAGTGCTGTTTAGAGAAGTTTAGCCTAGGTAGACTAAAGAATATTTTATTCTATTTGCTCAACTGAAATTTGGGAGATTTTTTTAATGTTTTGTTTGGGGTTTTTTATGTGTAAGATCCTCTTCCCTACAAGTTTGAAGAGAAGAAAAAGAACATTGAACAGCTGGTTGCTAACGCACACACTGCCTTGGTGTTAAGAAACTCTTTTAAATAGGTGCTTTAATTACTTAATAGCCTGGAATAAAGTTATAACCCTTTGGCTGCAGCTATGATAACTGACAACTAGAATATATATTCTGGCAGAGTAAGTCCCTCTCCAGAAAATAAAGCCTCTGCCTCTGATGCTACCCAACACTCCACTTAATTACGTTATCCCTCATTTAGATGGTGATTCTATTGCAACATCTAACAAGGAGAAGATATTGCACAGTAATGGTGAGTGGCTAGGACAGCTTCTTGATCAAGGCATTTATTGAATTACACATACTGAGGGTGCAGCTGGAGAGTGAAAACTGATGCTTTCACTAGGTGATGAAATTCTGCTCTGTAATCTCTTAATACGGACTGTATCCAAGTAAAGATTAAAAGAAGAAATAAAGAGCATAATAGATTACATGCACTGTAACATTTCTACCCTGATATTTTTATTCATATCAATATTATCTCTCTTATTATCTTCATGACACTTTAGGATCACTTAGTTGGCCCAGCTGCAGATCTTCCAGTTGTCCCAATTAGGTGAAATCTGCAGTACAACAGATATTAAGTGGAGCTATTAAAAGCTCCTGCTAAGCCATTACAAACTGAACACAAACCATACCAGGGCATGTGTAAATGCTAACCTTTTAAAGCCAAGCCCATCTTTCTCTCCAGCAAGAGAGCAATAATCCAGGATTTCCCAGGGAATATGGCCCTCTGGCAGTGCCTCTGCAGAGCAGGGCAGGGAGCTGGTTTGCTGTCCTGGCAGTAGAGCTGGGGGTGAGGAGCTGGCAGGCAGCACCAGCTTTGGAGCTCTGCCGTGAGCACAGCAGGGCTGTGCCAGTGCCTGGCCCCACGGCCACCCCGGCCTCCAGGGACAGCAGGGACAGCAGGGACAGCAGCCTGGCACCATCCCACACCTGGCATATGGACTGCCCACTACCCCTGGGCCCTGCTGACACAGTGTAGAGTGAGGATGGTCTTTGGGGACCCACAGCAATTTCAGAAGGCCTTTAGGACTCCCTATTTTAATTAGAATATTAAGCCTGAATGGCCACTGAAGCCAAGGGATAATGCTGGACCAAAGCCAGGAAAGACAAACTGGATCAACCCCAATACAGGCAATCAACACAATCAGCATTGTAATTATTTTAGAATAACATGGCTTAGCAAATAGAGGTGGATTTGAGTTCAGGGACTCATATGCTCAGCCTCAGTAGCTATGCTAAAGACCTTTCCTGCTGAACAGACCATGCTGTCCCACCTCTGGGTCTTTTCTACCTCACCAGCCAAGACAGCATTTCCATGCCCCAATGTGCTTTACTGTCAGATAAAACCTCAAACATCCTGATCTCTGCTTGAAAAAGAAAACTAATCCATTCTGATGTAACCAGAAAAGACCTCTTAAAAAATTTGGGGTGAAAGAAAGAAAAGGAAGAAGGAAAGAACATTAAATTTTATCATAAAATGGGAGAAAGTAATAAAGAGAAATAAACTCATGAGAGAGTAGTTAAGCCTTCTAACTAAAACACTTCTCAATATTTGGTTTTGGTAGCAGTGACTTCATTTTTAAACAGTTGAAGGAAAACTATGAAAAATCTTTAGAATAATGCAAGCAAGGATTAGCTGTTCTACAAGTTAAAGGCATTTCATTTGCCTTACTCTTGATTCAAAAAAGGAGGAAAAATTTTATGTGCATTTGGTACCTTTGTTCAGTTACACATTCACACACACACACACACACAAAGGATCATCACCTTCAAAAGCTTTTAAATAAACACTGTGAAGCCTTCTGGAAACCCCACCTGGTTACACAGGGAAAGAAACGTGGCAGGGTTTCTCTTAAACACTCTTAGGACAAGCTTTCAGACGTGACCACTGAATTTCACTCAGCACTTTACATGTGTAGTCCAAGGGCCAGTTAATTGACCAAAGGAAGCACTAAAGTCTAACTCTGTAGTTCTACAGGAAAGGAGAATACATGGAAGTCTAACTACAATTGCCAATATCTTGCTTTGAGAGACATATGGCAATCTAGCCCAATTGCATGGTGACTGCCAGAAAAATCGTGTTTCTACTTTAAGCTCAGTTCCTGCTTCATCATTGTGCCTGTCCCCATGTAGTCATTTACACCTGTGCAAAGTGAATGGAAAGCATTACCAAGTGAGAATGAGAACAATTTATCATTCCTTTCTACACTCACAGCAAAGAGGGAGAAGCAGGCACTGAATTTATCAGGTTCAAAAGACATTGAAAATTCAAACAAATGCTTTTGTACAATTCTTTTACAAAGGAAATTAAACACAAAATTGTAGTCTAATACAACATTATTATTTTGAATTTATCTTTCTGTTGGAAATATATAATTATGTACCCTTAGTAGCCACTGCCTGGCTACATTTTGGACATTGTGAATGTAATGAACTCCATTGAAGTTCAATGAAGTATTACATAAACAAAATTAGCTTAAATAGCAAGAAAATTTAAATTTAATTGGCTTAAATTGCCTTTGTTCAAATTTACGTATTTATGGACACAGACATACCCACTATATATACTCCTCACTAAAGTTAGCACAAAATATTAATTGCAAAGGAATGGTGTTCAAATTATAGTTCCAGAAACATTAAAGTATTATGGCAGCAAGATCAGAAAGCACTGACTTGCACATAACTTCTCACATTTTCCATATTGATTCAACTGTTGCAGCAAGTTTTATTTTCAAAATCTTTCTGTGACCACCAGTCTGGCCTTAAGCTTAATTATATCCTTGAATACAGTGATACAGAGCCTTGGTTTTTAAATTATTATATAAATAATAAGAATCATCAAAACTTGGAAAGCAGATACTTTATGAAAACAAACTCACGTTTACATGAAGAGGTAATAATACTTCAAATAGAGATGTTTCACATCAAATATTTGAATCTGTGTTTAAAACCATAAAGAAATGCGAATTTACAAGCTGCTAAGTACATTCACATTGGATCTACAGACTGTTTTACAAATGCTCAGCTACATCAGGTACAGGATAACTGGAAAAGAAGCTTTATAATAATGGCATAAAGCAACTACTTACTTCAGATATTAAATGTCCTTAGATTTATTTGCAGTTTTAATTAAGTTTTCACTTTCTGTAGAGCACTTTATACACATCAGAGAATGCATAATGCCAGACCTTGATTATTTTTTTTTTTCTGTTGAAGACACACCATTATTTGAGAACCAAGGAGAATGGCAATAATGCAGCAGCATTTAAATATGCCTTCCAGCTTTCTTTAAAAACAAAAGGAAAAACAATAGCCTTCTGCAAAACACTTTTTATGGATGACAGCCAGTTTTTACTAGTTAATTCAAATGACTACCTCTGAGGGAGAAATACGTTTGGTAGAATTTAATGTAAAAGACCCACACCTTTAATAAAATAAAATGTTTAATAGCATAAAATTTACTGTACTTGTACATTATTCTGTTACACAGATTTTTGAATTTTGCTGTCTTGTTCTATCAAATATTATGCATGAGTAATAAAAAGTTTGAGTTTTAAATAAGGAATAAATCTACTAAGGAAACAAGACTACCAAGCAACTCTTAAACTACGAAAATTTATCCTGGAGTTTTTCCACTTATATGTCTTTAAAGAGTGTTCAAACTGAGCCAGTACTGACACAAAAAGACGTTTCTTTTTTTTTTTATTTACATTATAGAAATTATTCAGCTCCAAAAAATAATTTTCAGAAATGGAGTTTATCCATTAAGTCTAGCCCAATTACTGATTTGATCAACAGTTCTAGGAAATATGTTATTGAGAAATAAAGCCAGTATCCACTCTGTCCTTGCATTAAGAGTTTTGTTTGACTTTTCTTAATTTTACTTTCAGAGTAAGATCTGCCTGTCTCCTCAAGCTTCTAGTAGAGATAGAGCATGATAGATGGTAGTAGGGAAATAAAATTAGCCAGCTGATTGGCCCCCCAAGACAATGGAGCAGAGGGGAAAGTGGCAGCCTGGCATCTTAAAATTTTTGGAAGGACTCAGAGATGTGCATACATTGAGCATTTCTGTCTCAGAGGGTGGAGAGGTCTGTTTAGAAGGAAGAAGGATGGAAAGCTGGAGAAGAAGCCCAGGGTTAAGGTGACTTTGAGACAATTTTTTGCAAAGTTGCACCTCTGAGTCCTGAGGCTGGCTGGCACCACACAGCCACATGTCCAAGGAAAGGCTAACAGCACTAAACATATAGAGCTCTCTCCAAGACAGCTACACCTTGCAATCAGTGAGAGTGGGAATTAATTATTTGGATCATCAGTATAAACCACAATAACAGAGCAGAACTGAATGGAAGCTACAAGGAGGCTGAGCATAATGAATTTATTGGAAACCCCAGATTTCATCAGACACTACAGTAGAAATGAAGAAGGACTCATAAAACTGAACTTTAACTAACATTTTCACATAATTTTCAGTCTTTACATTTTGCAGTTATAATTCCAGTTATGACTGAACGATTACGGATGTTCAACTACGTTTAAAGCACACACAGGAGGAAACAAACAGTCATTAAACTCTCAGTACCTTCTTAGTGTGGAGTCCCAAAAGTTAATGCTCTTCCAGACAATCATCAAAACTGCGAATTTTTTCATGCAAATGCAGAACTTGTAATCAACCTATTCTTAAACTATGTCAAAGGTGTCTAAATTAGACACTTTGTAGATTAACATAAATACAAATCTGAAATACAACTAGTAAGGAAAACATTTCCAATATGATTATCAGGCCTAAGACACCACAAAAGCCTGCCAAGAAAATCAAAGTGGCATGATTCTTCATACACAATATGAAAAATAATATTTTTCTTAGTCTTGGCAATTTGGGTTAGATTGTATAACAAGTGTTTTACAAAAATGCAGTACTAGATAAAACCAGAGCTTAGCAGAAAGCAAAAATGAGAAAGTTCATAAAGAGAAGCTTACAAACTCTTTATACATGCATGAGAGGAAATATAAACATGCTTTAAAGTTTTAAATTTAAAAACTATCATGGTCTATCTGGATTCTTCTTTACCCACCTACACTGCACTTAATATATTTGTCTATCAAATATATTAAGAACCCATGTGTGTGCCCACAATTTGATCTCACAGTTCTTCTATGAAGCAAGGAAGCATAATCCAATTTTACAGATCTCCAAGTAGCAGAAAAATGGTGCAAAATACTGAAGGTTGCAATGGTTATATGTGGGGAAGTTAGGATGTCAATCAAAAAATCTAGTTTTAACAATCACTCACAGAGTCGGGAAACAAAATTCATTTTAATTTAATAATTTAACAATGCTCCAAGCACTTCAATTTTGTTAGTATATAACAATCTATTTGTCCTCTGCTTTTGAAATTGCAAGGTGATTCTGAATTGCACTTTTTGTCCTCAAGGGCAGAGTTCAGAAACAATTTTGTTTTAAGAGCAAAACTGAGTGTACACTTTTTACTACATATATGAATATTCGTTTTTTCAATTACAATTTCAGCAGTTAAGGCATTAAAAAATACACCAGTCATTATGATAATGTCAGAATGTCAGAGATACCGGTGTCACTGCACCTCATACTTTATTTTATGTCTTTAAAATGTTTTCTCAGTTCTGAACTATTTAAAGGCCCACTTTTAATGATTGGTTTTGATACAATGCTTTATAGTGCAACCCTGCTTCATTTAATAGTGTTGTGCATACCACCAGGAAATGCCCAGGATTACAATTTTGTCAGAGATAAAAACAATAATCATCCTTTTCCTCCTGAAGCCTACAAAATGGAAAATTCTGGGACTTAGTAACCAGTTACACAGAGGAAATAATTCCTTTGGATCTGCACCAATCACTAATAGGTGCTACTCCATGAGAAGTTAGCATATTTGAACTGCATTTCCTGAGTGAAGTTTAACACTTGGTAAACAAAAGGCTGTGTGGTCCTGTGAGTTTTACTGGAGAATCACCAGCCCAACACCACTGCAGGCCAAGGCAGGAGAAGCTTAGCTTCAAGAAACTTTAAAAAGGGCCTGCAGAAACAGCCTCACCTCATACTAGGTGATGATCTGAACCTCTCTAATACCTCTTCTGTTAGAGAGAACAAGAATTTTTTTTTTCCCCTGAAGCTGGGGAGTGCAGGGGCAGGTATACCTGTGCATGAACAGTTGTGCATGACTCTTTTATGGTGACTCCATCTCTTGCACCTGCTTATCCTGTCCATCCATGGCGTTTTGTCCAGATACAATGCTTAGATCACTAGAAATTGCACCTGTTTTTCTATATTGCTGGAAGAATTGCCATGGGATGTCAAACCCTTACACATGCTACTTGTGCAAACAACCTCTCACCTTAAACTAAGACAGGCCACTTTGCTTTAAGCATAATTTGATGTGTGCAAGGGAGCAAGTTTAGATCTCTTACCTTATTTCTAAACACTTGTTTGTGCCCTGGGCAAATTTCAACACACTGCAAGTTTCTTGTTCCACTGAGAAACAAAATACTGATTAGCTTTTCCTCCATACAGAACATGTATCTGTCAGATACAACTCTTCAGTTGTGGATTACAAGGCTTATGTTTCCTCAACAAAAGAGACATTTTCTCTGGTAAGAAGTATTCTCATGAAATCTCATTCTTTGGATATAAATGACATGTGATCCCCTGCTCTGCATGTGCATAGGTGGAGTGAGCTGGTCAGTGCATAAAGAAAAGCACAGAGAGAACAAGAGAGACTTAGAAAAGAGAGGCATAAATACAAACATGCTGTGGGGACATGAGTAATAGTTTTTCAAGGCTTTTAGCCCATTACAATTTTTTTTTCTCTAAGATTTTGATAAATTCTTAAGCACATATAAGCAAAGGACCTTTGAAATGGCTGATTGATACGAGTTGTTTCTATGGTCCTTCAAAATTATTCAGGAGCCTCGTGGAACTGAAGAATGACTAAGTGTTTGGCAGTTTATTTCCAGCTATGTCATATTACTTGTTCTAATAAACATATTTTTTTTCACACACTCTCTAATATATGGACAATATGGAAGGCAACAAAAAGTTTAAAAATATTGGAATATTGAGCAATATTTCTCTTCAAAGCACCCAAATCACATGTAAAAATGAATAAGCATATGCTCTTTTGCTTCTATGTGCAAATTAATTGAAGACTTTTTTATTTGCAAAAATAATGCAGCTTCAGACCAGAGAAATTCATGCTGGTTTTACAATTATTTTGGGTGAAAAATTCATTTATGTTACTGTGTGCTCCCAATCACCTGAATATTCCTGCTTAGAAATCAGAGACATTACAGAGTGGGTTCCCAGGTTGTCACTGAACTGATAAAGGCTGTGAGCAGAGAGATGATTGGTGTTACAACTCTGTAGCAGTGGCACAGAGTAAACCAGCTCTCCAGACATGCAAATACATACACTGGTATCAAACAAAGATTTAGAAGTGGATAAAGCTTCACAGATCCTTATTCTGGAGTCCAGCAAAGGGAATCATTGACTTTAACAGAGAATGGTTTTTTATCAAGGACATAGAAGTATGTAGTTTAAAATTCATAATGTGTCTTCAGATGTTCCCTTTCTTAAGCAGAAGCAATGATGAATAAATTACTATGCATATTTTAGATTATATTCCCCTTAATGACATTTTCATTACACTGTTTACTTTTTTTTTTTTGTGCTGTTCACCACTGAACTGGCATAACAGCTTTTTGGGAAAATTGAAACTGTATTTTCAGTGAAAATGGAATAAATTGTTCAATTTCCTCTTCCTCATCATCTAGCATCCGCTCTGTAGCAAGCAATGCTGTGCCCCTTCCCTCCAGCAGCTGGAGAGCCACTCAGAATGCTGGAGTAGGGGCTGAAAAGGGAATGACACCCTAAAAAGAGCTGGAAAATGTTTATTTCTGACTCTAACGACACTTCTTATACACAGGGCATGTGTAGCACTGCCACAGTCTGGCAAAGAGAAAGGAAATAGTTCCCCTGGCTGAAATGGTTCAGCTTGCTACTCCAGAGAGTAGAGTGAAGGGAGAGCACTGAATAAAGCTTGTCTTTAAAACCCACTAAAATGCTTCCCACTAAAAGCTCAGGAAAGAGAGAGCCACATCCCTTCCTAATCCACACAGGGCTCTATGTAAGAAGCCATCACTCTTAGGAATTTTGTGCAATTTTGACATGGTCAAAAATTATTCAAATTTCCTTTTGAAAGTAATCCACGCTGCTATGATTCTACAAAAGACATTTTTTCCATAGTTATAAATTATTGCCATTGTCCCTATTACCACCATTCGTACTACACTATATGGTATTTTTGTTAAATGTAGCAGTGCATAATTATTGCTCTCTTTATTAATTGCGTGAGATACTTCTTGCTCAGGCTCTTCTGACAATGAGTAAATGACACATCATTGTTGGTGTTTGCTAGCAAAACCAGTAAGGAAAGCTAAGCAGGAACCTACCCAGATTGAATCCCACAGCTGCCTCTGAAACAGTGTGTTCTATGTACTGAGTCTGCAAAAAAGCCAAGCTGACAAGGCGATGATGCTTGTTACATCATAGATAGTCAGCTACAACACCACTGCTGTTACATCTGCTTTGGACTGGGGTAAGCATGGGACTGGACCTGGGCGAATTTCCTGCAGACCCAGTTTCAGTGCATGGCATCTGCTAAACAGTGTAGAGGAAAACAAAAGCCAGCAGTTTGCTTGTTCTCCAGCTGCTAGTTATGCTCCTTCAAAACACATTTTTGCTTTTCTTTCGAAAAAGGGCCTGGCAACAAAAGAGAAATACAATAGTCAAAAGGATAAGATTTAAGGACATAACATTTCAAAGTTCCTAACCCTACAGAGGTCCTAACTACTTTGTTACAGGTTTTTTGTGCCAACCTTGCAGTTTTCTTTTTCTGCAGCTAATGGGAAGAGGTTGTAGGCAGAGGAAGGGCTGGATGTCCACCCATTAGAATTCAGGCAACTTTGGTCTGCTCTTAAAATGATGGATTTCAGAAACACATTAAAGAAGAGTTCTTACATAAAAGTACATTTTTCCAGATGCATAAAATGGGTCAAAATATGAATTTAAACTGGCTTCTTTCTTCCTGTGAAGTTGACATACCTTCATTCAACTTACATTTTTTGTTTAAAGGAAACATGGGAAATTTCCACTATTTGGTTATCTTTACTGATAAATGGGCACACAGAGTGCTGTACTGCTGAGCTCATCCTTTTTTCATGGCATAAATTAGAAGTAACACTTTCCTTTAAAAAAGCCTTAGTGATATGATTTGGTCAGCTCTCTATTATTATTTAGGACAAGCAGATTGTATGCAAAGCCACTCAAGGCAGTTTTTACCTTCCTCTCACACCCTTCAGCTCTGCTCCTGACATCACACAGACTAAAGGAAGCTGTTTATAGCCCAGACTGCTGTAACAAAAGGCAGACACAGAGTATCTGGGATACAATCTGCATGTGGGGGCAGAAGAGCTCCAAGCTGAATTTAAGCAGAGGAACTACGGCAGCGGCTGGTCAGATACTTTCTGCATGCTGCTCAGCAAGACACCCAGTAGTAGCAAGGCATTTAACTGCACAAGTGCAAGGAAGTCATCAGACACTTGCAATTAAACTCAAATAGGGAGAAATACCTGAGAGCCAACACTCTATCCACAACTGCAGTCTCACTGTATTGCTGCATCCACAAGAAAGACGTGCAAGTTGGAGACTCGGAGAGATCCATATATGCCCTAGAGACACAAATAGAGGCATTTAGACATCTCATGTGGACTGCTTTTAAAGTAATTATTTGCTCCATAGAGACTTCTGTGTTTTTACTAATAGGAAAATGAGTGGATGTACTATAAATGGGTTGTATAAGACCATATTGTTCTAGATTCTTAAAATAACTTGGACACCTCAATTGTAACCTTTCTTAAAAGGGAAGTAGCCTTTGATGTGAAGCTTTAATCATGACCAGACTATAAACTACTCTGGGATCTACCATGATGTAGTCATTCAAAGTGTCAAAGCACTAACTAAACAATATTCATTAAATCCCAACTGCAAGCAATGTCTGGAGAAAACTCAAGGGAAAACTAATGTCTATCACATGATGTAAGAGCTGCGTTGGCTCACTGCCATGTAGACTTTAATAATTTTCATCTATAAGGGCACTTGTATGTATTTCTGCCCAGTGGATCCATAAATAGCATGTGAGAAAGCCTATGGGGTTTTTTTAGTTTTTCAAGCATGTACAGAACAACAATTCAGATTTTTTATGAAGAAGAAGGCGGCCATTTTGGCTTCCTTATGTCATGCTTACTCATCTCAGCCAATACATGTTATTGTTTTTCTTTCACTGATAGTTATTAAAATGCTTCCAATTCATGGATCTGTGCAGATAAAGTAGTTACAAATTTTACTACAGGCTACATTTCTAGAAATCTTCTTGGGGTGTTGGCACTGCCCAGAAAGTAGAAAACAAAAGATGAAGTCCCTGACTGGAGACTCCCCTTTTTATTGACCCTATACCTTATCCCACCCTATTCACTGAAAGTAGCCGCATTCCTTCAGATTTTAAAAAGGAAAGGTTGGTAAATGTCCAAAACTCAGACACCCCAATTTAACATCTTTTCTTGGAAACATTTTTTTGAGAGAAGTAATGATTATTAAAGAATTGGTTTTATTAATTGATGTTTTATAATTTCTAATCAAAATTTATCCTTTTATCAGTATCTCTCTACTGACATTAATCTGTTCTCCATGATTATGAGATTTAGGTGGATACTTTTCAAAGGAAATTGTTGCCTAAAGGAAAATTCTGGAACATCAAAGAACACATATCTCTGACCAAGTAGATCTGCAAGGTCCAGAGAAGTCATACTTATGTCCGTAAAATGGACATAAGGACTCATATGCACTGCCACAAGTCTGAACAAAACATCTTGTGATGGATGGGAGGTGTACATCTCAAATAGGAAAAACATTTTGTGAAAATGGGTTGCCAGTGGAAAAATTCCGTGGTCACAGTTTTCAGCCTTTAGAAACTATCAGAATGTTGGACTACGTTATGGAATTTCTGGTCTAAAGAAACTTTTTGAGATATTTTAATTCCATCAGGACAACAAAGAGGGTGTCTTTTGAAAAGGCCAAGATTCAAAGGAAATGTTTCAAAATTCTAAATGAGGTGATTTATTGAAAAGAAAATAAATTTTTTCCCTATTTGTTTGAGGCAGGGATAGTTAATTTTTAATAGTTAATTTTGCAGACTTCAGGTTTTGTCCCAATGCTAGATCTCCAGCTCTCATGACTGAAATGAATGAAATTGAAGCCATCCTCTAAGTACAGAAAAGCTCCCTGGCATCTGTCAGGTTAGGCCAGATATCTACAATTTTTCACCTAAAAATAGAAAGCAGAGCACTGAAATATTCACTGTGGTGTAGGCATATGTCCAAAAAGCAAGGAGCTGCACTGAATAAAAATACTGCAAGTAGAAGTGTGCACTTTAAGCCATTGGCACGCAGAGCTGTTCTGGTTGGGCATTTAAACACCATGACTGTATGAGCCAATTAACTATCAATCATCCTGAGACCTCAGCAGCACCTTTCCATCATTGAATGAGGTGGAGATTGGATTTATTGGTGGTCCTGTTCACCAAATATCTTCTCTGAGGTGATAATGTCTTCAGAATTTCTATCGCCATGCAGAAGGGATTTCAGAGTTAGACCCTCATTTAGAAATGGGAAGGCAGATAGTGGAATACAAGCTTGAAATAAATGCAGGTGAAAGAGAAACACTCAAACAGAGTTTCAGCTGTTTTTAGCAAGTCTATTTATACCTCACCATATCCTTTGAAAACATAAAATTCTAGTCCTAATTTATTAATGGAATGTGCCAGCACCAAGTTATTTTTAAATTTAGAATATAAATGGCCTTCATGAACTAGAGCAAGCAGGCAGCATCTGACATGAGTCTCAGAGCTAGTGTGAAATTTACTTTTAAATTGCTGCTGTCTTTCCAAAAATTATGCACCGTGAGCATGTGTCTTCACTCGTGTTAGCTTTTTCTTTAATTAGAAAGCAGAACCGCAGGAAGTGGCACATAGAAAGGATCTTGCCCTTTTCTTGGATGTAAATAACCCTCTCAGCTTATTTCAGCTGTTTCTTCCCAGTTAAATTCAAGTTGTCAGAGGAATATGATCCTGAAAATAAAATCAGAAATTTCAAGCTATTTGTAAACATAGGAGGCAAAGGTTACTTGTATTTTATTTTATTTCCCAACCTTTTTCTTCTTCTGTGGCAAACAGAAAGTGGGACTGAAGACAACTGAAACAAATAAATTAGAAAGGGTTTTTAGCTCCTGGGGACTCTTATTCCCAATATTTAGTGCAAAAAAAAGGGTATTCTTCTATAGAACTGTTCCTCAAAAGAACCTTGCAACTCAGTCTTCAGCCAGCTCAATCTGCCCTTTCAGTTACACACTGTTGACTTTTTGCAATGTCTGTCCTCATCACAACTTTATAAGCCCATTAGAGGCATGCATTTGAGTGTTTTAGGGAATGACTAGACACAGCAAATGATTTCCTATAAATAATTTATTCAATGACTTCAAAATTCTCAGCATTCCTGTAAGGACTGCCTGTCACAGAGTGATGCTGGTAAGAAACAGCAGCTGTCTTCCCTGATTCCACCACCTGACCCAGGGGCCCTTCTACAACCCACAGAAAAGCTGCTGAAATTTCTCCTAGGTTTTGTCCCTCTGCCATCTGAGTTAGAGAGAATTTTTCTAATAATTTTAGCAGAAACCGAATGAGTCCCAGGACCTCCCCGATCTTCTTTGTCTTCTGAGAACAAAATCTGAAACTGAATTGCTTTGCAAGAAAATGTCCTTGAGCATGAGTCAACTTTGGGAAAAATCTGTAGCAGCCAAGAGCCTGATCTCACAAGCTCCTGAAGAAAGCAATGCTGTTACAAAGAATAAGGTTTTACAAAACTAAAGCACTGAAGAGTTTGTAAAGGTTCAGTAAACCCTTTTCATACTGAGCTTTGGTCTGTGTTCGTATTTCCAGAATCTAGTACACATAAATGTGGTTTTAGAGTTGTTTTAGAATAGGTGAAAAGATTTGTATCAATTTTCATTAGTCTTGGGTTAAGAGAAAGCTGAACTTAAATACTTGCTCATGTGAAAAATCAAAGGTGCTCCAAGAGGACAAGAGCAAATGGCCTCAAGTTGCACCATAGAAGGCTTAAATTAGATATTAGGGAAGATTTTTACATGGAAAGGATTGTAAATCAGTGGAATGGATTTCCATCACAGGAAGTGTTCAAAATAAGTGTGGGTATGGCAGCTGAGGACATGGTTTAATGGTGGACATGGTGGTAGTGTAAGACTTAGGGTTGCACTTGATGGTCTTAAGGGTCTTTTCCAACCTTAAAGATTCCATGGTTCTAAGAGAAGTTTTTGACTAGGGAAGACATTTGATACATATTGATGTTTTGATAAATAAAACATGCATTTGAAACATTAATGCATATGGCCATATTTACTGAGAAGGTTCTTCATATATTGAACACATTGTGTTCCCATTCTGTAACATCCAAACCAAAAAATTCCTACTCTGTTAGCACTCCTGTGTCTGTCAGTCAAGATTCTGCAGGCTCCTTGAGTTGTTTTTGAGGTAAAAATGTCAGATAAGCCTTTCTCTTTATCTTTGTCACTGAAATTCAAAAATAAGTTGAACTATTAATTAAGATTAAATGTAGTAGCTGCATATGAATATGCTGGCAATTCATCTATCAATTTTAGCATTGAGAGTGTTTACATTCTCTCACCTCAGTGCCTGATAAACAATCAATGGACTTTACTTAATAGCTTCATCTCCAGTGCTAATTGTATCCATTTAAATTAAATTATTCTGATTGTTATTCCATGTATTTATTTGGTGATATGAGACCTCTGAATAGATATTATTGATTTGGGGCAACCAGGCATCATCCGTCACAGCTGTGAAGACAGGAATTAAATTCAAATAGTGGGCTATGATTTTCTGAATATCTTTGTGGACAAATAGGGTAGCGGAAGCAGGATAATTAGGAACTTGCATTAATTTGTCTTCTTGATTTATAGGTATATGATTCCTGAAAAGAAAACGAGCTCTGAAAAGTAAGCAAGAAAAGCTAGTGACTCTAGCTTTTTTTTAAAACCTTGTGACTCTTTTAGCAGAGTGGACAAACAATTCATGTGCCACCAGTTTTTAAGAGGTGTTTAGACAGCTAAAAGAACTACTTTGACTCCTGATGAGATTTACAGCAGCACCAAAAATGATTTTGGACTGTTAGATAAAAGCAGAGTAATTAAAAAATAAAATAAAATAAAATAAAATAATATAAAATAAAATAAAATAAAATAAAATGAGAAAGATCTTTCATTCTTTCATTGCCCCGAATTATAACTACCACACTAAAAAGAACAATACCAAAAAAGAGAAAAAGAATCCAAGGTTGTGACAAAGATAACTCTTGTGCAATGTTCCTAAAGTGGTGGAAGTATGGAAGTAACTACAATTTTACAGAACATCTGAAGTTCCAAGTAAGCTGAATAAAATCAATGAATTCATAAATCACTTTCGCTAGATTCTAACTAACAGTTCTCATTTTCTGGATGTTCCCAAGGTAGTTGACATACGAGTGCAACCTCATTTTGATCCCAGATGGCTAGAGAAAAATGGAATAACAGTGAGATTTAGATCTCATCCCTCCAAGGAGGATGTCTGTTACAATCATGAATTGTGGCTCATGCCAAATATATCCCTAAACAGGCATTCATGCATTTCTCAGAGTGTCCTTTGTGCTTCTGAGCAGAGAAGCCACTGATATAGATGCAAAGGTACTTTCTATGCAGTAAAACAAAGTGTTTCAATGAACTGTGTGATGGGTCCTGGGAGAGGAGTCTGAAACCTGACAAAGCCATGTATAAGGAGTTGCTGGCATCTGTCCACAATGCCAAGATAGCAGAGTTCTCAGTGCAACTAGAGGCAAAACTCATATTAAGCACAGAAATATAACTTTGAAACAGAAGAATTTTCTCTGGGAACATCTTGGGTAGGTGACAGATGATGAGAGTTTTGAGAAGATAAATTTCAGACTGAGATACTTTCATGCATTTGCCATCGCGCAGATCATCAAGGCGCTGTTTATATCTCCGTAAATCCACCTTCAAGGCCAGGCTCATGGACCTTGGAGACAGCGAGCCTCCAACAACAGCTCAGGCATAACTATGGTTTTGCATGGCTGTGCAAGCCTGGATATACAGTCAGACAATATAGGAGGTTAATCCAGGCTGTCTGGTCATGGTTAGTGTGCAAGCTGCCTATAAAGAGAGCACGTGGTAGAAAAGCAGGAGGAAGGCAGAACATGCTGTGTGCTTACAGACACATACTACATCTTTTAGAGCTTCACAAAAAGCAAACCTTTGCAAAGTTGTGGCAAATGGAAAGTCAGCTAAAACCTTCATTGTCAGTGCAACCCCCCATGCAACTTTCTATATTTACAGTAATTAATCTCCCATGAATTATCTTTGATTGGTTTTAATTGCAGTTAGACTGTCAACAAAAACACAAATATCTTATGAAATTCACTCGAGATTTTAAAATTGAATTGATAAGGAATTTGACATTAATTTACAGCTTTTCTCATGAAAATATTTCTCATAAAAATAAAGATATTCTCAGTGGTAAAAACAATGCCTATTAATTAGGATCCTTTTACTAGAAACCAGATGCCAAAGATGTAAGTCTTTTAGCATCATCAACCAAAAAGCAGAGCTACTGGTACACCAATACAACACTAAATTAGTCCAAGAATGAAAAGATATAATTTCATTATTGTCTTTAGTTTAAATATAGCATATTTCCATTCTCAGATGCCTTTCAAACTTATTCTAAAGAAGAAAAAAAGGGTTTCTAATCTGGTTTTCCTAACTGCAAATATTTTGATCTTCAGCAATAAAAATGCCTGGGTAAGATCAGTAAATGTTTGTACAGAATCTGAATGAGTACAAACCGAAGGCATAGTCCAATCATTCTTTTGAAGGCAAAATTTTGTTCTTTATTTTGCATCTTGAGGCACAGGAAAACCTTCTGTAGAATAAAATAACAAAGTAACTATTATACAGAGGCTACTCACTGCATAGAACTTGCTCTGTCCTATGCCCAGTTCTGCTTCCCCTTGATGCTGATGTCATATTTTGGCACCAAATCACAAGAATCAAGATCAGCTTGGTCTTGAGAGTATGCAAGGATGTCAAGAAAAGTGCTACACACCATTCGAGTAGGAGAGAATGGGAACAGTGGATGGAAAGGAAATGAAGCTTTATAGTTAGGGGTACTTATTGCAAATCAAGCAGTAAAAATTTTGTTCTGATCTGTCATATGAGTAGATGCAGTTCTTAATCAGTGGAGCCAATATCATTCCTCTAAGATAGCGAGCAGGGAGCATGAACATAAACAGTGATATTTAGAGCAGAAAGACAAACTCCATGGTGGTGTGTTGCACAGTAAGGGATTACAGGGGGCCTTTGGATGAGGAGTGCTGAAATGAACCTACGGAGTTCAACCCAGTTGTTACTTTCTGAAAGATGGACTAAGTGGAAAGTGAGATTCCTGGGGCATGAGGGGCAAGAAATGAGACAACTAAGGGATGTAGGAACAGGAAAGAAAACAGCTCTGATGCTCCAGAGGCAGAGATCTGCAGTCACTTATGGAACAGAAGATTCTTCTGCTGAAACACAGAGACAGAAGAGCAACACAGAAAGTGCGCACACACGAGATGTGTCTGTGTTAATAGCATTGATTGTCTATGTGTGACTTCATTACAGCCTCTGAACTACTCCTGCAGGGCCCAGAGGAGAACAATCCATCACAGAGCTCTTCAATGCACAGCTGGTACTCAACTGGCAGAACTTCCACCAAAGTTTCCACTCAGAAGCCTGAGCACCAACTGGAACCAGCACGCCTGTGCAATTGTTGCAGCCAAACTCTGTTTTTGATATGGAAATTAAACACTTACCACTCTTCTCCTGGGCTGAGAGCTCTGCCAACCATTAGCCTAGTGAGGACTTTTGTAGCAAAAATGTATTCATTTCTGTGAGCCGAAGTTTTACCATGTGTAGAATGAGTCACTCTTTACTAGTGCAGTAACATAGATCTGCATTTTAATCACAGATTTCCATCTGTACCATTTATTTGGGAATTTATGTTAAAATATTAAGCCATTCCAGCCACAATTAAGAGTTTTGTCCTGTCCTACCACTTTTTACACTTGTTCCCTTCCTTCCTTTTTTCCAATAAATTTGTTTCCCCCCTTTTTGTCACCCATTCAGATAACCTCTGCATTTTTCTTATATTCTGGTATTTTCCAGCAGCAAACTCAAGACTGAGTCTATGAATCATTGGGAAACCCAGATGTATCTTCTTCCTTTAGCATTTAGTGTTGCCTATCCTAAATTTACTTTTTATTAACAAATGAAACCTAGCATATAATTTCATTGCTTCAGGACACTCAGAATAGGTCTGAATTGAGGAGAATCAACCAAGAAGTTCCAAGAAAAATCAGAAAAAAATCCTCATAAATCAGAAAACAAAGTCCTGGTGTTTCTCTGATGTAAACTTGGTTTGCAGATTTGAGTACTGCAACTTGGTTAGTTAGAGTCTAATAGGGACATTAATTTTACTCAAATTTTAATTTAAAAAATGACTATATAATCACAAGGGTAACATTTAAAGCTAAGCCAACCTCATGCTTACTCACTAATGATTTTTTATAAAAGTGAAAACAGCATTATGGCAATCAAACACAAATGTTAGTATGCACTTCAGACTACAAATAAAGTGTCATTTAGCCAAAAGTGCAATTTAGCCACTTATCTATGTAGTGTTGAGTTAGATCAGACTAATCCAGAAAAAAAATAAAAAGAGTTTTAGCAATATCAATATTCATGTGTTTAAAGGTGTTTTTATAATTTTTAGAGTTTGAGTGAAAGCAAATGCAGCAGATGGATAAACAAACTCAAATGCATGGTGCTCTACAAATTAGGAACCTCAGCCAGAGATAATGTCAAAATTTAGCTGACATTAAATATCTCATTCTACCAATACCACTGTCACTAGCTTCATGACCAGACAAGCTACCTACCTCTGTGACAAGGCAAAATAATTAAAGAGAAGCTATAAAGAAGATATTGCTGCAATTAAATTCCTCCATTAGTGAGCAGTCAACACTCTAAGTAAATAGATCATGCAAGGAAAAAAGCAATCAGTCAGTTTTACAGCAAAACACATAAATATGAGCTCTCTTTTTTGTTGTTGTTCTTGTTGAGGCCATTTATTTCCACAGGCTCACCAACAGCCCCACACACCAGCTTGAACATGGCCTACATCAGTAGCTGATACTCACAGCAGTGGGTTAGCATGCTTCTTATTCACCTCTGTGGGGTTAAGAAAGGCTGAGGAAAGAAAAAATATTATTATTTCCTTGTGTAATTACTTGGTGTTTGATCATTACACAAAAACTGTACAATGGGACAGCTCCCTGGCAATGGGGAAGCACAGCAGCCCCTCCAGCAAGGGTTCAATCCCACAGTGCCGAAACAAGGCAAGCAGAGGAGATCCGGTGGCAGTCCCTGGTTTAGTCCCTGGCTGTCATCAAGCACATTCTCTGTGACAAGAGCATGTCCAAGGGCAAGCAAGAAAGTCAGGTCAATAAGGCCAAGTACAGTATTATCCCGATTAAGGTTAGGCAAAGACTTCCTTCGCCAGTGGGGAGGGTAGGTCCTTAATTCAGATAATGGCTCTTCGTTTTGTCTTTCTGCTGATGTAGAAAAAGTGCACTCATCCATGAGGGACCATAGTCTGGGCATCTGTGCAGTCTTGGAGCTTATTAGGGAATAGACTGGTTTTAGCTACCTCTGTAAATGGATTTGCAAAATAAAATGTACAGCTTTACATCCCAAACCTGTGTTAATATAGTGACTAAATGATTTGTGATTCATTCTTATTCTGTGCTGTTTGACCAAAGGATTAAAAGAAGCTGCCAATATTTGGCCCTCTTTATATACTTGGCAAAACTGGAATATTTTTAAGTGAGAAAATACTAACGAGACAAAATGAAAAATAAAATATCAAAAGGTAAATGAGAAATTCTGATAGCTCACTTCCCTAAAAACAAAAAGGAAAATTAATAAAAATTTACCTTATAACCAAGATGGTGATTGGTTCTATGAAACCACAGCAGCTGGAAAATGCAATCCCCTTTCTTTGCACATTGTTGAGCCAGTCAGAGCTCTTACTTACAGTGAGTTGAAAGATGCTACATTTGAGAATACAGCTGTTATTGTTTTCAAATTTATAGACATACCTGGAGGTAATTGTAAACTATTTGAACAACTGCCATAAGCTACCCTGAAATGACTGGCAGACTTTCACAGCAGTTACTCAAAAGGAAGTTATAATCCCAATACAAGCAGATGAACAATTATGGGAATACCAGAGATGTCTGGAACTGGGTTTTTTTGAAAATTTTCTAGCAGATTTCATCTGAAATGTAGAACTGGAAGGTACCTCCTGAATTACTGAATCTAATTTCCTATTATCACTACTAACGGAGTCAGAAACAACATGAATTTGGCAAGATCTCAGTGATGGTAAACTGCCAGTCTCCCTGGTTTGGCATTCACAGGGCAAAGCATAAGCAGGTAGCCAATGGTGGCTGAATTTACTGAAATTTGCCACTGAAATATAACAGTTTCTCGGACTGGCTGGAAATTGGATTTTGCAGGGGTCAGCACCAGGATAAGGGTGAGGGAGCCCTCCCATCAGGGGAGGACTGAGAGTGGCTGGGTGCCCATGGGCTTGGGAGTTGGAAGGTAAGAAGAACCTAAAGAGCTCCAGAACAGAGGCTTAAGGGATAAGAAATACCTATGCATAAATTATTCGTCATCCTCCTTAAAACAAATGAATCGATGAAAAGAGCTCCTGCAAAGCCTCAGCTGTGTAGCTTCCAAAGCTTGAGGGGTGTTTCTGTCAACAGTCTGGTGCCCTGAGTTACAAACTTCAACACTGAATTTCAGTCTCATACAGCTCAGAGCAAGGTTAGGTTTAGCTGAATCTTGAATGAAAGGCACAGCATATTCTTCGGGCAAAAATGCAGTAGAACAACTTAGAGGACAGTAACCCGTCCATGCAAATTTAAATCAATATCTAGAAGTCTATAGCAAGAGGGAGTTCCTTGTGAAGTGTTGGATCTTAGGACTTGTTTCAGAGCTTGGGGCAATCAAAAGTCTCTCACCCTCAAGAGGGGTTCCCCCAAAAGTAGTTGTGTTTCTTGAAGTTCTCCAACTGCCAGGAAATGGGAGCAGTCATGTGTGTGGCCCTGAGAAGTCCAGCTGGCGAGCCCATCAAAACTGAATAAACACTGCATTTTCCAGGCAGCAATATGCTTGAAATACTTCTGAACATGGTGGTAATGCTTTGCCCAACACCTCTTGATTAGGCAAGTTTCCTTTCTGAGGATGGACACGATGATTTTACCACTCTGCCCCTCAGGCCGTAAAGAGACTATCCTATAAGAAACATCCCCTGACTCCAGTCTTCAGTACAGGCTGGATCCACATCCTGGCCTTGCTGCTCAGAGCCATGCTGGTGCTGCGAGAAAAGAGGAAGTTATTGAAACTGGATGAATGGGCATCTAGAATGACTTTCTCCTTTGAGCACAGCACATCAGGAGCAGACTTACTAATCACTGGGAGCAGAGGTGAATGCCAGCAGGCATCTGGGCAAGAGGCTGAGTCTCACTCTTGTATCTTGTCTACAATAAAAATGCAAAAAAATGTTATTACACATTATAAAACTCTTCAAAAATGAAGAAATTGTGATCTTGTTTTGTCACTGTCTGTCACTTCCCTCTCTGAACTGTCAGAGGAATCAAAATCTGATCTCCACAGCAAGTCGAAAGGCAATCCCAAGGTAACTGGCAGATTTTATTTGATTAAAGGTAGAGTCTTCTCAGTTGTGTTTTAATTAGCATATCATTTTCTTCCAACAAAAAACAAAGGAGGTCTTATGTGTCCTGGAATGCAGAAAGTGTTTATAACCCCTTGAGAGCTTCATTGATTAGTCTGTTTTGCTCAAGTGGTGCCATAATTCTCTGTTTTCATATGAAAATATATAGAAGCATAAACATAAATGGACATATGCCTTATGGACTCAGAAGGAAAAGACTAACAACAAAAATCGTAGACCAAGCATTCAAGGACGCTATTTTTTCTACAGTATTGCTGTGCAAAGCAGTCTTGAAATCACAGCATAATCAGTGAAATATCACTTAGCATAAATTGTTCTGTGACTTCACTAAACATATTTGCTGAAAATTTTGGCTAAGTAATGCAAAAAGTTACATCTTGTAAATAATGTATTGATCTGCTGATGGATGACAATCATCTAACACATCATTAGATAATGTGTCAGCCAACCACATAATTGGTAGACTAATGAATACGATAGTTCATATATAATTTACTCAAAGAAATATGCTTTATTTCCCAGATTTAAATAAATGTTTCATCTAGATGTATTTGTTAGCTAATACAAATATCTTCTTAAGGTCCAAGTGAAAAAGATCTTCCCACTGCATTTGAACACAGGCTCTTTAGAGAGTTTAGAGCATGTCTGCCAATGCCTTTTTACTGGAAAAATGACCACAGATTACAAATGAGCCTCCACATTTATATATTTCCATAAATTCAAGTGTAAACCATCAGCTTGGTGTTTTTCCCATCAAAAAGTCTCTAAAGAGTCAGCTCCATAACGAACTCCAATGTCTGTGTATAAGTGTCCTCATTTGAGCTGTTGCAAATTTTTTTATGAGCTCATTAGTATATTTGTACATGATTTCTCTATAAAATATTTTCTTCACTTTTTGGCAAATGCATCCAATGCAAATGGAGACCAGAGCAGAATATATGATTGTGTAAAACTAAACAGCTCAAGTGAGCAAGGTGGACACTAGAATTGGGTCAGGCAAGGAATATCAGGGACAACAAAAAGGGCTTTTAAAAAGTACATCAGCAGCAAAGAGAAGAATAGAAAAAAAGTGACACTGCTGCTGAATCAGATGGGTGACCTGGTAATGTCAGGTGGAATTAATAAATGTCTTCTTTGCCTCAGTCTTTACTGCTGAGGATTGTCTTCAGGAATTATAGACCTCAGGGGCAAGAGGGGAAGGCTGGAGAAAGCAAGACTTCCTCTTGGTTGTAGAGAGTTGTGCTAGAGATAGCTAAGCAGACTTAACACCAATAAGGCTTAACTTGAGTCCTGATGGAATGCACCCATGGGTGCTGATGGAGCTGGCAGATGTTGTTTCTCTGCTGCTCTCCATCATCTCTGAAAAATCAGAGAGAACAGGGGAGGTGTTCTATGACTTGAGAAAAGCCAGTGTTAATCCCATCCTCAAAAGTGGCAAGAAGAAGGACACAGGGAACTACCTACCAGCCAGCTTCACTTCCAGTCCTGAAACAAATTATTCTGGAGGTCATAGCTAAGCATGTAAAAGAAAAGAAGGTTATTGGGAGTGGCCATCATGAATTCACCAAGGGGAAATTATGTTTGACCAATCTGGGGTGGTATATGATGGTGTAATAGGATGGGTGAATGAAGGAAGGGCAGTGGATTTTGTCTACCTCAGTTTCAGCAAGACTTTTGACTCTGTCTCCCATAATATCCTCCTAGGTAAGCTCAGGAAATGTGGGTTAGATGAATGGACAGTGGGGTAGATCAAGAACTGTCGGAACAGCAGAGCTCAGAGGGTTCTGATCAGCTGAGAAGGATCCAGTTGGAGGTCTGTAGTCCGTGCATTCCCCAGGGATCAATATTGGGTCCAGCCTTATTCAACTTGTTTATCAATTACCTGGATAAAGAAATCAAATGCACCTTCAGCAAGGTTGCTGATGATACAAAACTGGGGGTAGTAGCTGATACACCTGAAGACACCTCTGCTGCCATTCAGTGGGACCTTGATAGGCTGGAGAGTTGGGTGGAAAAAACCCAATGAAGTTCAACAAGGGCACGTGCTGGGTCCTGCACCTGAGGAACAATAATCGCAGGTATGAGCATGGGCTGGAGGCCAACCCACTGGAGAGCAGTACTATGGAGAAGGACCTGGGAGTCCTGATGGATCACAAATTGAACCTCAGCCTTTGCAGCCAGAAGTGCCAATGGCATCCTGAAGTGCATCAGGAAGAATGCGGCCCAGCAGGCTAAAAGAGAGGATCCTCCCCCTCTCCTCTGCCTTAGTGAGGTCACATCTGAAACTTTGCGCACACTTCTGGTCTCCACAGCTCAAGAAAGACAAGGACCTACTGGAGAGGGTCCTGCAGAGACCACAAAGATAATGAGGAGTTTGGAACCTTTTTCTTATGAGCTGAGATTGCAGGAGCTGGGACTGTTTAGTCTGGAGAAGACTGAGAGGGGATGCCATTAATGTATATAAACCTCTCAAAGGCAGGTGCCAAGAGGATGGTGCCAGACTCTTTTCAGTGGTGCCCAGTGACAGGACAAGGAGTAATGGCCGTAAAAAATCTCACAAAGAATTCTTCGTCAACATGAGGAAGAATTTCTGAACACTGAGGGTGGCAGAGCAGTGGAACAGATGCCCAGGGAGATTGTGGAGTGTCCCTCTCTGGAGATGTCCAAAATCCACGTGAACACATTTCTATGTCACCTGCTTGGCAGGAGGGTTGGACTGGATCATCTCCAGAGATCCCTTCCAAACCTAACAATTCTGTGATTCTGTGACTTTGCAGTGACAGCTGGAAAATCTGACAGGACATGGGGAAGTTCAAGGTCTTCTCAAGCCAAGACCTCCTAAATTGTCTGGAAGGAGTGTCTGACTTGGCTAACTACAGGTTTGCAGGTGTAAGTGGTAGGACCAGGTCCAGAGCCCATGCACTTCTATTACTTTCTCTTGCAGCTGCTCTTTTGCTTCTCCAGAGCTTTCTCAGGAGACCCCAGACATTTAAACGCAGGGGTGTCTTTCTGTACTGTGGAGTAGGACCCCTCCTGAGCTTAGTGCAGAGGTGTGTGATGCCTTCTGCCTCCTTTGCCTAAAGATGAGCTTGCTGTGAAGTACATAAATCTCATCAACCCTTCCTTACCAAACCTCCAAACCTGGAAACAGCGGAGATCATTTGTGGACCATTACTCTATAAGCTAAGAAGCTTCAGCACGTAACAAAGAAATTACTGTACACACTTCCTACAGAAACAAAATAAAAAACACCCAAGGGTTCCTAAAAGTGTGATACTTTACTTGTAAACAGTGCTGATGAAATATTATCATAATATATTGTGCTATCTTTTTAAAACTGGTTGAGCTTAAATGGGCTCAGACCTGTTCCTGCTGGAAGTGGTATGAAGCTAGAAAGGTGAATTCCTCCCAAAATCCATCCACACAATAGTTTCACACAAATTGTTACAATAAGGAGAATTAGAGATTCATAGTCAGAGTTCTGGAAATCAGCATTATCTTTAAAACAACACACTTTAAATTAAATCTGCTGTGTTTAATCTAATTTCTTATTTCCTTCATACCTGAGTGGATGCCCATGGAAATAGTAAAAGTCACTTGACCACAGGAGTATTCCTTTGGAAAAATCTACTGCTGTTTCACACAATAAAGGACAAAATTTTAAAAACTTTGATTAAAGTAAATCATTTATTCTCCTTCTCTGAATGCCTAAACAATTTTCAATAGCACTGCAAGAATTCAATCCATAGCTATTATCTACCATGGAAAACTTTGTGTGACCTGATAATGTGTGGCAAGGTTATTAATAAGTGAAATAAACTATAAATAGGTTCACAGAAAAGCACATTAAAAAAAAACCCCAAACAACAACAATACCAAAAAAAAAACCAAAAAACAAAACAAAACAAAACAAAAAAAAACCAACACAGAACAAAACCAACACCTTTAGAAGTGAAATTTCACACTTTTTGCTACATTTTGCCTAAGACAAAACACATGCTACAATCCCAGAGCAGTGGTCATTGCAAATTGATTCACATTTTAACTAGAACAAGTCACCGGGTACCCATTAACTCCTTTTATTTTAATTTAGCAGTAAAAGCTTTCATTATAGCCATTAGACAAGTGAGAAACCTTTGGCATTAAAGTAAGAGCAAAAGCATATATAGAAATAAAATAAAAAATTAATTTACAGCATGGGGACTGGCAAATATATATTAACAGAACCTAAAAACTTAGTTCTAAATAACTAATTTGGATTAACACAAACGAGAAATATATTTTAAAATGTATAAAAATTAATTAATTAATTTTAGAGCTCTGCAGATGGAGGCAAACCCATGTTTAAATATGTATTTTTCCAGTTATGGCTTGAGGAAATAAAGCAATGTTGCTTTCACAGCTCTTTGTATATATTTGTAGCAATTAAAATGTCTCATAATTTCCTATAATAATTGGTTGACAAAAAGGGCAGATAAATGCAAATATGCAGGCACAATACCCTGTTCTTTTCTTCAGTTTGAGAATACTTTTTTCCTTGTATTTCTCAAATCTTAGCTTTAAAAAAAAAAAAAGAATTTTGGAGCAAACCTGGCCATCCCCTTCCATTCAGTATTTTCAGTGTCCAGTTAGAATAATCATGACTTTGTTTAAAAAAAAATCCCTCTGAAGCCCAGTCCAGAGCAAGTTGGGGTTTGTTGTCTTAATGTGATTCTTCTCCTGGATACTGTCTATAGTTTCAACAGGAACAAGGTTTGCCTAACAGGGCTTGGTAACAGTGCTGAGGGCTACATCTCATTTGCTTTTTGCATGGTTTCTGCCTGGCCCTGGGAGATAGAAGAGAGACATACCAAGAGACAGAAGTGAGTGCATCTAAGCCCCTCCTACATATCCAGCTTAAACACCATTTTAAACACCATGGAAGTGGGGTACCAAGGCTCCCAAGAGGCTTCACACCATCCCTGCAAGGCTGTCCAAAGTCTGGGGATGCCAGTGCTTGCCCAGACTCCAGCACACACCCAAACACCAACATGTTCCCAAACACCAGATGATAGAATCAAATTCTGTTTCCATCTTTATCACAGAAATGTGAGTTTTAGCAACCCAAAAGTCAGCCTCAGTACGGCTCTTAATTCTATGTCCACACAGTGCTATGTAGCATACAGGGCTCCTGACCTGTGATCCAGGCTCCTCAGACAATATTTTTATTCATAAAAATAGGACGTGTAAAGTAGACATAGCTCATCTTGCCAGTTTAAGCTTTGCCCATCAAGCAGGACACACTTATTGTGTGATTCTCATGTGGCAGAATCTGCTAAGAAATTCATCCTTCCATCACATCCCTCCTTGAACTTCAGCTTACAATGTAAATATGTAGACAACACATATTCTGGCTCTACAGAGACTCTGTTTTTAAAAGTATAAAATCCAGTTCCTGTAGCAAGAAGTTCATTTGCATACGAGCGGGCCGAGCTGTCCTTCAGAGAGGTCTGAAGGTCATTTTCCAATCAACCAGGGATTTGTGGTGATGCTGCTGTGAAGTTCTCCATTTTGCTGTAGTCAACACAGTCACCAGACTCTGTGAAACACTGAGGCCCACCTGCACACAACAGCTTGAGAGACTGGGGCCTGGGCACAAACAATAGCAATGCTTTTGGCAAGCCTGAAAGACCTTCTTGTTGGCAGATTGAGGAAGCCCACGCTTCTCCTACTGCACTGCCGTTGATCAGTATCAGAGAAGAGCATTAATCAAACATGCAATACCATTATCTTTTCCAAACTGAGGTCTCAGATCTGTGATAAGCACGTCTCTTAACAAAACATTGCATAAATATTATACAACCACACTTCAAAACTGCTGTGCTGAGAAATTTGAATGAAGATGAGTACTTTTTGGAAATGTTGCTCCAGACTTGCCCCTGTCTAGGCAGGAAAGACTGATCACGGTCATGGTGCTACATGCTGCATCAGTTAATTTGTCTTTTTATCTGCTTTTGGCTCATACCTCACCTACGACTTCGTGAAAAATGAGAGGATGTGAACATCTTGCCATTAATGGGCCATGTGACAGACACCGAGCCCAGCAGGCCAGGGAGAAGCATCTGAGTCTTGCAAACTCTCCTCACTGCTAAATTTACTGATGGATGACAAAGCTCCATGGTGCTGACAAAGATGCTGCTGACCTCACTTCCAAGAATGCTATGTGGTTTGCAGCTTACAGCAGTGCATCCAGGGCACAAGAGACAAGAACTAAGCATGTTTTCAGCAGGAGATGGGTTGATTTTTAAATATGGAATATAGTGCAGAAATGGTGAAATCTCCACAGAGAAATGTTTTTTTGGAAATTTTTGTGGTTGACAGAAACAGCTGATCTTCTTTTTAAAATGGGAATCCATGGAATGGTAGACAATCCCCATCTTTTTCCCCACACACTACCTGTCTTCTGTTAGAAACTCTTTAATTAACCTTTTACAATACTTAATCTGGCCAGTTCGTAACAAATATTTGAAAAGAGGATGCTTTTGTAAAGGCAACCTTGCCAGGGCAAGAAAACACTTTTTACAACATTCCTTGCTATCTTCTGTTTTGTTTTTTAGCATTTGGTTTTCCTCCATACAGAAAAAAAAATTAGTTTTTTTCAGGTTTTAAAAAGGGAACAAAAATTAAGATAGCATGTGCCTTTCTTTTCAGACTGCATTGTTTCTGGAAGCAAATAAAAACAGTCTTCTTGCCTTGAGAGGAAGAATATCAGAAAAGTAGGACACACAAAATAAAAGCATTTCTGAGTCATACCTACATACACAGCAAATCCAGAAGTTCCTTACGACAACTTAGAGAAGTTGTTCATGTACAGCCCATGGTACATTTGCATCAGCATTTTAGTTCAAGCTAAGAATTGCTCAAAGATCACTGCTCTCCACACAGTGACGCAGCAACAGACCACATGAACCAGATTCCTTTGAAATGAAGTCCCATTCCCAGATACACTCTGCAGAACATCTAAAGCAACCCAACCACAAATGAGCTTTCAATCCACAGGAACAGGCTAGAACCAGCCAAATGGAAAACCCTTGAAAAGCCGTCATGTGGGCATCATGTAGACAAGGCATCATGTGGGCACCATCTCTTACCACAGATCCACTTCCAGCACTCCTTGCTGAATTAAATATAACCAGTGAGTGCTGACAAGGTCAGGAGAAAGATTCGGGATGTGGGAAGCCAGGGTCAGATCAGGTAAAACCTGCTTCCATTCTGACCAACTGTGAGATACGGTGATGGCCAATTAGGATTTATGGTTGTTCCAGCCAAGGAACTGAGACAAGGATAAATCCTAAACCTCAAGACTGAATAACAGAGTTTGGAACCACATTAAAAAAGCAGCGCCTTTGACATTAGTTCATACAACCATAATATTTAGGGGCAGACAATGAGACCCCCAAATGCTGTATGTACAAATTATGCATTTTTGTAGTAAGAGGGATCCTGAGTCAGTACTGCAGCTGGCTCTCTGACCTGAAAAGCAGACAGTGAGGAGCTCTTCAGCTTGGGAAGAAGCCAGGAGAGCTGCAGGAGAAAGATCTGTAGACACAGAGATACTGAGAACACAGATATGTGGACTTAGTGCTTCATGCAAATATTGATGCAATACTAAAGAACGAATAACTTTCTGGCCTGACAAAAATCAGCTCAGTAAAGAGCAGTGTCTCCCCTCTGCTCCAGTCCAGAGAAGACAATTTTTCACAGACATGTTGGATGCTCCGTGGTGCTCTCGTGGAAGGTGTCCACTCAGGGACTGACTGCAAGGTTTCACCAACCACACCAACCAACCCTGCCACTGAGGAATGGGTGCAGAGTCCTTCTGCAGCCAAGGCTCTGGAGCCAAGGGCAAGTGAGTTTCCTTCATTAAAACTCACTGACCTTGGGGATGCATTTGACCTACTTAGCTACCATTGATGATTGTCTTTACAGTCACCTCACTGCTGCAGTAAATAAAGGGTGGGTTTCTATCCCCCATAGGAGAGGTTTAGTCCTAGAAAAGCTTGAAAATATGTGTGACCCATTAGTGTTCCTCCTCTTTTTTATTCTTGAGTGTATTTAAATAGCAGGTATTTCTCTGAATGATAGTCAGACACAGAGAAGAAACATCTATACATTCAGCTTTGCCAGAAAATAATGATCCAAACTTTAAAATGAAAGGGGTGAAACCAAAATAAATTAAGGTTAAATCAAATAAATTCTGGATCCCACATGTCCAAATGTGGTGGGTTAGGCTAGCCACCAGCTGAATGCCTTCTCAGCCACTCACACCTTCTCCATCCACAATCAGGGGGAGAAATGAGCTTAAAAAATTCATAGGTCAAGAAAAAGATGATGAGATCATTTAACTGGTACTATCATGGGCAAAACAGTCTAATCTTAGGAAGAATTAATTTCTTTGATTGCCAATTAAACATACAGTGATAAAAAAATGGCCCCACTCTTTTCATGGAGGGGCTCAGTTGTGCCCTGCAGTAAATTTGTTGGAGCCATCTGAAACTGTTTGTGTATGACATGAGGCAGCCTCAGCCATTCATCCTAAAGGCCACTGCTCCAAAGGCCACCCCTCCAGCCCCCACTGCCAGCACCTATGAGAAGCATACCATGTAAAATGTGGCAGAACAGGATGACTCCCTTCCAACTGGTTGTAAACGGCGTGGGGATAACCAGGAAGGAGTTGCAAAAACAGAACAGTTAGTGCCACAGCTTTCATTCCAGAATATGCAATTGCATATATCATTTCTTAATAACTAGAAACTCAACACAAATTGCCATAGACACCTCTTTTATCTATATTCAAGAGTAGATCCTTTAAATGTGATGTTTCCAGATAAAGCTCTATTTTCCTCAAAGACATAGTGTTGATTTTGCAGATTTCTTGCATATTAAATCTAAGTATCCTTCTATTTCCACCTGGATGCCAGAGCATTTCCATATTTCATAACACAAGATTTAGAAGTTTCATCAAAGCAAATGCACCAGCTCAGTGGTTGTGAGACTTTTCCTGTACACAAAGTGTTAGGATCAAAATACTTCTGAAAAAGTCAGGAGAATCCAAAAGATATTTTCACTCAGTTCAAGCAGGAAAAAACCTAGTTTATGAATAAATATTCTTCAAATAACTCACAGCAGGAGATGCAAATTTAGGAAAAAAATAAAGGAAAACAGACACTTAAAAAAGAAACTTATTCTGCCTCAGAGAAAGAAAAGACTGCTGAGGTCTGACTGAAGCAAAATCAAACTTCATATTAAGCAAATTGTACCATCAATTTATCCCAAAGTCTTGACTTTCCCTGGTAAAAGAGCATGACAATAACCCAGCCTCATACATCTGTTAGACTGAGCCTTTCATGTAATGCATCAGAAGGTGTTTTTCAGCACATCCCATTCTGACAACATTAATCAGCAAAGCCCCTATCAAGAAAATTTACAGAACAGATTTGCAGGATTATTATTAGACCAGAGGCCCTGACACAGCAAGAGCCTATCTACGGGAACTAAGTGTATGACAAGCTATATAAGGTGTTTTACAGGGAGGCTGTGTTTTTTTCCAGTACAAATTAAACAAAGAAAGGATTTCTGAAGCATGGGAGACTGAATCTCAGCTAAAATTCGGGTACTTCGAGACAGAACTGGAGGCCCTCAAAATACTATTTCACTATCATGGATTGTCAAGAAAGTGTGACTTGATGTCAGTGAACTGATATATCCTTATATTTGCTACTTTTAGGTAAATTGATATAACAATTTGGACTAGCACAGGAAAATCTAGTGTTGTTTAGAGCAAGGCATCAGTTCTTGCCAGGTCAGAGATTTCAATTTACCCAAAATGAAGCCAGTTCCTGCATATTGATTGCTCCTCCTAGCTGTAAATTATCACTGATTATTTTGAGGGCAGAAGTGTTGATAGCTTCCTGCTATTGCTGACCTAACTGAAATTAAGTCTATACTATAATTTTCTATTTATAGCAACTAGAGTGTGGCTGGAGGGCTTTAGTGTTTCAAATCTTACAAAATAATAAACCCCAATGTCAAAGATTCTTTTGGTCAGTGGTGTTTTATTGAAGCCAAAAGACTTGTTCAAAAGTAATTTCTGGAGGACTGATATTCCCTCAAAATATACACATAATTTCAGTGATCCTGATTCAAAATGCTTAAGAATTCAGTGCTCCTCCACGTGTGAGTCTTAGGTACCTTCATGTGGCATGGTGTGGTGAGAGGGAGGAGAAGGAGGCAGAGGATTTTGAAAAGATTCAGTGATGGTAGCTTGGGATCTATACTGAAGTTCAAGCTCCCAGCCCCTGCTTGTCCAGAAAGTTCAGACCATGCAGTAACAAATCCATGGCTCCTGGTCAAAATCTCTCCACTTATTTCCTTTTCTCTACCACAAGATACAGGTCCCCTGTTGACCTGCTCCTGAGAGAAGCCAAGTGTAGGAGATCAGATAAGCCAAGAACTGATCTGGCATAAATCCTAACCAGTAGGGATTTCCCCAAAAAACAACTGGAGCATCTCAATGGGGTAAAGACAGGAAGAATTGCACAGTTACAGGTCATATTCAATTGCCTGAATGAGTACAGCCTTTAAGATTGCAGAGCAGTCAACCTGATCTTTTTCATAGATCACTTTTTTCTATCCTAAGGATTCACATATCCTTGCTAGACCAAACTGTAGTGTCTCTTCTTGAGTAGAATGGGATCACATTCATCAGTAAAGTCAACCAGAAATAGACTTTGTCACCATTTTTTTTTGCTTTCAAATCTTGAAAAATGGAAATAGAGTCAAGAACAAATAGCTGAAAATTCAAACTCCCTCTGTGGGGACCTTCCATCAGCAGCACCATGAAGTTTTAAGTCATATCACATCTCTTGTCTTTGGGACTCTGCTGAGCTTAAGCTGTAATCATAAACTGAGTTAACTGATTTGGATGAGCAGTGCTCAATACAGTCAGTACAGCAGCGTTGCTGGAGGTTTATACCTCCTGGAGGTCTGGACCATTACTTGTTTGTCAGGGAGGGAGGTCTGGCTATAAAATAGGAACCCCTGACTACAAAAAGATTATTGATAATAGATACTCAGAGAAATGCTCACGGCCTAAAGCAGGAAAAACAGTCAGGTGAAGCAGAAAACATTTGACCAGAATAAGCATTCAGCAGGACAAACTACTATCTATATCCATTTCTTTTTGGTACTGTTTTAAACTAAAATAACTCTTCAAAGTGCAAAGACCAGAAGTACACATTAGAAATTTCTCTTTCAGGGAAACATTTTTTTCCTCTGTTAGGTTTCTTACCTTCAAGAGGATGAATAACTTGTGCATGTGCCTGTTGCAGCCCTTAAAGATCTAAGTAACACATTTTTTCTACCCAGAAAAAAAGACAGTATTCAAATGCAACACTTGCTTCTTAGACATGAGCAATTCAGCCTAAGTCTGTAGAAAATAAATGCTCATCATAAGATGCTGCCAAGGAAAAGCAATGAAAGATGTTCAATCTTGCCACAAAATTTGGAGTCAAAATCTTTGGGTACTCTCCCAAAATTCCCACCTCTAATGGGACAGTTGAAAGAGCACAGTATGGGAAAACACAGGCAAAAATGCTTTGATCAATGCAGAATTAATTTTAATTTAAGGAAAGTTATTTTTTCCATTCAGTATTGGTTTTTCACGACCTGGTTTTTTGGTAGCGGGGGGCCACAGAGGTGGTTCCTGTGAGCAGCTGCTGGATCTTCCCACCATGTCCATCAGACCCAATCCTTGACGGCTCTGAAGATGGGCATGCTGCTGGCCAAAACTGGGCCAATGAGAGAGGCTGGTAACACCTCTGTGATGACATATTTAAGAAGAAAATCAAAACAACATAATACAGGTTTTTTTCCTCCTAGTTAGAGAAGAGGAGGAGGTGAGAACACATGAGGTAAACAACATGGAGACACCAAGGTCAGTGGAGAAGGAGGGGCAGGAGGTGCTCCAGGCACCGGAGCCAAGATTTCTCCACAGGTTGTGGTGAGACCATGGGGAAGCAGCTATGCCCCTGCAGCCCATGGGAATCCAAGGGGGATGCAGAGATCCACCCACAGCCTGTGGGGATCCATGGGGGATGCAGAGATCCACCCACAGCCTGTGGGGATCCACAGGGGATGCAGAGATCCACCCACAGCCCGTGGGGATCCACGGGGGGGTGCAGAGATCCACCCTGTCAAGGTTTGGGCATTTTGGCTGAGTTTGAGCATGTTTGCCTTCTATCTAAAGTGAGAATTACAGCTGGGATTTCCCCCAAGACGTTTAGAGGAATTAAGGTCTGCATTCCTCTTAGGCAGCAGCATGATGTGAATCTCTACATTCACCAGGTAACACCAAAAGTCCCATTAGCTTCTCTTGACTGTACCACAGCAATGCTGGAGCCTTAGAAGAAGACATCTCTTGATGGTCACCCATCACTTAGCACAGAGACCGAACATATGCTTCCCTTGTCTGTGCTTGTCCCAGTTGCTCCTTCTTTTGGGCTGATCTTCTGCAGCAAAGGGGGAAAATGCCTGCAGTGAGACCAAATTTCTCAAGCTGGGTAGCATCTATATTACATAGACAGTAGATTCCCTTGGAGACCTTCACAGGAATTCTTGTCACAGACAAGGCAGGAAACTTGTCGCTTGCTCCAAGACTGCTTCACTGTGCACCTGGCATGTCAAAACAAGTCCAATGCTCAGGTTCAGCAGACTGGATCCCACAGAGTGTTTCTTTGGTTTGGTTATTTTCTTTTCATCTTATTTTGGGCAGTGTTGCAGAGAACCCTCTTTGGAGACCAAGTTTCCAAAGTTAGGCATGATTTCAATCATGGGACTCCCAGAGCTCAAAAAAACAAACAGATGTTTCAAGCTTTGAAATTAGTATAACAGCATAAATAAGAGAGTGATAATACAAAATCTAGCTTAATCTATATATTAGTAGTCAATTTTTTATACTATATATTACCAGATCATTTTTCTCAAAGTCTATTTGAAAAATCTAATTCTCAAATTTACCTGTTTTATTTGTTAGATCCCAAAATGATGCAGGGAGAACAAATATCTTTAGAACATGTCTTTATTTATGCTTTTACTCAAAACTGACTCTTAGCCTAGCACAGTGTACATGCCAGTTTAGACTACAAGGTTGAAGTGTAAGATCCTTCTCTTTGCTTTTCCTCCATTCAGTGCCCAACAGAATTGTCAATTATTTGTAAGTGTTTCCTAAGAGCCAGTATTTAGGTAAAGAAGACTCAGAGCTTGAAGACAGCAGCTAACGTAAACTTCATTTTGGCATTTATTCTAATTATATTGTTGACCTTGGAGGCCGTACATTTGAGTGTTTAAGCATCTCTAATACCTTCAAGGCTTGTGTGAAGGAAGCCCTTGGAGCCCACCAGTGACCAAGGGCTCTGTCCATGTCAGTCCAACCAGGTACAAGACATAATACTCGTGAAAATTATTTGGCACAGGTTTATTATTACAAAGATACCATCAAATTTAGGAAAGAAAATAATATATACTTGGGAAAACCACTCATTTGCATATGTATTCAAATGCTCAGTGGGGCTTGCAAAGTCTCCATTTTGAGTGATGGACTCTTGGAACAGCACTAATGAAAACACTTCTGTTCCCTATTTCCTGTGTGTACTTTAATTTCATTTATGAAAATGAAGGCTTGATTGTGTATCTTCCTCTGCCATTTGGTAGCCTGCCATCAAAACTCTAAGTGACATGACACACAATAGATTTATGCACCATGAAGCAGAGACAGTAGGGGTCTGGAGTATTTGTGTTTTATTTCTAGTTAAACAATACACAGGGGGCTGTCACACTAACAAGGTACATAATGATTGACTTGCTCAGCCACTCTGAGAGCTTTACTCTGATACAACTGAAATCTCAATAAACAGGAAATTTATATTTGAACAGCTGTTTATTTTAAAATGCTGTGCTCTAGCCATTTCCTTTTCTGAACAGTACATATGGTTTATTCCTATTTAATTGAAAAAAAAAATTAAAGTAATTTGTTGAAATTGAGTCATAGTTGTACAAATTAAAGTTTTTAAAAGTGAGGGTTTGCTTTGTTCTTTTACATTTCTCTTTATCATGTCATTTGCCCTTTGATATTCACAGTTTGCAGACAATCCTTAGCAGTGTAACTCTGAACTTTGTAACGATGCAACTCTCTTTTATTGGAGGCATCATAATACAAAAACATGAATATGGTCATCCTGTTGTTGAAAATCCACAGAATAATTTATCAATCACATTATTTTATGAGCACAGTAAACCTCAGGCTCACAGCCCCGTAATGGTATCTATGGTCCTGTATCTCATACAAGAACCATTGGAAGATAAAGTCTCTGCAAGGATCATCCCTGAAGCTTGGTTGTATGAGTTTCAGGTGCTGTGATGCTGCCTGCAGTCCTCTCCAAACTGCTCTAGAACAGACTGAGGGATGTGTAAGCTCAAGCTTTCCCACTCTTACGTGCTGCATAACCAATCATCCGTAAAAATTAGAAATAAACAATTATAAGTTTAAAATAAAGCAAGAATTTAATCTTTTAGCTGTGAGAAAGGTTTGATCCAGCTAAATAATTTTTATACGCAAATTGCAAGGCATAAAGGTCTATTTTGTAAGTATCAGTTTTCATGCAGAACAATTTTAATTCCTTAGACTGTAGGGGTAGGCTTCTTGCTACTGCATCACACCACAGTTTGGCTGAGTTTGGAAGGCACCAAATGTTTGTTCTATATTGAGGGCTTTGAGCTATCTTAAAGTTGATGACCTGGGCTAGAAATGATGATGGATATCCATTGTCAAAGCTACCATGATCTTTTTGGAAAAGGCATCTTACACAACTTCAGCCCATGGAACAGGAGCCAGCGTCCACACCACAAAAGTTTTAACTCCATCTGTACATGCAGTCTTTGCAATTTCAGTAAATATAATGGGGTTTAAAACTCGAAAATTCTGTCACTTTACTGTGCCCACACATTTTAGCCAAACAATGGGAGTCTGTGAAAAACGACCACTCAACTACAGAGCATTTGACAAGTGGCACAGTGCAAAATCCTGAGCCATGACAAATCCTTGATTTATATCACCTGAAGCTCTGGCAGACAAGTCTCCAAGAAGAGCTGCCACACTAGACAAAGTGGAGAGATATTTGCCACTTTTGTACCATAAAATGAGGCCCAGCAGTCAGCTTCTCATCTCCTAAAATTCTTTGAGTCCAAACAGGCTCCTGGACAAAGAGTTCAGATTTGTTTGTCTCTGAGCAGTGATCTTTATCTTGCATCTTTAAATTGGCATTAGAAAACATGGGAAATAAATCATTTCTGTCATGTGAGATGGACAACATCCACTGAAATTCACTGGCAGCAATTGAAAGAATTTACCTGCAACAGGCAACTGGACTAAGCCTTGTGGGTGAGCTCTATAAACATATAGGTCTGTATCACCCAACATTCAGCAGGAAAAGATAAAACACTGTCTGTTCTATACCAACAAAAACTGGAGAGAGGGAGGAATGAATAAAACTGGAAAAGGTAAAACTGGATACACAAACTTTCCTTTTTTCAATCTGCCAGAGCTCATCGATTTTTTTCCTAGTAGTGGATGTTTCTAGTAAAGGGGGGACACTCATCACAGGATATAAAACTCCTCTAACAGCAGGTAATTTTAACCTGGATGGCACTGACCATGCCTGTAAGCTGGTTTTTTCTTACTTAACTATTTGTCTGAGCATGGCATTGTTTACATTTTACTTTGATAACAAAATGTAAGTTTTGTTTAAAGGCAGTGCTTAATATCTTCTCTATATCAGCCACCTGACACATCCTGTTCTTCAGACAGGCTGCAGTTAAACAAGGAGCTTTTCCTTAAACACAGTTTGCCACACATGAGCAATATACAGGCAACCTGTGACAGTTGTGAACAGCAGCAGAAATCCCCTCTCATTTTCTTGGGAGGACAATCTTATCTTCACTAACTTTTTCTCTGTACTTTTGTTTTAACATTTCCCTATCTTTCAAGGTGGCCAGTGGAGGGAGTTGGCAGCACATTGCCCCTTTCTGTGGCCAAGCTGCCCTTTCATCGCTCCCAGTCCATAACAGAGGTTGTAACATTCAGCACCATTCTGCATGGGCAGCTTTGCTGCCTGAGGCACAAAATTAGGTTTGGTTTGTCTTGCAGTAAAGCATGTAGTTGTGATCCACAACTCACCTCAAAGGCCATAGCCAAACTAGCAGCAGCAGATTCAGGAGCTGTCATGATTGAATCACTTGCAAAGACGAAAGATACCAGAAACAAATTTCTTGCTTGCCGAGGGAGCAACAAGAAATAAGTAGCTGTAGATTGGAATGTCCTAAGGTCTCTGTGTCTGTATCAGTACTGGTAAATAAAACTGTGACCAAGTGCTTGCCCCCTTTGCCTACGCTTCATTTCCCTCAAATGAAACAGCCTCAGAGAGGTGCATCTTCTGCCTGTGCTCTTGTCCATCCCTCTCTTGGAACTTGCAACTGCCCTGCTCTCAGCCCTGCAGCCCTCCTGAGGCTGTGCCTATGGCCCCCACACCTGAGGCATGGTCCAGCTCCTTGGGGGGCTGGGAGAGAGTGGTGACCCCTACACTAGAGAGAAAGAGAGCTGTGGGATGCTCAACACACACCCCTCACATTTCTGGGGCATCACAAGGATGATGGCGTAATAATGCAAAGCCTCAAGGTATGGACTGGAGTACAGAACAATGCTGCTCTGTGTTTTTATGTTCTCCATCCATATTCACAGGAACAACTGTGCTGCATTTTATAGGTGTGCTGAAAGCTCTAGCCCACTGAGAGAGACCCTTAAGGATTTTCCTTTGCTTTTCCTGTTATCTACACAAAAAGCCAAAAAAGAGCTATTTTCTTTAGTTTATCAGCTGAATATCAGGGAATGAAAAATAGCCTGGAAGCCTGTACTCAGGTTTGTCAGGTGAATGAAGTATTTGCTCTCACCAAAACTCAGGAATTCTCATCCTCACCTCCCTGTGAGCCCCTGTCTTAAAACTAGGAAAAACACCTTCCAGATTTCTTCCCACAGATGTGGGAGAGGAAGCATCTTTTCTCTTTTTTTTCTGTACTTACTTTGCCAAAGCTAACGTTAAGGAAAATCATTTTGTGTGTTTGCAATTTCTTTGGACAGATATATGAAGTCTGACTTGCCCGACTTGCCTTTGAGTTCTGAACAAATTGTTCCCTATGTCACTTTCCATTATGAATATCTTGGGATGATTGGTTTCTCCTTGGCGCAAAAATTTCAAAAAATACATTATTAAAAAATAATATAAAAGGAAAAGCATACTTGTTCAAGCAATGCTTAAACCAACACCACACAAAAATTTCTTCCCTAAGTAATTTATATAGCAGCACTTCAATTCCTATATACCTTTAGATACTCAATTTAATCAAATAAAATCCAGTTAGCATGAAAAAATACTTCCAAAGTAGTCTTTAATGACTAGGAACTTATCAGAATATCTTTGGGAATACACAAATGCAACTAAGCACATTATTTCAAGAAACCCAGTCTTAAGACAGCCACCCAAACACAGAGCTGGTTCAAATACTAATAAATGTTACACAGTCTTGTCATCTTCAGGGAAAATCAGCCTTCAGGTCCTGCTCTGAGTAACACCTCTGTTTCAGCAGGGTGCAGGCACACACACTTAGATCCCACTGAAGTCAGTAGCACTCAAATGATACTGGCCTGTGGGTATGTGACTCAGTGCTTTCCTGAGCAGGTGTGAGTTTCATTTGTTTAAAAGCATCACCTGAGAGAGGGTTTAAATGAACATTGTCAGCTCAGTCAGCAGCCACTGTGATCCAAACTGCAGCATCAGTTTGTAAGAATTCCCTGTTCCTTCATACTCCTCATAAATGTTAAGAAATAAAGAAGTGCTGTTTAACTCTGCTGATATAATGCCTTCACCTTTATGTTATACTCTGGGAAAGCATAAAACATATCTTTCGTCCAAGGCCTCCATTGATTCCCCTCTAAAAATTCTTAGTTCTATAATTATTAGTTTTCCTTGTTACTTTTATCTTTGTGCCCTGTTGAATTCCAAATATCTGAATCAATACTTTTTTGTCTTTCAACCACAGCAGACATGTAATGGAGCAAAGGTCCTGCAACTAAAACTTGTCTCTGCATGTCAAGGTAACTCCTTGAATCTTGCATTACTGGTCCAGTGGCTAAAATGTTTCAAGCTATCAAACTAGCTCAGACATCTTTGAACTGTCCCTATTCAGTAATTAAGTATTATTGTGCTACTTCACAAATGGGAAGCGAAGGCCAAGGATCCCATTCAGTGCACTGGGTGTCTCAATGATTTACCTTTCAAAGAAAAACAGTACAGAGCAGAGACTTAGAGTCTTGTTTCTGGCAGGAGTCTAACCTCTTCACATCAACTGCTCAGGAAAGTGAGCAGTATATTTATATTTAGTCCACACTAATCTAAATTTGCCTCACAGCTTCCTAACACTGGGAGCCTACATATGGTTTAGAGTCTGTCACAAAGGTTATCTGAAACCTCATTCACTTTTTCATAGATAAAGCTCTCCTAGTGGATGTGGCTTTGACATAAAGCAGGCAGGAATTTCAGATATTCTTTCCCAAGTGTTAGTAAAAGGTGCTGGAAACTTTGCTACCAGAAGCAAGACAGTCTTGCAATAGCTTCAGAGTTGCAAATCAGGAGCAATGTCATTGCCTGGTGTCATCGTTCTCATTCCTAGCAGTGTGGTGACAGAGGTGCAAAATCACTGTGAGTCCAGACACAGACCCACCCCTTTTTCTAATAGCCCTCAAAAATGGCTCACAATGCAGTTGCAGCTGAACTCTCTTGTGATGCAGAACATACAAAAGTATAAAACAAACAAGCTTTTATTGAAAAAACTTTTATGGAAAAATTACAAGTAGGCTGAGGTTGTCAAATGATAAAGTTTTGTCCAGACTGAGACTTGTCCAGAGCTCCAGACAATGATGAGCTCCTCTCTTCTGAATAAAAACACCTACATCAAAATTCACAGAAAATCCCAAAGTCAAAATAATTTCCAAATGTCTTGGTTGCAATATAACTTCTTGCTCTGTTCTCTCCTTAAGTCTGAGAACTCTATCTATTTTTGTGCACGTGCACGGACAGATTTGTGTTTGGATATAATGCTCAATTTTGCTCATTCTAGTCAGCATGCACCAAGTAATAGTTGCATCAGAACAGTTAGAACAGCCTTGCCCTTTGTTTAGAAATGTTTTTGCTCATGTACTTAGACAGTTGGCCACTTTGCTTCAAGTCATTGCCTGAGGGTCTTTTTTTATACCATGAGACTATTGATCAATGCAGTGATGGTATTGGTCATGATAAAGCACTTAGCAGGGAGGATCACAGAAAAGATTCTTTCTTCCAACCTATTCAGACAGAAGAAAAACTAAACATAAACTCAACTTTTTAAGGCTCCATTGAATGTTTGTCCAAGTGTGAGGAGGAAATTCAGGTCAATCCATCTATCCCTCAAGCACTCCTTGGAGTTCATTGAAATTGGGAAAAAAAACCCCTTCTGATAGATATAACCATCATGTAGAAAGGATGAAAGTGTCCTTATAAGCTAATAAGACTTAAAATCACATAGGGAATCACAGACTCCCTGCTTTTCTTAGCTTGTTTCCTAGAGATGGCTAGCGATAGGAAATAAATGGGGAAAAATGGCATTAATCTGTTGTTATATTTTACCCACAAGCCTATTTATTCTAATATTTTTCTTACTGCAGAAGCTGTAAAATGAAGAAGTTTATGGCTTGTATGAAGCTCAGTAAGAATGATGATTCATGTTTGGAACAAATATTTGGACATTAAAAGAAAAAAGAGGAATATTCAAGAAATGATGCTTGCCTTAATATAGATGCTTTTGTGAAGAGGACTGTCCCTACCTCCGTCAGTGCCTGACTTAGCTCACCTTTTTCTCTGAGCAATCAACAGACCACTGGCTCCTTTTCCAAATTTTCCTGACACATGTAATGTATAGTGGTGTAAGGCTTCTTCACATTGGTTAATTAGAGTTTTCTTGGTCTGTAGTCTGGCACTGAGACCTACAGGCATGGACTGGCCCTGTCCATGCTTTTAAACTCTCCTGGTCTCCAAGAGGCCAAACTGCCTTTGGGGAGGCACTAGCTCCTGAATCACTCTGACTTGGCTGCGAGCTGTTATTTTCTGTGGGTCACAAGTGTGCCATTTGTGGGCTCTTGCAGAAATAACATCACAGACAACCAGGTGTCTGTGCCCTGGGGCCTTCCCTGTCACCACTTAATTTCTTGTCATGGATGTAGCCGTTTGCTCAGCCTAGCATTGCCCAAGTTCATAATCTTTTCATACCTCTGAAAATCAGAGAAGTTTTCCAACATCTAACTGTACTCTACAGTGGTTCAACCTCTTTGTGTTTCTGCTGACATTCCCCATGTTTAAAAGTTACTAAGGATTTCTTGAATAAGAAAAACACTGAAAAAGAGACATCGCAGCTCACAGACCTGACACCACGCTTCTGGTTTACATTGCTTTCTGCCCATGAAGAAGGGGCTAGCAGTGCTATACATGGGATTTATTTCTCAGTTGCAGTAATATTGCGTTATCAAACAATGCCTCCATAAATAAGGGTCTCATCCACAAGAAGTTGTGACAATTGTTGTGAGAAAGCTGGAAGAGTGAACATCAAAATAAGACACATTATTTGAACCTCTAATAAAGATGAAAAGCAGTTTGGAAAGAAATTGCTAGATTATGAGAAAGCATTAGATGACTAAGGGTATCCTTTCCAATGGAAGTGAAATCTCATGCTTTTAATGGAGAAAAAAACTTCTTTTAATTAGAAAATGACAGTGACATTCATCATAAATAAAGTGCCTGGCTTAGCAAGTAATTTGTTGCTTCTGCATCATCAGATCAATAAAAATTCAGAATAAGAATGTGCTTCAGGCTTTGCAGGATCACAGCAAAAATTTCTCACCTGCTGAGAAATCATGTAACTCCAACTTCCAACTAGGCATATTTAAGAAGATTGCATATAGATAGATACAGATATAGATATAAAGATATAGATACAAATATAAAGATGTAGAGAGATATAGATGATATAGATATAGATATAGATTAGATATAGATATAGATAGATATAGATGTAGATAAAGATGATATAGATATAGATGATATAGATATAGATAGATACATAAATATAAATATGGATGGTATTGTTGTGTGTATAAGTGTATCTGAGGTGCTACGTATTTATTCTGCTATATCTTCTACATGCAGCTCTACAACTAAAAAATTATATATATATGTATAGTGTTGACTATATATATATTCAGTGTTGACCTTCACCATTATTACTCTGGCATTCATAAGAACTCAATTCAGAGTTTTCTTCAGTACACATTTTTCTATTAATTCACAGTATCTATTGGTTCAGGAAGCACTTCATAATTTCTTACTCATTGACTCACATTTAAGTTAATACATTGCTTTTTAAGCTTAATATTTTTAAGTTCTAAGGTGCTTCTAGATATGAATGCATATATTATAGGCTCTACACTAAGGAGATTGCATTCTGGGAAAAATACTTAAGGGGCCCACAGAAAATAACTAATGTACTGAGTGGACTATTTGAATTTTGAACAGAAACACACACAAAAAAATTAGTGACATTAAGCCTAACACTAAAAAGCAAGCCTTTGTGATCAAACATTATAATGGCAACAGTATTATCAGAAGTTACAACTTTATTACAAAACCCCATGCCAGTTACAAGTGTTTCAAGTTACAAACTTTTCCATTCTTTCTAACAATTTTGAACCCACATCTCTCTCTTTCCAGCTGTCGTAGAATCATAGAATATTTTTCTTCACCTATGCTCCATGTCTTGGAGTAGAATGCTAATAGTACACCTAATTCCTTTTGCCATAAATCAGCTCTGCATTTCCATTTGATTTTCACGCCCGCTTTGAAGATTTATCTTTCTCTCTTGACAAATGACCATCAATCATCTGTCTCCTCAGTTTACCTCATTCCTATGTTCAGATCAGAAGCACAGATACCCTCTTCTTCTGCTCTTTGGTGTCTCCTGATCCCTCTTTCTCTCTCCTCTCTTATCATATGCTCATGAAGTTCTCCAGATCTTGTGTCTCCTCACTCACACTAATTTTTCCCACCTTCCCACAGCAAGGTATGACTCCCTCCTGTTTCCTCTCTTCCTCCTCTCCCCAGCCTGAGCAACACCCTCCACTCCGAATTTCTTCCCTTCTCCTACCTTTCTCCTTCAGTCCTTTAGTTCTGCTACACCCTTGCTAAAAAAAACCCCTCTATGTTTCTATACTCTAACTGAATCCCATGTTTTCTGAGTTGCCATCTTACCACCAGCCTCAATTAGTCCTTCAGTCATCTTTTCCTTTTTCCTTTTTCCTTTTTCCTTTTTCCTTTTTCCTTTTTTCTTTTTCCTTTTTCCTTTTTCTTTTCCCAGCCATACATTTCTCCTTGTCAAGAGAATTGTCAGGTTTTTCAAAACTCCTTCCCTTCTGGAGAATATGCAGGACACAGATTCCACAATATTCATTCTAAGCAGACAAGCATCTTATCTGCTTCTTTCAAGCTTGTCTTTTAATCTCACTGGCACTCTTCCACTCCCTCTTTAGTATCTCTATTTCTAATTTCCTCAAGATGCTCCAGCTCACAATATAAATGTACTTTTAAAAATAAACCATCTCTGACTCCACTCTCTACCAACCATCCCGCCCACCTTTTTTGTCTGCAAATGTATTCTGGAGCTCTTCCAATTAAGCTCAGTCTTAAGCCTTCTTTTTTTTCCTTAACTTCTTCCCTTTGCCCTCCAGTGAAGAAGATACATTTCACCAAAGTGCTTTGCAAATCATTCCTCCTGAAACACAGAACTGACATCCCTTGTCATGCTCTGTAATCTGCCTGCAAGACTCTTCTTCTTGTAAAGCTGCTCTCCATGGACTTTGACTCATCTGTGTCTTGATTCTACTCTTTTCCCTCTAACCACACTCCAATGTACATTTCAAAGGATTTTTCTCATTCTTCCCTCCAGTTTTACACAGAAGCCTTCTACACCTGGGCTCTGTCTCTGCTTCTTTTCATGTTGTCTCCAGATAATTCATTTACAGACAATTATGCAAATAATCGAATTCCAGATAATCTCATCTGCAAAATAAATAAATAATGTACCTGCTCCATGTTTCAGCCTGTGTTTCAGCCATGTTTCAGCCAGCTGCTTAAGAGTGGTACAGTCAGAGTAGGGCTCTTCATCTTTCCCTCTGCCATGTTCACCTTTATCTGTCACTATGGAAATGCCACTCTCTTGCCTCTTCTGCAGCTCCTCAGGTCCATGGCCTTGGCACAGCCTTTAGCTGAATTCCCAGCTGATTCTTACTCCATCTTTTCATTTTACAGCTATATGTCATACACTTTTATTCCCATTCATAACATAAAATGCTTCTCCAGGCTCTCACCATCTCACGTCTCGACTAACATCATCCACAAATTTGTCAAATATAACATTGCTACCTATTTCCATTCATAACATTACAGTGAAGAAAAGTTTCCTAGCCTTTTGCTCCGAGCATGTGATTTTACTTTTCACAGCCTTCCCCCTCTTCATTCACACCAAACATCAGCTTCTTGTCTCCATTCTTCACAGCTTGTCTCCACAGTATTTATCATCTTCCATATACTAAAAGTGACAGTAACATTTAACACACGTTCCCACAGCACACTTGGCAGAACAGGCATTCAGGGCCAAAAGCAGAGGAGAGGTGAATCAACATCTTTTGCATGAAGCCAGCAGGATGTGCCCAAGGGCCAACAGAGCCACTTATTCTATTTTTTCTGGTAAGGAAGGGAATTTCCTCATCTGTAACCTGGGGAGCAAAAAAAAGTTCAATTCATGCAGGACAAAGCAGGAGGAGGCTACCCTTCTGAACCAGCCTTGCAGAAGGCAGTAGTGAATGGTGAAGACTGTGTTCAGGAGCACAGGCAAAGAGCCCCTAGGCTGATTTTGGCAGCCTTGTTCTGTGCCCAGTTAAAAAATGTCCATCAGAAGAATCCCTAAAAAGCTAAAGACAGATATGACTGCAGCTCAAAGATGTGTTTGTAGCAGACAGCTCAGATGCAGGGCTGAGTCTATGGCAGACTACACCAAACAATATCCAAATATTTGAACACATCACCTCTGTACAGATAGCAGATAATTCTTATCCAGAGTCAGAGCTGAGTCTATGCCTACAACAGAAAATTTTTCCAAAAAATATTCTCCAAAGCAGTTAGTATGTGAGCCTCCTAGTCTTTCTTTCGAACTATCCTCTTAAAAGTATTCACAACAGGCAGCCACCATGCATGAGGCAGCTGAAAAAGGCTCTTTACATCCCAACACATTAGAGCCAAACTGTGCTGTGCACACAGCCTATCCATTCATTCATCCTTCCTTTCTCAGATCAGTGCTGTTCACCTGCCTGGGCTTCAGTCTCTGCTGCACATCTGGGGAAATTTCAGGGTCCAGTTTTGAGAGCACCTTTACCTCATCTGAACATGAACCTTTTATACCAACAAATTACAGCATTCGAGACTTAAGATACTTAATCTGTAGATGCATGCAGATACAAAAAATTATGAGAGCTAAATGCTGTCATTTGACCTTGAACATTTTCTAGCATCAATTCTGAATTGGTTTCCCATTCATTTGCCCATTAATAGCAAATTGTTGAGCCATTTGGTTTAAAAAGCCTCATACTCAGAAACAGGCATTTTGTCCAAATGGGGACTGAGCACACCTCGAAGGTTTGCCCTGCTTCAATTGTGATGGAAATGGTTTTCATTAAATTTATTTCTTTCTGCTATATGAGAGAATGAACAAAAACTAAGATTGTCTTTACGGTATCCAATAGGCCATGATTTTCAAGCTACTCTGCTCCTGTAAGCCCTATGTCCAATCACAGAGTCAGATCAAGATGCTTATAAATTCATCCTTGTCAAAAAGAAGTGGATAAATATCACTGACCATGCCTTCACAGAAAGATTAGGCCCCTTCCCAGCTTCAAAAGGTGCACTCTGTCGACAGCTCCCAGAGCCCAGGGTTCAGGCTGTGGCTCTGGCCAGCTGTGCCCAGGAACAAAGGCAGGCTCCAGGCACCACGGCTCCTGTAGGGAGGACAGGACCAGACCCTGTCTCCCCATTCCTGCCTGGTGCTAAATGAGGCCACCTGCACCTAATGCCAGCTGAATCCCCCTTCTGCAACGATATCACGCACAGTCCTGTCTTCTACAGCCTTGCTGGCTGGAATCACTAGGGTTTTAGTTCTCTCTCCTACCTTACAGGATGACCAGGAAGATTTATCAGCGGTTTCATACAGAGAGGAAAAAGGGCAGGGGCAGTGGGATGTCAACCTTAGACAAGACCACATCCTCCCACCAGCATAATGCCTTCAGAAATAAGAGAGCCTCCCTGCAAAGACCCCTACAGCAGTTTATTCTGAAGGAATATGCCTCCCTCAGGACTCTCCTTATGGCTGCCTGAGTTATGAGGGCCACACGCTGCCACATGATTAGTATGGTGTGTTTAATTAGCACTTACATGTTTGTGTTCTTTCTTTTTAAATAATCCAAAACTACATGCGTTGTGCAAACTCCCTGCTTTATAATGACATGATGAATCGTATTTTCTTTCAGGCAGCAATTTGTGAGAGTAACATGTTTCAGGAAAAAAGGCCAAGAATAAGAAAAGTAGAAAAATAAATAGGAAACTAAAATAAAGACATACTGAAGAAGGGAATGAGTTAATGGAAGTCTTTATAGGACATAAAAGGTTAAAGGAAGATTTCAAGGCATTAACAGGGTTAGCATTTCTGGAATGTAAAATAGCATTTGTATTACACAGCTGAATACCATGCCAGGAATCAATATGCTCTGAAATGTAGTAGAATTTAAGAAGGTCATTGTTTTGTGTAATCATGATCCTTTCGGTGGTGTTCCCATTGGGATTCGTGGGGTGATAGCTTCTTACAGAGGGTTGACAACTTTTCTTCTTAATGAACAAGCAGGTTTTGTCAGGTCAATGGCAAGATAATGTGAAAAGAATATTTATTTCTAGGTCCCAGGTTCATTAAAGCCTGAATTCTGTACTGGAGTTTTGTGTGGCTTTCCTCACATGAGAAGATTGTGCTCAGATGGATCAGCAGCGATGTTCCCAGTAGCCATCCACACAGTAAATGTGGAGATGCTGCAACATGAGGTCCTTCGCTGGCCCTCCCTTCTTGGCTTGATAGAGCCTGAATTTATTTCCTTAAGGGCATCGTTCAAGGTCTGCTGATAATGCCAGCATTTCTCTGAGGAGTTTTAGCAGACAGCCAAGTTATCACTGAGGGACTGATTGTGGTTTTATTTATCCTTTATATTGGAACTTTCTTTACATCTTTTGTCTGCAGCTGCATACATGACCGCAGAGACCTTTTAAAATTAAGAACACCTTATTAATGCATGTGTGAGCTCCTCATTTGTTTTTCCTGTTTGTGCAGTTCCCAGCAAAGTGGGGGGTTTGACTGTGGCTGAGATCCTAGTTGCTATGACAATACAAGTAATAAATAAATAGTAAAAATAATACATTGGAATAAAATATTCAGATTTTGTAAGCATAGTCTCCAGAATTATAATAACTGCACTTTCTTACAATTTAGCATTTCTGAGCAATGTTTCTGAGTGACTGGGGTGCCCCAAAACACTTGTAGACTATCACGCCTTGTACATACCAGAAAATGGTAGTGTGGCTCTACCATGTAATGCTGCAGCATTTTGGCAGTGCTGGTCATGACTTTGCACGTTGCCAGAGGTGTGCCTGGAAGCAGATGTGTGTGTGTGAATGTGTGAGTGCACATGCCAGAGCCAGACATGTCCAAACCCGTGAGTTTGCACACATGAAGAACACCAGTAACTTCATGGGTTTCTCTTTCTCTACAATACCATGACATGGCCACTCTCATTCAGATGAGAACATTTTACGCTTCTCCAGCTGTGCAAAAAAGCCACAAAATACCTATAATTTACATTTATACTCCCATTAAAAATATTTTTATTTGTTATATTACAGTAATTAAGCTCATATGGCCAAGATGCAACATGAAGTCGTAGATCAAGAGTTATATTTGAAAGAACTGTAGAATTGATGTTTCCTGAATAATCTCCAAATTATGAGAGTCTTCAGTGGTTTGGGTTTGGGGTTTTATTTGAATGTATAATAACATGCATTTTCATAATAGATGGACATTAGTTTTAGAAATAAAAGCCACGCAGAAAAATAGCTGCTTTTCCTCCTGTTTTCCCAGGGAAAATAACAAATACTGGTAGAATTTGAAGTGCCTGCAGATTTAGATTTTTATTGAAACAAAATTATATTTAATCCTATAAGAATGATACACTAAGTTCATACAGAGATAAATAGCTATGTTCATATCCATGTGTATTGATACAAACTACTGCTAGGTGTATTTAGAAAATATGGAAGTATAAACCTTCATTATTGCCGTGACAGACACGTCTTATCCAGTAGCTCCGGTGGTCATTGAAATGTTTAAGCACATTTTTTGCCTGCTTACACATTTCTAAAATAGATGAAAAATTAAATGTTAAAAGTAGAACATGTAAACTTTGCTGGCTTGGAAAAACAGAAGAAAGTTAAATCTACAGTGCTCAGAGATAGGATAAAGACTATGTATAGTCTTTATTCTCTATATGTCTATATGCTCAGACATCCGTGCAAAGACAGCTGATGCTGTGCAGATATGAATAAGCTCTTGTTTCTAAAGACAAAGTTTGAAAAATTAGGTTGATAATTCATTGCATCTTCCTTGCAACATATGGTACTACATAGGACTAAGGACCAGCAGTAACACAGACATATGGAAATTGCAGTTGCTTACTACTGCAAGGTTTTTTTAAAAGTTACTTATTTTGAAATAGTTATTAGTTACATATATTTCTGAAGAATTAAAGTACAGCAGTAAAAATTTCTTTTATTTTTCCATAGCAGGCCTCAGCAGGGAAGAATGGGAAATTAAAAAAAAAATCCTACCTTTTCTCAAATCCTCTGGTTACAGAAGACATTCCTCCAATTCACATCTTCTTAGCAGCAGCACAACACAGAGTGATATGGTTTATATCATAATGAACACTCTTTGAAAGAAGACATTACTTGTGAGAAAAGTTAAATTGCAGTTCAACCACAGCCAAAGCAACATTCTGCACTTTTGAAGACAGCAGACTATGAAAGATCACTCTGCCATGGGGAAACAAGTGGCCAAGGATGCAACGGGATACAGCAGTAGGATGTGATCCCCATTTCTCCAGCTCACAGCTTAATCACTGGCTCCTGCCTGATTCTGTACCCTACAGGGGTGACAGCCCTCACAAGCACACCTGACAGGCAACACCCTGAACACTAAGTAGGTGAGGTAACATCTGGTTTATAGATCCTGCCAAACAACCCAACATTTGTTCATGTCAGGACATTAGGCAGTCAAGTGGAAATGTCTGCCCACAGAAGACTGATGTGTGTTGCCAGGACAAGGAGATACACCAGTGAACTTCAAACATCTGTACAGCTGGGTAGGAGGCACATGAACACAGTGCTCTCTCAGGCACCAGGCCATCTCTTCCTCCTGATGCCTCCAGCCCTCAATGTCAAACCCTAAGGTTTATCTACCAACAACGAACAAAGTAAATTTATCATGACAAGCACAATGATCCAGGAGCATCCAGTCCGTGCTTTATTGTGGATCAGAGACAAGCCGCTTGTCAGCAGCAGTAACCTGATGCACACTTTTAGTGCCAATTTTTGCCCAAAATAGTCTTTCTGTGTAGTGGAAATTCAAAGTCAAGGAGGGAAAATACATTGTGGTAAAAGAGAAGCCTAATACATCTTTTCCATATCTTTATCCTCCTAAAGCTGCAAAAACATTCAGTGCTGCTGGTTAGGGAATGAGATTTTGAGGTGGTAAGTAGTGGCAAATTTAACATTCAAACCTGTGTCATTTAAACATTTAAGCCTAAAAAATTAAGATTTGAGATAGGATCTGCACAGTCTATTCAGAGATAGAATAATGAAAATAAGTGGGTTCCTGCATCAGCTTTACATAGAGAATAACCCAAATTGCCAGGCTAAGCTGGGTTACTCTTAATCTTTCTGGTTGAGTAGAGCATGGCTCACCAAAGGGCCACCCACCCTCCCTCTACACCTTTGGCAAAGGCATTGGAGCCACCCCTGCAGAACTGATCCACCAAGAACATTTCCAGGTTTCCTTGTTGAGACTTCATTAAAGAGAATAGCATTTGTGTTCAATATCATTCTACATCAATGTCCACATTAAATCACTGTCTGCAAGTGCTCATCTGCTGCATTTGCAAGTGGCTTCCAGCTCCCTCCAGGCAGCAGCACGAGAGAGAAGCCTCACTGAGCTCCCCCCTTCTTCTACTGACCATGAATATTAAGCTGTGCAAAAATGAGGGTTTGTGAAAAAATCTGTTGAAACTTTACCACAACTGGAAAGAGAGATTTCCTTCTCAGACTTGTCCATGTGTGGAGTGAGGAAAGCAGAGGGCCTGGCTGCTCTAAGGCTGATGGAGTCATTCAAGTAACTGTGGGCACTGTGGAAAGGTATCTGATTCAGAGCTCACAGTCATTACCACAACTACTTCTAGCAGAACTGGAACTCAATATGTCTCTCTTCTCTCTACTAAAACTCTTGAGAAAATGCTCCTTAAAAAACAATCTGATGGCTTGGAAACGTAACAAAACCCCAGCACCCAACCTGACCTTGGTGTATATGTCACTTTTGAATCATGTGCTATTAATTGCACCCTCTTTTCCACCAAGATGAAACACTCACGGCAGAATGACAACCACTCTCTGATCAGCTTGGTTTTTCCCATGTGGTTGGCATAAGTTACTCAACAAAGTGATGGATCTGTCAACACAAGACAATTTGATATGTGTGCATCCGTATCAGACTGGACCCCAGTGCTGAAGCTCAGCTCCTTGCCAATGTAAACCACTACCTGAAGTTTTCCCTGAACATGTTGTCTATGTGCTGGCACCAAGAAACTTCGCTGTTTGAGTCCTCTTTCCTGTAGGTATCTTCTTGTTCTGCAGCACTATTCCCCTTTTTGAGCTACACGCAGATCTCCTGCTGAATTCATGGACTCTCACTTGCCTTTGCTCATGACCATGAGAGGCTCTTTGCTGTGCAACCTGCCCAGGTGGCAGCAGAGGTGGTTATGTTGTGGAAGCATCACCAACATGGAATTATTTCTTGTCATGGGGGTAAAGAACAGAGTCTGTTATTTTTGTCTTAATAAACTCATCTGTACATCTTCAGCTCACCAGATTTTTTTTTTTATTTTTTTTTTTTTATGATTAAGGCAACCAGACTCTAACAAAGTCCTGCTGGCTTATATCTTTCACTGTGATGCAGAATATCTTAATTCCAAGTGGTCAGAGAAAGGCAGCAGCATCTCCTGCCCCTTTTGTATTCCCACAGCAATGAGGCTGGGCTGATTTCTCTGCATGCAGAAAGTCATTGAAAGCCAAAGGGAATTTGTAGTCAGTCATGAAATGCAGCAAGCCCCAGCAGTATGTCTCTGTGAGATTCAAAGGAATATGTCATTCTTTGGGTATTGTGAAACTTGGCAGGTGTTTTAGAGGTATCTCTTTTTGCCTGCATGGCTACACTATAGTCTCTGTACAATTGGGTGTGTATATATATGAAAAAGATAAAAATTCAAAAGAAAAGCAATTCCGATTTTTGACCAAGCTGGTGAAATTCTCAGATTGTGCAAAAAAAAAGTGATTTCTTCAATGTTTCACTGTAATCACTACAAAGTGTTGGCAAGATGGGGAAACAACCCGAAGCTGGTGTTCAGATATGTGGCTTTGTATTACAAAAGCACACTGGAGCACAGGTGGGTTTACTTGGTGGTTTAATTGCAAAAATTCACACCTAGGTTTCAACCTCAGGCTTTGGAGCTATATGGAAAACACAACAAAGCTACCATACAGTGCTTTCTCATAGTGCTCATTCTAAAGGCTTTGTTAGAGAAACAGAAGTCATAATGCTCCTGAGACACAAAAAGCTGTACTGCCTATAAACACAAAGATTATAAATAGCTTGAAAGTCATGGCAAGAAATTTTAAAAATCCCTAAATTGTAAACAAGGTAGGAAGAATTGACAGAAAATAATAATTTGGATAAGATTTGTGTATTTCAATGAGCTGTAATTTTTTCCATCATCTCCGACAGTCAACATGTATCCTGTCTTGGGATATACAAGTAATGATACTTTAACTGTAGATACTCACAGGTGTCTTCAGAGGGTGGTTATGCATGTAACAATCTACTTTATCAAAACACAAGAATGTATAGTGCCTAATTAAAATGGAGTATTCATTACTAAAATAAAGGGGTTTTTTTTAAATGGACTTTAAAAGGTAGCTACTAAATCAATGGATGTTCACCTGGTCAGTAAACACTCATATGAAGGCAGCTTATGGGTAGCAAGTACTTAATTTACTGATGGCCAGATGCTCATTTTGGCAAAGATGGCCCTTCTGCATGCCCAGATTCGGAGACATTTCTTAAACTGTTGGTGACCATCAGAAAGAGGCTGCTGGGCTAGCCTTTGGCCTGGTCTATATGGAAGCTCTTATGGTCTTGCTGGTAGAGCTGAGCAGGAAAGCAATCTGTTCTTATTTCTCACAATTCAAAGGTGGAGGAGCAAAGTTCTTGTTTGGTGCCCTCTCAAGGCCTCTGCACACAGATGCAGCAGAGCCTTTGGACACCCCCTGTTGCTGCCTCATACTCCCAGCTTGTGCCTGCCTGGCCCCCAGCACAGGCATGTTGTTTGTTGCCATTTAGAAACTACTTTTCCACCTGTCGTCTACCTATAGCAGGGGAATCTAACAAACTCCTGCTGGCTTTTGTCTTCACTGTTTGTGCATCCTAATTCCAGGCAGAAGCATTTCACTGAGGAGTCACAGGATGCATTATCTCTCTTTTATCAGTACACAACCCCAGTCATAATGTATGCCCACAGGAAGAAACGTTTCCCATGCAGGGAATGACTCAGACTAGGTCAAAGCAGCAATATAAGGAGTGTGGAGAAAAGTGAACAGTAACTGCAGCTTATAAAAGGTAGCATTTATTTTAACAGAGTAACAGCTGCTCACTGTAAAGTTACAAGGGAGTTTTGTGATTTTCTGACTCTGAAGCCCACCCTTTAGGAACCACTGATCTGGAATATGAAAGGACTCCACATGCTGAAAAAGTCTTTTTTAATGAGACAGGATCAGATTGTGATGAAGCTCACTCAAGTTGAGTGGGCAGGCATTTTCCTTCTTGTTTTGGCCCCATTGACATTAACACTATCATGATCAGTAAAATAAAGCTGAATACAATGCAAATGCAATTGTGGTCCTGTTGAGTGCTAATAATTGATAACTAATCGATTTCGATAGACTCAATAGATTCCAATGGGTTTGGGTTTTTTTTCTGAGTGAGCAGCTCTACTGGGAAGTAACAACAGTATGGGGTTGCCCTGGTAGGACTCTTATCATGAAGTGAGGTGCAACAACCATCAGGCATGAAGTTGACTCTCTGTTTATAAGATTAAACAATGACTAAGCTTTAAAAAATGCATAAACAGTGGTGTAATAAGGCTGTCATTGAAGTATAAGGAATAAAATGAAACTGGTAAAAAAACATAACTACATTTTATTATAGCAAGTGAAACACAATCAGAAAACTGCTTCCTTTCTGTGTAATTGTTCCACCTGCCTGCATACAGCATGCTACACAAAGTCCTGAGCTTAATCACCTCTTAGCTGTGTCATGGCTCTTTCCTAATGCAAAACACAGCAATGCACCAAATCAACTAGAGACACCAGAAATTATTAAACATGCATAACCTTAAAGAGTCAGGCCAGCCTGCCTTAGTTTTTGTGTATTCATTGGCCTGGGAAAAAAAAAATTAGATAAAATCTAGAGAAGTTGTACAAAAGCAGATTAACCATTCTATTTGTTTCAGAGATGATTTGTGCTTTGTAGTACCTATCAGTTGGGCTGTGCTGGGGACAGATGCCAAAGGACTGGAGGGAAACCCATGAAGTTCTAACCCATGTGGCACAAGAAGGGCATCCTGGGTCTGACACAGAGGAAAAAGACTCATAACCTGGGAACAGCCTGGCTGCAGCTCATTATGAGAGAATGCACTGATCTTCCCTTGTTCTGGCTATGAGTGTGGTTTAAGAGATGTCTCTCAGAGGAGGAATGAGATGGATTTCTTAGGCTATCGTGTGCCATAACCTGCATGATACCCTTGGGCTGGCAGGAAACTCATTGGCCCACAGAAAGTCTTGGGGGGAAAGAGGGCTGAGGAGAGTGACCATCTGTAGTTTTATATCAGGCAGATATGAACAGACGTTGTGCTGAGTGCACTGGATTGGACTGACTTTGCTGAGCTTCATCCATCTTTTTTTTTCCTGGAGACTGGGGAACGCTGTTTTGTGCACGTATCACTTGAACAGATCTCACGTTTTTCATTTATGCTTTTTAATCTCAGCACTCCTGAAAGAGAGATGTCTCAAGGTACTATTTGCAAGGTCATCAGCTAACCCAACTTTAAAAACTCAGATAGCTCATTAAATTAAGCTCTCTGATTTACTATAAAAGACTAGAGAACCAAGGATGTATTAAAAAATCAAGTAAGAAAAGAACAGAAATTGGGAAGAAAATTTCTTTTTTTTAAGCACCGAGAACAAGAAAAGCAGAGATGTAAAGGGACAAACTTAGAGCCAGAAGATCCAAACTTCCCCTTGATTCTAAACTTAGCTCAGACACTGGCCCACCGTGCAGATGACTCAGTGCACTTCCTTGAACTTAAATCATTCCTCTTACAAAACTTGTTAAAGAAAGACGTCAGTGTAAATTAGATGTTGTGTCTAAGTTTAGCTATGGCCAATGCATAAATATCTGAACTTTGATGTGTTCTCATTCTTGTCTGCCTAAGAAAAATGTGTATATACATGCACATATTCATGTATATACATAGCAAGGGAGAGAAATACTTCTTTGCGCTATTTTTACCGTTTCATTTACATATATTGTTATTTTGCCGGTGACATAAGAGCTCACAGCTGATTAGAAGTTTAACCATTTTCAGAGCAGCCTGATTGCCACAACGCCCAAGCACTGCTCACTCTCTCAAACTGTCAGGAAAGTTTCAATCCCATCCAAGAAGTAGGAGCTGAGAGTACACATTCGGCATATAACATACATGATGGCTGATTTCTTATGACACTAATCTTCACTCCTGGGGGAAAGGCAGTCATTTATTCATAACTCTACCACTCAAAAGTAACTATTCTTCTCACCATGGAGATAAATGCCGAAACAGAGACCATCCATAGGCTGAGTCTAATCTAATCTGTCCAAAATGGACATATATTTAGATCTGTTGTCAAATCTTGAATAGCAAACCCTTTAGCCTGGGCAACTATTTCCTCAATCTGCCCTCTCCATTTATAAATATGCATATCAGAATGCATATATGCTATCAGAGAAGCATATTAATCCTGCTAACATGGACAGGATATGATGATGACCAATCTTTCTCACATGAGCAAAGAGTCAGATGACAAAGCACAAGACTTCCAGAAATGTGTAACAGAGCAGGAAAACATATATTAATTTTTTTGTTAAAATATCTCTATCATTCATCATGCACCTGAAATCCGCAGATCCTCCACTCCCAAGTGGCTGGTCCAACAAATTAGGAAAAATAAGGTCTTACCTGGATGTCTGCAGAAGATGGCAATGGAAATTTCCTTTCTCATAAAGCTGTTAATTCTCATTTTCCCTCTCCTTTCTCCAGTTCACGTTTCCATTTTGGAGATGTCAGCTGGGACGTATTTATTTATGCTACCTCCTTTCCCATCAAATTGTAGCTATGGAATTCCTCATATCCTCTCGAAGATGGTTGTCACAATTTCCAAGAATGAGAAGGATGACCCCAGAAACTACAGGCCTGTTATTCTTGCTTTGGTGCCCAGTAAAATAATGGAAAAGGGTATTCTGGAAGGTATGGAAAAATACCTGAAGGACAATGCAGTCATCAGTCACAGCCAGCACAGCTTCATGAGTGGAAAGTCCTGCTTGTCAAATCTGATTTTCTTCTGCCAGGGTAACCCACCGAGATGATCTAAGAAAGCCAATAGATGTAATTTTTTTGGACCTCAGCAAAGATTTTTGTATTATCTGAAACAGAATCCTTCTGGATAAAATGTCCAGCACATAGTTGGATAACTATGTTACATGATGGGTGAGTAACTGGATTACACGTTGGGCACAAAGGGCTACAGTGACTGGTGTGATATCAGACTGGCAACCTGTCACTAGTGGAGTTCCACAGGGCTCTACCCTTGGCCTTGTGCTCTTCAACATCTTCATAAATTACTTGAAAGCCAGAGTGGAAGAAATACTAAGCTTGCCAATTATACTGGGAGGAGTTGACTCCATCAAAGGCAGGGAGGTCCTGCAGAGAGACATCAACAAATCTGAGGGATGGGCAACCATCAATCATATGAAGTTTTACCAAAGACAAGTGCTGGATTCTGCACCAGGGATGGGCAATCCTGGATGTACATACAGATTGGAATGAGAGGCTGGAGAGCAGCACTGTGGGAAGGGACCTGGGGGTCCAGGTCAATGGCAAATTGAATCTGAGTTAGCAGTGCCCTGGCAGCCAGGAGAGGCAGCTGTGTCCTGAGGGCATCATACAGGGCATCACCAGACAGGCAGGGGAGGGGATTGTCCTGCTGTGCTCTGAGCTGGGGCGGCCTCACCTCGAGTGCTGGGGGCAATTTCAGGCACTACAAGATAAAAATAATATTAAGCTTTTAGAGAGTGCCCAAAGGAGGGTCACAAGGATGGTGAAGAATTTGGAGGAAAAGCCATACAGGGAGTAGTTTAGGTCACTTTACTTGTCCAGCCTGGAGAGGAGAAGACTGAAGGAAGCCCTCATTGTAGTCTTCAACATCCTCATGAGAGGAAGTGGAGGGGCAGGTATTGATCTCTTCCCTCTGGTGACCAGTTTCAGGACACAAGGAAATGTCATGAAGCTGAGTCCAGGGAGATTTAGGTTGGATATCAAGAAAAGGTTCTTTACCTAGAGTGGTTGGACGCTGGAACAGGTTCCCCAGGGAAGTGGTCATAGCACCGACCCTGAGAGAGTTCAAGAAGTGTATGGAAAATGGTCTCAGGTGCGACTTTTGAGGTGTCCTGCACAAGGTCAGGAGTTGGACTCAATGATTCTGATGGGTCCCTTCTAACACAGTATATTCTATGATTCTATGACTCTATGATATTCTATGATATCCTGGTACCGAGGCACTGGTGACACCATAGAAGAACCAGAAGTGGCCATCATTTTTCTGTCCCACTCCTCTATTTCATACTACCATGAATCTCCCTTAAGTTCTTTTTGAAGTGGAATGTATGAAACTCATCTCAAAGGCTGAAGAGAAAAAAGTCTTCTTGCTGTGGTCTTCACAAAGGAATTATGCTGTTTCAGAGAACCATACCTCTATGTCTTGTACATATTTCATTACTGAAGTTGCACAAAAAACACTATTGCATAAATGCATAAACTCTACCTTAGCAGTTCAACCACACTACCATTAATGTATTATGAACTGCTTTTCTTGTCTGTGTATTCCAGGCAAGTAACTGAGCCATGGCTGTACCAAAAAGCACTTTCAGATGTCCCACATAAGTTTAGAGTGAATGGGACCTCAGCTCTGCAAGTATGGGATTGCCTCTAGGAACCCAAGTGCAAAAGGAGATCTGGCCAGCAACCTGCTATGAGTCACTCTGACTTGCTCTGTCATGGGATTTGCACTTACAACTGGGTCAAATCCTTATCTGGAATACTTAGACAGATCTGCACTGCAGCAGGATTGAGCCCATATATCACAATGCACAAATACACAGGCAGCATTGCTAGAAAGGGTCTAAAAATGGCAGAAATGGGTGCCAGGTGACAGCTGAGATGGTGCAGAATGGTCTTCATGCAGGAAAAAAAATGGATGTTTTGCAAAGTAATAGCTCAGTAAGGAAAAATAACCAGGGGCAGGGGGGTGGGGAAATGCTTTAACACAACATAAAATAATAGTACAAAATAGGAATCAAGAACCGTGGTGTCACTTCCAGGCCATGGCTTCTGGGTATGTGAAGTAATCATCTGGAAAAGAAGCTAGCTGTTCCAGAGGATTATGAACAGGTCGTGAATTCACATCATGAGAAAATGGCCAAGAGGGCAAATGCAATCCTAGTTAGCAACGAGCAGCACCTGCAGAAGGAGGAGTTAAAGAAGTTGCTACTTTTTGCCACATCCTCAAGGTGGTCATTGCTAGGTATTGCAATCATTTCTAGTCTCAACACTTTAGCAAGGATGTTAATAAATACAAATTGTTCAGAGATAGTGCCACCTGAGGAAAATCTCCCTCATGCTGAGCACTTAAAGATCAACCTTACTATCTCAAAGAAAGGGCACAGGGGAGAGAAAATCACTGCCTAAGACTACCTATGTGGAGAGGGAAATCTACAGGCATTAGAGATTATTCAGCAGGCTACAAATCTCTTGGACTCAAAAACAAGACAAAGAACATAGTGCTAAACTGCCACATTTGGAACAACTTATCCAGTAAATTTGCCATCCCTGCTAGCCTTGCAATCAATAGTGCTGTCATACAGAATAGCTCTTTCAGAAATGAAATGCTGAATGAAGGAGTCCAAGAAATCCTATGCCCTGTATTATCTAAAACAGAATAGATGATCATAAGAGTCCACTTGGGTCTTAAAAATCCATGAGTGTAGTTCAGAGGACATGTAGTTCTTAGAGGCTAAGTACGAGGTCCTTACACTTTTCAGGATGAGTTTTCCCTGAAGGTTTTTCCTGAAGACTAAATTATTTATCCTATAACTGAAAAGTAATCTGCAAAGGTATGAAGTAGCAGGCCCCCAAAAGATCAAATTTCCTCCTGTTTTCCAATTTTCCCTAATTCTAGGTGAAAACATGTACAGACAGTAGACAAACTTTGCGTTCTGAAGAAGACTGAAAGGTTCTGAAGGCCCATGGAGAGGAGGTCAGCACTCTCACAAGCAAATCTTGGGTTTACAACAGCTCTACAGAAATTGTCTTTTCTGTTTTTCATGGCATATGGAGTTCTGTGACAAATGTGGTGTTGTACCACATTTCCAATGGATGGAATCTACAGCAGCTTCCTTTACTACCTAACTGCATTTTAGCACTTTGACTGAATGTCAGGAGGTTTTTACAATGTGAGGCTCCAAAACCATGTCTTGCCTAGTCATTCTTGTTTCCTCAGCGAGTTTTATCCACTTCTGCTCCTAGCTGTATAGCAGTATACAGAACTCTAGTAATCCCCACAAAACTCGTACTGTAAGACTCAGTATTGCACATTTTCCAAGAGTGTCATTTAAGATGGCACTTTAAGTCACTGGGAACTGAACTGAGCTTTTCCATGAGATTGTATTTGATTTCGTAAACAGGAATTTCAGTAGAGTGAAGCAAGGACTATCTCTATCTGATTTACAGCAGAATTTCCATCTTTTGCACATCTTCAGCACATATCAGGACTTGATGAAGACCTTTTTTTTCAGGCAGACCAATCCTGAGTTTCATCCTCTAGCTACAAATACAAAGAAGGTATTTAGCTTGGTTGTCTTAATTACATTTTCAGTTTTGATGGGCAGGAAATGTAGTATAGTTATATGTGTGAGCACTGAATAAGCTTAAGAGCAGGTGTTTGCTGCATTCTGGTTTTGGGAAGCAGATTTTGCTGTAAGTCTGGGAAATCACATCTTCCCTTCCCCTCAAAAGGTATGTATTAGAGGGCATGGGGGGTTGGTATTCTTCTCTCACCTGTTCTGCATTTAATCAACACTTCTATCTAACTTGCAGTAACTCCTAACATGTACCACTGACACCATCAGCTAAGCTCTCTCAGTGTTTTCCAGTACTGGAAAATAAGTAAAATATTGTTGTTGAAACCACTTTAGAAGGTGAATTTATGGCAGAGAGGATATGACCAGCCTGTCTCAAATCCTGGACTTGGAGTTTTGAAAAGTAAATTGCTAGGAAATTGTCATTTGAATTCTTGTGCTTTGTTTTTTAATTGTACAGTCTTAGAAAGAAATAGAGCTTAGTTTAAACTAAATTGCTGTTACTTGTCAACATACTTCAGTGAAGTCCCTGAGCTACAATTAAAATAATTAAAATAAGCAGCTTTTGCTCAGCTAAAGTGAAGATTTAAGTTCTGACCTCCACTTTGTGCTGACAAACTACCCTGTGAATTTTTACTGTAGCCATGTACTACCCTGAAAAACTCAAGGAACTTTTTGTCCTGTTGCAGTGTAATTTTTTTTTAGGACAGCTAGCACATCTTTAATCCAAAGAAAGATGCTGCCGTTGCCCAAGCCGGGTGACACTTGGAAGCACATTATCGCATACAGAATGTTCATTAAAAGCGGATTAGGAAAAGATCTCATCAAACATACCAATTCCGCTTGAAATAAACGGCTTCTAAGCACAGGAATTGTTAGAGAAATGGACCATAGGCGCCAACTAGTTTGGTTTGCATATTTTAGAGAGTGTGTTTTGAGCTGATGTGTGTGGGACTAGGCTCTTTACCCGGGCAGTTCTGTTTAGTTCACTCGAACAGAGTAAGGTGATAAAATGTGGAAACTTAATGAAAAGATATCCCAGGCATGAAACAGAATAACTCTGCTTAATAATGAACTAATCAAAGAAAAACAAATTAAATGAAATGCAGTTTTCACTGTTAGGTTCTAGATTTCTCTCCCCCAAACATTAGACGAAATTGCATTGTTTACAAAAATTTATTAATACAAACTTTACACACTTTATATAACAGTTATCAAAGTCCTAGTTATAGATATAATGTGTGTAATAATACTTTGTTTAAGTTCTTTTTATATTCATTTGCACACAAAATAAGTTCTCCAAGACTAACATCTACCTACTATGACTGTATCTCAAATCTGCTCAAATTTTGGTAAGGCTGTTGGCGTTTCTGAAAAAAAAATAAAGAAAGAAAAAAAGAAATCGTACAAAGGATAATAACCTAGGTGATCACTTCATAATGCTTGCGACTAGCCACTGAACTCTAACTGATAAGGTCATAAACAAAACGTCAAGAGAGCCCTATGTCATTATACCACAGCCGACACAAACACAGCGCACTCTGCCCATGGCCAAAGAACAGAAGGACGACTAAAACGCAAGCCGATGTGTTGCAGCATCGTAGGGCCACTAAATAGCCATCCGTGAACTCGTGGCGATTTACAAGGTGAAGAGAAGGCACGAAAGCTGCACACTGCGCCCCGCGTCCCTGCGGCCCGGGAGCGCGCCCGGGCGGTTCCGGCGGTGCGGGCGGTACCGGCGGTACCGGCGGGGTCCCGGCAGCGCGGGCAGCC